>JACEOJ010000149.1:53767-383799 GCA_013761285.1 Campoletis sonorensis
ATATATATATATATATTTTTACAAAGCAAACTCGCTATTTTTCAGATCTGTTTTTATCGTGCGAATGCGAATTGAACTTATCATGAAAAATAAATGTTATTTATTCAATTTCTCGCGAACAGGAGGGTCAAATGTTGAAAAAAATCTCTACTCTCTACTCTCTTCTCGCGACTACAGAAATAAGCAAAAACACTTACTTCATGCTCGAAAACAAGAAATATCGCCTCGTCGACTCAAAATCGTTCTCGTTGGTCGTCGGGGAGAAGAGCCGGGTGTCGCACAAAAAAAAAAACATAACTTTTCACCGAAGTTAATTGTAAAAAACAAAAGAACGGCAGGAGAAAAAACGCGAAGGATGCCGTAACGCGGTAAACTGACGCTCGAAAACAGTGCCCTCGTATGCTTCGTCTTCACATCATGGTGTTACTCCGCGCTCGCGAATCCGCCGACCAATCACAGGCTTCGTTCAGAGTTACGGCTGCGGCCGAAAAGTTTTTCATTTTTTACGTTCTTTAATTTATTGTTGAAAAACTGTACCGTCCAAATTTGTAAATTCCTTTGTGGTTAATCAGAAAAAAGTAGAGACCGGGATATATATATATATTTTTTTTCAAAGAAATCTTGCTATTTTTCAGATCTGTTTTTATCGTGCGAATGCGAATTGAACTTATCATGAAACATAAATGTTATTTATTCAATTTCTCGCGAACAGGAGGGTCAAATGTTGAAAAAAATCTCTACTCTCTACTCTCTTCTCGCGACTACAGAAATAAGCAAAAACACTTACTTCATGCTCGAAAACGAAGAAATATCGCCTCGTCGACTCAAAATCGTCGTCGTTGGTCGGCGGGGAGAAGAGCCGGGTGTCGCACAAAAAAAAAACATAACTTTTCACCGAAGTTAATTGTAAAAAACAAAAGAACGGCAGGAGAAAAAACGCGAAGGACGCCGTAACGCGGTAAACTGACGCTCGAAAACAGTGCCCTCGTATGCTTCGCCTTCGCATCATGGTGTTACTCCGCGCTCGCGAATCCGCCGACCAATCACAGGCTTCGTTACATTCGAAGCTGGTCTCATTTCTTGGAAAGGGGGGTGGAAGGGAACAGTGGGCTTGCGCGTCGAGCTTTGTCTCGAACAGTCCCTGAACGGAGGGGGCGCTTGTGCCGCCACCTGTTGCTCTTGAGCAAGCGCTGAGTGGTCTCAACGTTCTAAAAAGACGCGCGACTTTTAAAATCGTCCGGGGACTTGGTTTCAAATATGATGTGTTGTGACGTCATCACGCCGGTGTTACAAAGTGTTGTGTCCTCTCAATGGACTGGTCCGATAAAAGTCCGATAAAACTCGATGCTGTGATGGTGGTGTCGTTGAAGTTTCTAGACGTCATAAGGCTCCATAATAATATTCTCCGAGCTGCTCGTTGTCACCTCCAGCCTCGAAGTATCGATATCGTTTGAGGTTATATCGCCCTTCGACTCGACACTCCAGAGGAGCCTGGGACTTCGATGGACTTTTTGGTAAGGGAAAAAAATTCCCTTACCACGGGTGAGTTTTTCCTTTTCTTTTCGTTTTTTGGACTTGACTCACGTTTTATCGGAATTGGGGCATAAAAAAATAGGAAATATCATTGAGGGAAGAATAGACTGTCGCTGAGGGTAAACTTTTCGTTTCCACAGGAAAGGGAAGGCAAAATTATAACTGGGCTCAGGATTTGTTCATGTGATTCTCGTGATTGGGCTCGGGTGATGTTTTTACTGTATTCTGTGGCTTATTTCTCCCCGATATATTTCAGGTGCCGTCACTGCGGCGAGAGATCCTTAGGATCTTGTCGGTGAAGGATCTTCGTCATTGCCCATCCTTCACTGGCGTAGAACGTATTCGCATGAAGGGACTTATAATTAACTGGCTTACGACGAGAAGGGGAATTTCGGAAAATATTGATGATGGAGGCGCGATAACAATATTTGTCAATTCCGAGAAAGAATGAAATGAGCGACGGACGAATATCGGGTTGTCCTCCCGACATCGACGAGGTAAGTTATATAAAATGTGCAACGTTAAAATACATAAATTTTTCTATTGAGATAAATTTATGCGAGAGAAACTCTTGAACTCTTATCATTAAGTGTTCAGGATGATCTCCACAAATTTTATCTACAAAAATACTCTTTAAAAATACTGAACACCAATCTGAACCGTTACCAAGAACTTCGAAAAATTATAGAAAATCTTTCATCGAACACTAAATTAAATCTTGCGTGAGAATAAAAAAAAATTTAATTAAGAATAATCGAATTACTAAAAATTCGAAATAGCGAAAAGAAAAATTTCGTCGTATTTCCGTAACGCCAGAAATAGTGTAATCTTTTGTGCCAGAAAGAAATACATAGAAAGCCTGTAGCATGCAGGAATTCAAATTTTACTGTCTCTTTTAATAATTCAACGCCTTTGATTCTCTTACTCCACAGCGGGTTTTTGCATCCCCTCTTACCACTTTACCCCCTTTAGCACTTTCGTTTCTCTGTCAGTGGAAAAGTCGATCGACACCCGAGTAACGAATATCTCTACTTCACCGAGCGTGGAATAGAATAGAAAAGTGGGAAGAACCGCGAACCGGAAATGGATCCTATGAGTGGAAAGAGAAAATGAAAAAAAAGGAGAAAAAAGAAAAGGTAAGAAAGTTCACAGTTCACGAGATCCGGTGAAAAATCATGATGAAATTGTCTTCTCGACGATAAAAATCACGATAAAGTACTTTTTATTCATACTTTGTAATATTTCGATTCCAATTAAAAAACGTCACGATTATCGTTTATAAAAATACAACGAAAGGATGAATCATAAATTGAATAGAAAAAATCAATCCTATGAATATTAATTTCTCTCACTATAACTAGTTTTATCAATCAATTATATTCCCTGTATTTATTTCGTCGTGAAAATAATCGTTTTTACAGATAGCGATGGATAGAACGTCGGTAAATGGGCCTCTGCGATAATCAGAGTTAAGTAAACTCGGGCGAGGTTAATACTTCGTTGGGTCACTGCAGATCTCACCGAAAATGTTACTTCCTTCAGAATAAAAGGGAGGAATAATAAATAGAAAAATCCTTAAATAACTTGAGCCAACTTCCAGGAGAAAATCTCGACTTACGTGAAACCCGATTTACGTGTAGCACACCCTGTATTGCAGGTGGATAAAATTGATATAACGAAAAACCGCAGAAACAGTTCAATTAAAAATTCTGCATACGAATGATCGATCGAAAATGCCTGATTTAATCGAAAAAATGAGAACGGTCCGAAAGAAACAATTGAAGTACGAGAGAAAGTTGAAGAAAATACTGACGAGAGATAAAATATATAAAGTTGGCAGAAGAAGTAGAAACGGAAGTACGAACAGACGGTCGAAGTAAAATGAGAAGTAGTTGAAGATTCCTTTCTCGTAGTCAGTTTCATTCTTTCTTTCCTCAAGATCACTCGAGATATTCAGAATATATACATGTATATGAAAATATATGGGGCAAGCTATTCGAAATCATGAAATTGAGGATTAAAGTCTTCTTCCTAGAACTATAATTTTCTATGTTTTTAATTCATATTTTGTTGGCCTACGAGAGGAGTCTAAAAAATTCAAAATGTGATGATTGAATTTTACAATGATCAGAAGTGACATGATTTTATTCTCGTATAATTTGTTTGATTTTTTCCATTTTAATGAACAAAATATAAGTAAAATACTTTCATGAGTTCAAATCTTGGGGTGAAACGTAATAAAGTTTTTTAATTAAACTTCTCAATGTGATGAAACTCAAAATACTTATCAATTTGGCAGTGAAAACCCCGTACATATGTCTTATGGGTGGAATAAAAGAGACAGCGACTCGACAGCAGTCAGCAGTCTCTTGGGGATGTAATCAACTGAAATCATCGGAGATCTTATCACACCCACACCTCTCTTTTCCGGCAGCCCCCCCCCCCTTTCCCCATCTCTCTTACCCACACATACACCCTCTTTGTGTGTCCATCTGGGCTCAAGGGTTAGAATCGAGAACTTTGTACGTACAGAAGCAGAAATCTCATCGACGTCAAATAAACATTGAACGTCAGGTTGAATTTATAACCAGCAGTCACGTTATCCTTCTTTACCGTATTGTCTATTTCTCGCGTTTTATCTCACTCTTCCCATCTGCGCAGGGCTTCGACCATTTCCTTATATTATCTACTCTTAATCACAAAATACAAGACAATCAATAGCGAACAGCTCTACGTTTCGAACGAAATGTGTTTTTTTTGTCAAATTTTCTGTGAAAATGTGAAATAACCAATAATGTAGTAAAAACGAAAAACCATAAAAGAATGTCATGCCATTTTTAGAAAGTTTTAGTTTCTTTAGCTTTGGCTTTAAATGAAACCAAATATCTTTCATGAAAAATAACATACGAAAACAAAAATTCATTCAATTTTGTTCATTAATTGTTGAAAAAACGATCTGAAGAATGTAGAAGGAAAAGAAACAGAATATTCTTCCGAAAGAATGGTTCGAGCCATAAAATCTTTCGTATTGAGAAAAAAAGTGAAAAAAAAACTGAAGTAACTTGCAGAGTTTGCGGTTCGCAACGTTTTGCAAGTTCAGACAACCCTTCGTGCGCGGGTTTCAATTCACACATACATACATATGTATATAGAAGTGTACATAACTCACGCATTTCCAAGCAAGTAATAGCATCGAGTTACTGGAGCAGAGAGGTGAGTTGAAGCCACGGAAATAACAAGATCATTTGTCACTGGCTATTTGCATACGTCTCTACATGCTCGCACTCTCTCGCTCACTTGTGCATTCAACGATAAAACGCTACACGGATTCGTGTTAAAAATGAATGGGAATGAAGCTCTGTTGAATATTGGATGAAAAGTATAACGAGAATGCGACAGAAACATCACGAACTTTTGCGGTGTTCAATCGTCACGACATATTTTTGTTTTCGATCCTCATGCAAGAATATTGAATCTTTCTAAGTGTTTATAATTCTTTTTTTTTTATCAATATTTAGAAGTGAGGCTTTTTCAAACGATGACGACATTTTTGTTTATTTTTCATTTCCTATGAGGGCATATCTTATAATGATAAAGAGTTGAGACACGGAGACGTTTCGGCCGCGCCTTATAAAACTCTTATGAGAATTTTGTAATTTTTGTCCTGTGGGTTTGAGTCATTTCTGGGGTGGACTTGGGGAGCCAGTTAAGGTAGTCAAAATATTATAAACTTATTATTATAAGCATTTTATTATATTCTTACAAGAATTTTAGGCACTCGAAGGTGCTACACCGTATGTACAACATTTTGTATTTATATTTTAGTAATGCTGAGGCACAATCGATCCATCGATCTATCTTCCCATCTATTTATCTATTTTTTTTTTCACTCTCTCCCTCTTTCTCTCAGTCTGTCTTGCGTGTATGTATAAAAGTCTTGCGTGGATGAAAACTCGTCGTCTCGTGAAAGCTACGCTCTCGTCCTGCGTCTTCGTCCTTCCACCGTGCCATGAGTTCATGAATATTCAAAAACTTGATACGACCAACGGGCCAACCTGAGTGCCTTTGCCGAGATCCTTGAGGCACAACGGTTGATGGTTCAGGAGGGTGTGTAGAGAATGAAGAAAGCTTTTCCTCTCAATGGGCACAAAGTGCAGAGAGGATAAACGCGTCAACATTTTTGTCTCTATGCAGTAAAGCGATTTTCAAGAATGACGAAATTTATGTTACATTGTTTAGTCATGTTTCACAAATTTGTTAGTAATTATATTTTCATTGTTGTTGCGGTAAAATATTTATGCTGAGGAAATGATTGATTGAAATTACTGTTTGGTCTGTATTTCGTATTGAGTTGAAAAAATATTCTTTTTCAACATTATTTCTTCAAGGATTCTTTATTTAAAAAAAAAATATTTTCTAATATCGCTTTATATTTCAATGTTCCAGTTTTAGGGAAGTATTAACAAATCTCTAGCTATAGGAATTACATACACAAATAAAAATCAAAAAGATAAGGGGTGCCTAGAGTCGAAAAGTGTCTGGGATTCGTTTTAGAGAGCGTCGTCGAGTCTGGGTCAAGGGCAACGACCTGATGCGCGCTGGGGGTTGCTTTTCCTGCAGCCTTATCCCCTCCGTTCCCGTGAATAGTCGTACGCGGTCTTCTCAACGACGACAAAATTCTCAACCCATTGATCCTTAGGGTTGCCATGGAGTTTCGACTTTGCTATCCATCCTTCATGTGTAGACGAGTGCTTGGATAAAGAGAATTCTAGACAGACGACGAACTCTAAAGGTCGTGGACTCAAACTTTTTACGCTGCTGCTGGATTATTTGTGTTTGAATTTTCAACGATTTTGCTAAACTGCTGAATTAAAAATAATCGATGATGCTGTGGTGGTTGATTGATTGATGAATGATAACAGCAACGTCTTAAAAAATAAATCAAATCACCGATAAATTACGCCTCTAATTTATTATTATTCACCGTATTGTATTCGTCGTTCACATCATAATCTGCACACAGTCATGATTCGACAAAGAAAATAAAAAATACCTAACCTAAACCTTCTTATTTATTTGACTGCTGCCACAAATTTCTCGTGGATCGCCTACACATTCCATCGGATCTCTTTTCTTCCTTCGCACTTTCTTTCTCTCTGGTTTGGTCTACTCTTAAGTCTGGCTAGTGAGAGGAGCCCGGGTTATTTCACGCTCGTTATTAATTTATTTTAATTACACGCCAGCGAAACATGGAAGGAACGGGAGCGAGCCGGTGTTCGCCGGTAATCATCAATTATTGCGTATTATGCGGTGGAGGCTCGCAAGAGAGTCTCTTCCCCTTCCCTGTTTTTTTTTTCTTTCAATTTCTTCCTCTCCTCATCTTCCGTATTCCTTTTTGCACGATCTTCAATTACTGGCCGACGACCCGTAATTTTTTAAGCTGTGTTTTGCGCAATGACTTAAAATTCAATAAATGTTCTGTCTATTTTTACTTTCAATATGTTGATTCTTGTATACGTCATCAAGTTTTCTTCAACTTTGCCTTAAAGCTTACCGGGCATAATAAATAATGATCAATCAATCAATCCCTTTCTCCGAATTTTTCTCTTTCCTCCTTCTCCTCTTACTCCATACTGATCTTATATTTAATTCGTTCAGGATTGATGAATGGCCACGACCTTGTCAGACTTTTACTACACGCACGCCAAATTCTCTTTGCTTCGATCTTTTCATCCCCCTCCCCTCTTCCATGTCCATTTCTCATTTCAGCCAAAATTTTTCCTACGTAAACTTATTATGAACCAAAGATAAAGTGTGATGCAGAGAATAAAAAACCAACTTTTTTTAATCGATTGTTAAGGTTCCGAGCAAAGGCTAATTCTGAAATCACAGCACAAAAATATTTTGAAGCGATAGAGCTTCTGATTGAGTAATTATCGCCAGGGAGATTTTCATCGAAGTTTTCGAATGAATCTTGACGCCACAGGTGCTTGAAAATGATGGGAAAACGTGAAGGCAAGCGTTAAGACCACCTAAAATTAATCGTTCTGGTGTATGAGCCACTTTATGTGTTCGAGACTTGGTCTTATCAATCATGCAAGACTCTAATATTATACAAATTAGTTTGAAAATACTTCTGACATGACCTTGTCAAGGTCACATATAAGTAACTGATTGTTTTCAGTTTTGATGAAAAGGACCTTGCTTCTAAATTCTTTTTATTATCATCATATCAAACGGATTTTTATCGTTTCAATTAAGAAAAGAAAAACGTCTTGTTTCTAAAAATCTCCACCCCAGGAGACAAAATTATGCTTTCTTTGATTAACTCGACTTTTTTATTGAAAAATCAATTCGAACAAGACCATAAAAATCATAGGAGCCAAGATAATCCTGAGGCAAAGGGATCGAAACTGTTGAGAGCGGAAACGGGAGTATAAGTAAATGTTGGGTGACTATCCTTGTTCGCTCTTTCCACTCTATCTCGGAACGAGGAACGATCTTTCGCCGTCTGGAGATTTCTGATGGCGATAGGCGTACAAGACGGCGACAACAGCAAGGGAGATTCATACCTGTTACACTGTGACAGAGAGTAGAGAACCAAAAGGAAAGAATTTAAGATGTGAGACTGAACAGCAAGGACAGTGAACACCAATTACCGAAAGGGAAAAATTGTTTTTTATTCAAGTTCAGAAGACCATTTTCTAGTATCAAGTTTTTGATCCTCTTTCAACAACGAAAACAATTACTAGCTGAAACTGAC
Source organism: Campoletis sonorensis (assembly GCA_013761285.1). Classification (NCBI taxonomy): domain Eukaryota; kingdom Metazoa; phylum Arthropoda; class Insecta; order Hymenoptera; family Ichneumonidae; genus Campoletis; species Campoletis sonorensis. The sequence goes on from JACEOJ010000149.1 coordinate 62,064, forward strand.
CAAAAAAGAATAAGAAGGACCATTTGAAAATCAGAAAAAAGTTTGAATGAATACTACACAAACAACATAGAAAATAATGAAGTAATAATACAATAAAAATAGAAACATGAGAACGGCAATCAAGAGCGAAAAACTACTTAATTACCGTAATAGATAAAAATAAAAATGCATTGAGAGAATAAGAGCATAAGGAAAAGGATCAAGTGGAAAAAGAGGAGCTCGGAATAAAAATACACGGCAAATTCTCGGTCATGTAATTAAGGGATCATGTCTATAGCTTCTACTTAATTCTTGGCTTGGCTTTGATGCTCCACTATGTCGAGATCTTAATCGAGAGAGAGAGAGAGGGAAAGAGCGAGAGCGAAGTAGTGACAGTAGAAGGGAATACAAGAGAAAAAAAGGAGAAATAAAAAAAAGAACGATTTATAGAGTGTGAACGTGCACGAGAACGTTTAAGCGATGATTAACTTATTCGCGGAATCGTTCAAGAACAACCATGGGGAGAATTCCCTCGTGCGTGCTGCGTTTACAACTCTCTTTCTGGTTATACACGTATATAGATATGCGTACAGGTATTTTTTCTATACACACATGTGTCTGTGTGTTTACCGGTGGGCAGAACGCGTCATTTTAATTGCTAATTTAATTAAAGTCCGGGGGCGAGGAGCTCTCGCGAGCGCGTGCTGAGCAAACTTCAGGTTTCTTTCTTTCTCTTTCTCCATCTTCGTTTCTCTATCTCGCTTTGTTCGGCAATCGCTCTTTATACATGGTATGCTGGCCGCTTACGATGGCCCGTAGCGCGCGCCAGCAATTAAGACGCTATCGGCCAGGCATTATTACTTAATTTATTGAACGGTCCAACCAACTCGCATCTACATACATATATGTGTATACTCTCATTCAAGGAAACAGCGAACTATACATTTCAACCAAATCTTTTCTCCTCTGTAAATCTCCCTAATCAAACAATCAACCCCTCATAAGTAATTTTCCAGAATAAAAAGAAATTCGTTTTTTTTCGAGGGTATTCACCAGTCAACCTTCCCCCACAAAATTTCAAAAGTCAAATTTCTTCACATCGTTCATCTAATGGAAATAACAAATTTTCATTTTCAAAAATGACAAAAATGGGTAAAATTTTTTTATTCTGCTCGCACGAACAGTTTAGAAAAATGTAGCCTTTCGAAATTTGCAGCTATCTCTCACGCACCCATGGCAGATCGATGGGTATGACATGTACCTTAAGCCTTAAGCTCAGAAAATTATTTGGTCCGATTGATTTAAAAAAAATCAAATTTCACCTGAGGATAAGCATAAATGAAGAAGATAGTGGACAGTCCGAAGTTGATTCCACATAAATTGTTGGCTTGGGCCACGCATGGGGCCACTGCACTTGTCCGTTACTTGAGAATAAACAGGGTGTCAGAAAAGTCATACTCTTGAATTCAAGGCTAAAGTGAGACCGTAAAACTTTGAGGATAAAAGTACTCAGCTATTTATCTCTTTGACTCGTATAGTTGATGACACGTTAATTATTCGGTGAGAGCTTATTGCAATAATAGCGTGGAAGGAGCTGAAACCGACTCATCAGATTGAATGTAATCAATTTTTTTGAAACCTGATGAACGATGTGTCGATGAGAAAAATATTTGGAAAATTTTTCCATCAGATTTCTCTGATCCATTCATTGCGTACATTTGAAACACGATTTTTAGGACACCGTAAATACATACATAGATATAGACAGAATAAAATAGCAACCAAGGGAGAGACTGTTCTGTTCGAACACAGTACGACGTGGAAGGCCGTGTCAGTGGGTTATCGCGACCGGAATCATCGTGGGATCCTCGTGCTCTGGTAAAAGCCTCCTACATATACGTTATATGATACAAATCAAATATATGTGTGTATATATATATATCATGCATTGTGTATTTTAGCCAGACCATCCACGAGGAGCTCGAAACAGTTACTTACGGGGGCGTCTTTCTTTTGTATCGTTTCAGAAACACTGCAAAACCCACCATTTTCTCATGCTCACGAAACAAATAATTGAAGTTAATTTTTTGCAAAATCACCTACGCACAAAGGTAGCTCAGTGGCCTAACCTAACGAATCTACTAAAAAAATTCGAGGAGTTGAACTTGAAAAATAAATAACGTCATTTCTCTGCACCAAGAATACGGAATTTGCATGCAATTAAGAAAAAAGTTAAATCGATAAATCATAAAGAAAAAAAAGTATCGAGATGAATACTTTTGTCCTGCATTTAAATTGCAATTTTGTTAGAACTTTAATAGACAACATTCATTCAACAGGGTAGCGAATATTTCACCTAGCGCAATTTGACAAATGGACGTGGCAATTAAGTCCCCGCGGCTACATTCGATAGCTCGTTGTGAATAGATTAATAATGATTGAAACGAAGCGTAATCAAAACACAGCGCAAATGGAGTCGAGAATGAATAGCGCGGTGACAGATTGCTCACAATCTCCGTGTATTTTACGCTTTCGCGAATGAACGATAAGAGTCTACAGCATAAAGAGTGATCGATATAAAAAAAAAAATTACCTGTATCTTTTTTTTCAGCAACTCGTACGAATTTCCTCTGTCCTATTTTTCGACATAAAAATTTTTCTATGTATAAAAAATCCGGCAAAAACGACCAGTGGATTTGAATGAACTCGGTAATCAAAAAAAATCCAATCAATATAAGCAAGAAAAAATGCAAAAAAAAAAAAAAACAAATGAAAACTTAACTAGCGAATAAAGTTAAACGGAGAACTTCATGGAATGAGTCAAATTAATTGAGCACGACTACTCGCCAAGTACTGCTTTTAAAATTTTTAACCAGTGCGATAAATTTCTGTTGCATTCGTTTAGTTAAAAATGTTGAACTGTACGTTTTAAAAATTATGGTACTTTTCGGTCTACCAGCGTTGCAGAATCTTCAAATGTATGTGTTGTATGTGCAGTTTTTCCTCTTTCTCGTACTTTCAGTACTTTAACCGTAGGCAATTCTCAGTATGGCAAAAAATCACGAACAAAAATGGCCCTAAATGTTCACGTAGAGGCAAAAATGAGATTAATGTTTTAGTCGAATTTGACGATATTGTAATTTGAATCAGCATTTTTTCTCTTGCTTCCGACCCAGCTTTGTTCAGAATTACATATTTTTGTCAATTTTTGAACTATTGTCACGACCAATTACTTGTTTAGCATTGTCCAAAGGATACAAATAGTTTCGGTTCTGATCAATCAAATTTGCTCAATCAAAGAGTCTTTTGATGCCTCAATTTTCAGTCTTTCCTAATGCCTATGCAGAGCATTTTTTTTGAATCTATAACTGTTCAAAATTTATTTCTTTTTCATCAACGACAGTTTAATCAATCGATAAGAACGGTTTTAGCCAAAACGCATCATTCAACATGGCTCAAACAATGGAGTTCGTATTAAATGATCCAGCTTGAGTGAAAAAAATGGTGCAAATGTGGATAAATTTTTTCAGTGAATCAGCGATTTAATCGAGGCGCCAAATTACGTAACTCTCGTAACTCTGCTTCCAATTGACCGATATTATCCGTGCATGAGTGTTCAGGTTTTGGACTACCGTGTGCGGCAGCACGTTGGGCTGCCAACGGCATCGATTTAATCGCCACGCGTTGAGGGTGCATTGGGCCAGGGCGATTAGGGACGAAGAGGAAGAGGGAGAGAGACAGAGCGACTGAGGGTGCAGAATTGTGAGGAGCGGGAGGAGAAACAGAGCCCGAAGGGCGTGTCGGTAAGCACCGTCGGACATCGTTATTAAGCGCATATAAATTAGCATATAAATTGTCCCGTACCCGGTGTGCTGGCACGGACGGTGGAGAAACCCAAACTCGCCCTCCCCCCTCCCGTTCCCGCTCCCTCCATCTTTATCTTCCTCTCACATTGCTCTAGCTCTTCACACATACAATCTATGAACTCTGCATAATCCAGACACGGGCTCAAGTCAGAGAAGTATACACAATCAAATACTTTTGTTCGGAAGGAAATGCAGCTCCTGAGAGTCGAGAAGACGTAGCATTGATCTGCAATTTCCTGATCATATTTTTGTTTGAGTTTGCAACAACGAATGTGACCCAAAATATCAAAAACTGTGACTACTTCAATATTTTCTGATATCAAAAGCATTTGATTTTCTAAACAAGAAATTGTTGGAAATTTGAACAAAATAACTGTCGATGTCATGTTTCAAAAATTCTAGCAAACTTCGTAACGAAAACGAAAACCACTGCCTGCTACAATTCTGCTGGAATGACTCTGATATTAAGAAATTCAAAAGACTATAAGATAATAATAAAACATCGGGACTTTCGCACTTGACAAGCCCGCAAAAGAGGAAAATAACGAAAATGCGTTAATTCTTTGTCGAAAGAAGTACAGCTGAAAATAATTAGATCGCAGTATATAAATATACTTTTTTTTTGAAAAATAATTTGAAGCATCTCTGGATTTGAATAAGCTTGCAATATCCAAGCACAGCTTGAGCCAGACTGGTCCATAAATATGTATGGAGAGCTGCGTAACGAGTGGGCGCTTGTAATGGTATATAGCCGATTCATATACATTACATATACATACATTTAGCCATATATACAAATATATTATGGACTTATGTACAAGTATATGTATCTGTATATATTTTTGGCATATAAATATATCGATATACAATATAACATGTATATAGAGCATGTAAAAGCCGCGAGTAATATGATAAAGGGAGTACGGAACCGTTGGAATATGTACTAGATCGGAATTCTCTCTTTCCCACCTCGCGGCGGTTGTGGTTCTCGAACGAACGACGAGAATCCACCAAACAATGGTCGCCATTACCGATGCAACGAATTTTCCCTCTATACACATAACACACACAACGACACGCACATAGCAACCTTGTATAGCGATCGTGAACGTGAATTACTCAGCCGCAGGAGCCAGAAAGCCCACGCAGTCAAAACCGCTCTTACAACGGATCCCGATCTTCTTGAAACGTCTCGAGGCAATCGGCAATATATATATGTACTCTGCAATCTATGTATAGAAATCTATAGACAGCGTAACATTTATAAAATTAACGGCACATTTTTTTTCTCGATTTCGGACTAAGATATTAGGTTGTTTTAAGATCCGATCTCAAATGATTTTTCCGATCATTTAGAACGGAACGAAGTATATTAATCTTTGTATGTGCGTTGATTTGCTAAGCCGGCTGGAATATGGAATGGACGTCGAAAAGTGGAGAGGACGATGACAATGATACAAATTTAGATCATACGCTTTTGTTTCAATGTATATAATAATTGTGACTTCACAATATATATTTTTTTCTTTCCTCATTCTTAACGTCGCAGAGAATTCGAGCTGCTGTTGTTACTAAATTTGCATCCCATTTGGAATGAACGTGGGGAGAGTTAACATGTTCAAATGATTGGTAGTTTATTTAAAGCACATTTATTATCTAGGGAGTGTAATATGAGCTACTGAATGTCTCGTATTATCGATTAAAAAGCCGAGACCGTTGAGTTGCCGCGCGTCGACAAGAGCAAAAGGACGAACTACTGCCTTACCGCGAGTCGATGATCGCTTTTCCCTCAAACGGCAGATAGAGCTTCAAACATTTCTTGCTTTATTACAGAAAGATTAACCATCGTTACTGTCCCACGGTTATTCTACTACTTCGACAAATTTTGTCAATAAACCAAAACCCCACAAAAAATTCCGAAAGAATTTTCTTCTGAAAAAAAAAAACTGATCACAAAAAGTGACTGAAACTATCGAAAAATCATCCCCGGTGGAAATCTCGTCGTAACAAAAAGTCATTGAACGTAATTTCACAAAATGTTTACGAAAAAAAAAAAAATCTCACGAAAGGTTAAAGGAGAAAATGTTCATCATTATAAAAAAGAGTCGCAATAGGTAAATAAAATGAAAATCTTTTAAAAGAGATGACTAAGTGATTCAATATTTTCTCCTCATGTAAATAAATACTTGGCATCTTCTTTTGACAAAAGTTACTTTCAACTGTTTCGTTTTTTAATCATTTTTCTCATCTTTGTTTTTTTGTCTAAAGTGAAGGATAATTCAAAAGTTAATTGAGAGAGAGGATAACAAAAAGTGAGTAAAAGGGGCAAGAAAGGATCAGGGATGCGGAGCTCTTGAAGCCATCCTGGATATAATTATTTATCGCCTTATCAAACTTTTATAATCCTACCGATCCTCCGGAGAGAGGAAGCGGACACGCTACAATGATTCTCGGGCTTTCGTCGGCTATCTTACATGTATAATATGTACCATAAAAAATATATATATGTACAAGAGGCTTGTGCGACAGCCAACTTTTATAACGAGTTTTTAAACGTCATAAATGATCTTGGTAAGTCTACGAAGTCGCCTTGTATATAGCACCGAGCAAGGGCCAATGGGCGAAGGAAAAAGCTCTTCCAAGATCCTACATTCCGATGTTATAGTATAAATCGTTCGGATAAAACTTTATTCAGATCCGCAGATAAAAACAAACTTCATAAATAATTCTGGTCCCATATCTTGACGACGCAATAATAACAAATATTAGTAACCGTGTTATCATTCAAATGACAGTTGCAAGGATATTCTAATCATAAGTAAAAGACTAAATTAAAAAGAAAAAAACGTGGTTTTAAATAATGTGAGATTATGTGATTATGTCACGGCCGGAGGCCTAAATAAAAAGTTAGAACACGAAGCATGTACAGCGTCAAACGATATATGTGTTCTATAGACTTGTTCGTGCATCCGTTGTAGATCTATCGAAACGTGTTGTTATTTGGACCCCCACAATCCAAATATTAAAATTTAGAATTTGCTAGATCTTCTTTTTTCTCATAAGAGAGGTTATTACTGCGCAGGTCCGTCCGCTGACCGGCGGCTCTTGACTCGAGTGAGAATCACCTTCCGATATTATCGTTTTGCACTCCCAGGAGACACTTGACACTCAGCATTCAAGAGAGATACTCTAGGCCGGACTAAAACGTGAGCAACTGTGCTCAAGATGTCTATCGTGACACATTTGTGTCACCCCACTATTATTTTAGCATTGTACGATAGACAAAACCCCGGGAGGTCGTTATAATGCTCCGTATAAATTATGGTTGATGCATTTTTGGTAGAATCAGGAGAAGGAACGTGGAAATCACGTTCGCGTATCACTTTTGATCGGTAATTTCTACATTCTGCATTCGAAAAAGAGTAGTGGAGAACTCCTGCTCTTGAAAATCCTCAACAAGACCGTACATCCAATGGACGCGCCATGGACGATGTCTGATGGCCTTTCGTACGCGGAAAGTTCACGTCCACTGAATGTTTGACTCCGTAAGAGATTGTACTGTGTTTGATACACTAGCACCCATTTTTATATTAACAGATCATTTTACAACTTTATAGCTTTCAGGGCCAAGGTTTCAGTGTTTGAATGTTCCATCGCAGAGGACGGTGAAGAAACTTTCGTCAACAACATATAAAATGACTTAACAAGAGCTTTAAGGATATTATTTCACTTGAATAAAGCATCAAGGGACCGAAATGTTCAACGCATGTAATGCTTTTGATTATGTACCGTGAACATATCTATGGTTTCATTTTCTTCTCGTTTCAACCCTATTCTCTAAATTCTTTATGCATCTGTGTGTATCCGCATACATAAAAGCTCGCGAAAAGCCATACGAGGAGCTTTAATGCCTCTGGCTTCATTAAGTATTCTACGTTCGACGAAACAATATTTAACTCAAAATTCCTTTTCATGCAAGTATCCGAACCCGAAATTTAGTCCTTCGTCAGCGTTACACAATCGAAAAATTATTCTGCTTGCATTAATAACAGCTTCAAAAGATTTGGCTTGAATTTTATGAATTACAAAATTCCACGAGACTGAAGAACTTTTCTGTCTTGTTGCGGAAATTTCTATCAAATGTTGTTCAAATAGTAACCAAGGAACGAGATGAAAGAAAAACCAGACAATCGTAAACGAACAGGATTAAAATAAAAAAAGAACGTCCCGGAGTCATCCATAGAGCAATTCGTTTGCCGACCTCGAAACTTAGTCTCTTTTCTACTGCAGCTGCATGCTTTCAAACTTTGTTCACTCCTTTTTCTTCCAACTTGGAAATATTTCTCAATAGAAAGTAAAAATATACCATTCGAAGTTACATTTGGAACGGAAAGTCGTATAATGGAGACATTAAATTTCGGAATATAAAGGAATCTAAGGGCCAAGAAACAACATCGAAGGGAAAATAAAATGGTGAAATAATGAAAAAGAGGGAAGAATAAAAACCTTTGGAAAAGATGGTGCGCATGTATGTCGAGAGCTTTAGACACGCACGCCTGAGCCAATTCAAGATGAGATGCACCTGCTTAAAAAGCTTGTTAAGTGTTCAAGAGACAAGAGCACCATACGATACATAAATACACGAGGCATCTCAAAACTGATAGTGAAAAGAAAATATACATAATTGATGATAAAAACGATGACTAAGAATTTGTCCCTCATTCGTGTTAATTTAATAATCCACTTGTCAGCGGTGGATTCGATCAAGAAATGGTGTTAGACGGTTTGACAGCAACAACGAAGTTTTCGCCTTTTTCTCATAATATTCCAGACTTTTCTTTAATGATTACAATTTATTTCCTCATGCCCTTCATCATTCATGCAGAAAAGAGTTAAGTGCATATTCTTGATGAAAGATTCTTGATGGGAGACTCGATATAACTATGTTTCACATAGTAAGGAGATGAAGAAAACGTGACAGGCTTTGCGTAGGAGCTGAAGATGACGTGGGCAGCATGAGCCACACGAGAATCAAGTGTAGCGAGTGAGTGAGCTATCCGAGCCGAGAAGATTTAAGAACGAGGAAGTAAGATAAAGAAAATGAGGAAACAGGTTGAACACGAGGAGATAAAGGCAAGTCTCTTATGTACGCGTGGTGTAAGCCTTGCTCACTTTTGCACGATAGAAAACGTCTTGGCCTACCTCTCTCCTTCGGTGTATATAACGCCACGTTTATTGTTGCATCATTGCCGAGCTCGCAACCAGATCGCCTTGCCCTCGTCAAATGAAACCGGCTGGACGAGACCAACGCGCCCGCGGTATTATTACAAGCTTCGTTTTACTTCCCTGCTACTGCTTCATAACCTTTTGTGGCTAATGCAGGTCATCTGATAAAGGTTAAAATGCTGCTCTTGAAAAATAAAAAAATCTATTTTCATCTGTTTTAGAAATAATTGAATGAAAAATCATCCACGCAGTAGATATTTTCTGCTAATTTCATAATTTAGTTCATTGAACGCTGAATTTCTTACCTTTCCGACTCTAACTTATGTCCCCGGCATTTTCTATTTATCTGATGATAGCACGCATAATGCAAGGAACTTAACTTTATTTTGCATTGTGTGATCAATCTTTATCAGTTTTTAACGTCTTTAACGTTTCATCCAGAAAAAACATCAACTTGATTTAATATTGATGACATATTTGCTCGAAATATTACCATGAGTCTGCAGTGCTGTGTGGGTATTTAAATTCACGGTCGACTTTGTGGTTATTCCAAGACAAAGTCACTCGTCAGTCGGACCAATAAACATACTTCAGTTCACGCAATTTATGCACATACAGAGTCCAATTCGTATATGAGCGATGGCTATAACATTACTTACATACAAATAGCATTACTGATTAGATTTGAATACAGTTTTTTAGTTGATGAAAATAGGAATTTCGTTAACAGTGGAAATAAAAAATAATAATCACGTTCTGAGGGTTTTACCTCGTTTTGTTGACTCTCTAATTTTATCTCCAAAGACAATATTCAGGTTTTCCTGCTAAAATGTCTCGTACTTTTTACTATTCGGGTGGAAAAAGTCTGAATAGGAAATTAAAAAAAATTGCAACAATCATGACTGCAGTTTAACTCTAATTTTCATCCTTTTTCGGTCGAGGAATTTTTACTGCGCTAGTGCGACAGTCTTATCGTCATACATTTTTTTTCATCTTTCTCTCTCGCTCTCTTTACGTTAGTTACTGAAACTCTCCAGGCTATGACTCAATATGCCTGTTAGAACAGCGCTATCACCTTCGTGCCAAGCGTTGCGATAACGTCGCCGACTGTTTGATGAAGAACGAACGGAAATTTGATTTTTTTTCTTCTCTTTCTTTTTAATTACACAATGTTATCGTCGCTGATAACATGAAGAATGGATGATTACCACTCAATTTAATTCTCTTAGTTTTTTTCAATTTGCACCTTCCTTGCACAATTAATTTTGACTCCAAAGCAGTTGGCATTGAAACAAAAAGTATATTAATCGAGTTTATTAACCATTAATAATCTGTATTATTATTATTTGTTTATTACAGATTAATTGGATGTTTATCAAAAAATAAAATACGTCCAATGGGACAAAAAAATATACTTTTTTTTCAAATGTCTCAATGCGTTATGAAAATGAATGAATGTAAATTTTGGATACAAGGATCAGTTTCTATCAAAAGCGTTACCATTTTTTTTGTCATTACTCTCATTTTAATAAGTCACTGTTGTTACAATTTTTCTTTTATTCTCACAAAATTATTTGTTTCATTGAAAGAAAATGGAAGAATGAGCATAGCTCTTGGCGTATTCGAAAATAGAAATATGTAAGATTTGTGTATAGTTGAAATATCAAGAGTCGCGTATGGAAATCTTACGATGAAGAGCAGGTTGGAAAACGCGTTGAGAAAGGGGTGAATTCTGAGAGGGCTGCTTTTGGAATCGTGCTTTGCTCGGGAAAACTTGGCTCGACTCCAACTAATAGTAAACATCTTGACATCTATATTTGCGCCCGCTTAAATTGCATTTCGAGTCGAGTCTTCGTCCCATGCTTCAGCCCACCACCAGCCCTTCCTGCCCCCATTCCAAAACCACCACTGGCGAGACCTGAATTGAGCGTATCTTAACCTGCTAAGCCCTCGATTTCCCTTCAAATATCACTGTCGTGGAACGTTGCTCACTTTCCGTAGCAACGAAAATCTACATTTCGACTCTCCTTACCCTGGCCATTTGCGAGTCATTATTACGAAGTAACATTCAAATCGAAGTAATGATTGTGAAAAGTTTATTGACCTATTAGTCTCGCCAAAATCACGTTTAGGAGTTGAACTTTCGGCTGGTTTTTGAAAACTTGGATATAACTTATTGAATTATCTAATAATGTGGACTGATGTATCTTATAGGGATGTGAAAATAGATCAACTTTCGAGACAAATGTCTTTGATGATGTTCTTTTATATCTAATTCACAGTTAATATACTTTATATCGCAGCATTTCCGAAACCAAACGTTCAAGATTCTTGGTTTTTTTTTTTTTACAAACTCCGTGAAATGTTTCGCCGTAATTGAGGGAAAAAACCACGAAAAAGTTTCAAAGTATCCCGTGGAATATGGATTTTTGTACTGTGCTCCTCATGAGCACGCAGGCGTTTAAAACTGTGCAATCTTTGATTGGTAATATCTCGAATATGGGATGGGGAATCGTTTTGAAATTTTGTACGAAGTTTCATAATAGTGCTCTGATTAATACTGTAAGCACCGCACGCTCAGCTTCAAAAACGTAGAGAGGTGGTTAGCAGTCGATTTGTAACCTTGAAATTATAAACATTCCAAGTCGACATAACGGATCAGTACTCAACGAAATAGCTGTCGAAACGGCCACTTTTGTTGAGAGTCTTACTTGAAATGACACTTCAAAAAGTTTGACATCACATTTCCGGATTGAAGGGGTTAATAACGGTATAAAAAAAATGTCCATTCAAGACTTACCAATCGCAAAAAGAATAGCAAATAATCCAAGCCACTTTTACAACAGCACACAGAATGTAGTTCGAATTTCTTACCTGAAACACATAAAAAAAATGACCGTTACTACGCCGCGTTAAGAGGAACCTTGGAGGGCGTAGAAAAAAATGCAGTACAATATAAAAAGGGAGCAACGTGGCTGAAGAATCCTTTCACGGCTATCGATAGTTTGAAATTCTCCTGGTGAATCGCGGGGGTGAGTGGAGCAGAGGTGTAGGAAGGGGGAGGAGGACGACGAAGAACAGGATTGCGAGAAAGGAGAGCAAGGAATTCACGGCTTCTTTGCACGCGACTAAACATCGCAGCGTGCCATTGCGTGGTCTATTGAATTTCAAACTCTTTTTTCGCTCTTCTCTTTTTATCCTATCTCGTTTTCTCTCTTTCTTCCTCTTTCGAGAGGCGAAATCAGTCGCTATTTTTTATTTGTTCATTTCAACGAACGAAATTCCAGATGATTCTGTACGTTCATTAAACAAATATGGCTACGGAGAGGAAATAATGATTAATCAATCCACTCGTTTAAGGGCAATAATCCAATATCGAATTTCGATATTTATGTTAATTGAATACAGGACACAATGCCAATGTCCTTCAATGGATTTTTTTAACTCGTGAAGAATGGTATCCTCTCAAACAATTAATAATTTTGACAGCCGAAAAAAAAACCCTCATTCTACTGAGATTGCTAATATAGCCACAATCAGCAAATTATTAAAGAAAAATACGAGTGATAATAATTGAACGCGACGAAAAAGTATCCCCAACTTCTTCAATATTGAATTGTAAATGATTTGTGAACTAAATCATTCACTGGAGGAATATAAAAGTTTTTACTGTTCCATGGAACAGCTTCGGGAAAGTTTTTTTCTATCCGCAAACGCTCATTTATGTATTACAATCCCCGACTACCTTTTCTCCCTTTTAACCCATCTTTTTTGCCAGGTAACCGAGTTCACTAGCCACGCTAATTAGGACTGGAAAAATTAAGCACCTTATTCCTCGAATTATAATAAAACTGTGTGGCTCGAGCATTCGAGAATGAGTCGAGTGCCGTGAGTTAATTTATCATAACTATCCACAGTCACGAAGTATAGACATTTATACATGTATGAAAATTTCCCGCAATTATGCAATCGAGCAATAACATGTTTAGGGTCAATAACATTGCTGCGACAATGTCACGATTGAACGAACGATATCACAAATTTATTAGGCATTATTTAGTTGTTTCGTACTCAAATGCATAATCATTTTTGAAGCGAAAAAAATGTTCAAAAATGGTTTCATAAATGCTTCTTAGAGCTCAAATACTTTTCTTTCAAATTTCATAAAAAATATTCTATGAGCTTTTAAGGAGTCGCGACTTGGATAGAGAAAGAAATTTTTGTTGTTGGAAGGTACAAAAAAACACACTACCTGCCTCGGTTATCACATGGATAGGGAATCGACAAGGCGTAATTGTCGAACTTTAAAAAAATATGTTTTGTTAGGTACCTCGCTTAGCCCCCATCTCCACTAAACATTTCCTCTAGTGAAATGTAGCTGTTTATATGGAAGTTATATGAAAAGAGTGATGATTGCGTGCACGTGTGCTTCAACTTATGGTACGCATGCTCTAAAAAAGGGAGGGGAGCGCGAGAATCAAGAGTGTAACTAAAGGGCAATATCTGGATGTGGAAACACGCTTACGTAATGTTACGTTATATGCATTCATGTTTATAATATGTGTATGTATAAACACAAAGATGCATAAATAAATGTAAATGAAAGAAAAGGGCAAAAGCTCAATTATTTTCTATGGTCGACATAATGGGCTTCAAATGTACCATCGGTCGGTATATGGATATCTGCATACGTGAGGATCCGCGGTGACAATTCTGGCAGCGGTGCACATGCGACAATGAAAGAGTAGACGGAGATATATAGAGCAAGAGCAGGGCACGAAATAAAGGTTGGCATAGAGGAAAAATTAAACGAGAGGAAAGGCGGGCAAATTGCGAAGCAGTAATGAGAGGGAGAGAGTGCGACGAAAAAAATAAGAGAGATAGACTATGTCGAAGTAAGAAGGCTACTTCCTGTAAAAAGAGAGAGAACGGTGACTTGGAGGGTGTAGGAGACCTGGAAGGAGTGAGAAAACGCAGAGCATGAAAGAGGGACAGAGTGATAGAGAGAGAGGGAGAGAGCGCAAGAGGAAAAAGAGAGAAAGAGACGTAGGGCAAAAGAGGGAATGAAAGGGTCTGATAGAACGAGAGGTGCGAGCGAGACGAGGAGGCCGCGAGTCTGGCGGGAAAAATCAATAGCGGTGAGCCGGCGAACCAAACCCACCCCCGCGCAACCCTCTCTTCTGTATGTATTCTCTCACTCGCTGGATATTCTCCCTCCCTCCCTCTTCCTCATTCTCTCTCTCTCTCTCTCTCTCTTTTGCTTTCGGCCTCGTATTCATCGTGCGACGTCTCTCGCTCTTCGAGAGGATAAAGGGAAGTGGGAGGATGAAGCGAGAGGGTTGAACTCGGATTCACGCAGCCTACCAACCCTCTCTCTCTCTCCCTTTCTCACTGTTGCACTCACAACTGCCGATTGTACCTTGTCTCTCTACCTTCTCTCATCCAGTGAGAAGTCAGGGGGATGAAGTGGCGGAGGATTCGGTGCAAGAGGAAGAGGAGAAATGAAGTAGAGGTGGAGGCCTCTGGTGCTGGCGTCGAGCTACGAGAATGACGACAACTATACACGCCGACGACGACGACGACGACGACGACGTCGCCACTGCAGGAATCGCATACCGTTTCGTGCCTCTTCTAACCCCGAGCCCTGACCCGCAAACATACACCGAACATCCCTTACTCCCATACCCATTTCCTACTGAATATACTACATTCACGTAAAATTGGATATATATGTGGACGCAAATGTATATATGTAAATGTTTGTGACATTTGCGAGCCTAGCGACAATTTTCAGACTCCAGACACTGGATTCATTCTGATTCTGATACAAGCCGATGTTAAAGAGCCCACAAAGCTGCCCTCTCCGGAGGGCCTGCGACATTTATTTTTTCCTTCAATAAATTCTCCGAGTTATTTTGTTATGCAATTCCGTTTTGTTTTCAGTATGTAACTTTTTTTTTCATCTCGAAGATGTAACGTTCTTTTTGCTTTTCCAAGATATGAGCTCTTTGAAAAAGTCTCTTGTTTGGAATCATTTGTTTGTTTTGTGTTTTGTGGTATTTTATTCGTTTTTTTTTTTCAATTTGAAAATGAATAGCATTTGAAGAGTTGTTTATTATTTGCATGTTTATCGAGTGGCCATCGACTGTAGGAGTCCTACGGTTTTTCGTGCTGATACGAGAATATAAATTGTTCGTTTTTTTCGATCTCTCGATATAATAGGTGTGCATGAAACGCGATGGGATAACAGGGAGATTGTGGATTGGACAGGGTATAGTCAAATCTATAGGTATTATAGCATTGCCATGCATGAAGTTCGTTCCGAGAGGGCACACAGTGGTCGGAATGAGAGAGTGAGTGTGAGAGAGAGAGAGAGAGTAAGAGGAAAGGGAAAGTAAGCAGTATAAAGATAGAGAGAGAGAGAGGGATAGAAATTGCCGCAGAACGTATGGAATCACCTTACACACCACTTGCTGCACTGATTATGAATTTTTGATAAGCTCTATCCGGAACGAGGAAATAAGAAAGAAAAGTGGCAATTCGCCTTTCCCTCTTTCTCATTCTTTTTACCCCTCTGTATTATCGATGTGCAAAGTGAATCACGAACTATTGCACAACTCTCGTATTCTTTTCATTTCATCTCTTTTTTCCTATTTCCCGTTCTCTCTCTCTCTCTCTCTTTGTTTCTCTCTTTATCTGTCTATCTTCCAACGCCCTCTTTCGTTCACAAGTGACCATTATATATCGACAAGAAAATACGCTTCTGTGTGTCACTGGGGAAAAAAAATTCTGAGGAAAAAGAAGCCTGACAAATAGACATGGAAAATGACCGAAATCGATCGTTCCCAACTATACTTTTTCTCATCATTTACTACCGAACAGCATGAAAAAAAAAATTCTCCCTAATTTTCTATCAAACATGAAAGTATAATTATTCACAAGTGTCACTATGATGAAATAATGCTTCGTTGGGGACGAGGTCAATACTTGGTTGGCCGTCTGTTACTTAGACGCCTGTTGAGTTCTCCAGTTTCTCTTGCGGACCTCATGCGCTGTGGACGACACTGTTTTGGTGGGTCTCACAGGACATGGGAATTAGCGAAGGGAGGAGAAGCAGAATTAAAGTGGAAGAGATGGGGTCGTAAAAACTCTCGAAGGTATACGCGGGGACACTATAAAAATGAAAATAAACAAAATGGAACGTAAATTTCTTTTGAGAAATGGGAATTTTCGAGTACATTTTTTGGGTAATTCTTGCCAAGTTCAAAGTTTTGAGAGAAAGCCAAATTGAAGCTTTAAAAGTCGTAAGAAAAGTGATTTCTTTTGTTTTTGAAAAATAACCAAATGACCTAATAAATATCGTGGCAAAGAGGCGATACATTTCACAGATCATGCACAAACAATTTAGAATCGAGGATGCGAAATCGCATTTTTATTCGCCAATATTCAAGAAGACACGTTTTGAAGACGATTCGATATACTGCTTTTTTTTGTTTTCTCTCGTAGTACAAGTGTTTCGCGGTGGTAAGATTTTCTTGTCTTTGTTGGCTCGTAAAAATGCTTTTAGCACCCTCTCTCGACACATCTCCGTAGCGTGAAGAAAACACAATTCGCTATCCCATGAGAATTTGAATACAATGAGCTGTTTTGAATTTTTATCGACGCGCGATTGCAACGGCCCTCAGTAAAAACGGTGAAGCAAGGACGCGAGAATCAAGGAGTAAAAACAGAAGAAATCAAATAAGAGAAAGAGTACGCGGGAAAGGGAGAGAGAGAGAACGAGAATGAATAAAGATTACACGGTCCTAAAATGGTACTATTGCACTTTGAAAATGGTAATTCTCCTGCCAATTAAAGCTCAGCTTGTACTTTTACGGAGCCATATTTATCTTCCCAATTGAACAAGAAAAAAAAATATAAGCAGTAAATTCTTATATTCACAAATATATTTGATAAACATAGAAAATATTCAAAATGGATCAATCTGGAGTTGTAAATTTGCAAACTTTTGTCAACTTTAACAAATAAACTATTCCAAAATCGATATTATACTTTCAAGAGCCGAGAAAAAAGTGGTGGTTGTTTGCTAAACGAACAAATGGTGTTATAATGATAAACAAAACAGGTTTATGAATATCTAAAGCGATCCGTGGATTAAGTTTCCCTATTTAGCCCATCAAAATTTAAGGCTCGATATTAATTGGCGTTAAAGAGTTAGCAAGGATTATGGAAAGGATAAGCCTTGGCGAGCGATCGTGCAACTTCAACGTATATGTATGTGCGGAGTATATTTTCTGTCTCGCTTTAGCGTACCATGGCTAGATTAATTATGCAACTTTTGATTCGACTGAGAGCGGTTGAGAGCGTCCGGAAGTGGAAGAGAGCCGGAGAGCACGAGAAGGAGGGAAAGAGAAGAGAAAGAAGAAGGAGAAGAAGAAGAAGAAGAGGAGGAGGAGAAGAAGGAGGAGAAGAGAGTGAGAGAAAATGTCGAGCTTAGGGGAAGCGATATGGCGGTGAAGCTTTGCCAGGGTTGTGAATTTACGAGCCTTCTAACGGCTGGCTATACGCCTTTCAAAGTTCAAAGTATATACCAACGAGAGAGAGGAAGAATTCACATGCACTCGATTTGCATACACCCATAAAACTATAAATATATCTCTTATAAAAAAGATTATATATACGTATGCATATATAAAATCAAATGATAATTAATGAATCCGTTCTGTTCTATCGTCGTATTATTTTCTTCTATAGCAAATAGACATAATATAATATTATGTTATTGTGTTATTTTAACTCTGAAAGTTTCGAAAAAAAAAAGAAAATTGAAAAATGTGAAAATAATCATATATGAGAAGACAAATATGCACGATAAATAAATGATTACGAATTCAAAAATTTTAAATACCCAATTTTTATATATTTTATTTTGTAAATTTTACGAGGTCATCTACACGATGAACTGACCCGAAGGCAGAAGGGGCGACAAAGTTAATGTGTCAAAATCACTCATTCATTGTCTCTGTCGATCTCTAAGAGCTGCAAATAATCTACAGGCTTAATGCGCGTTGTCTCAAGTTTATGGCTTAAGGATCCTTAATAATGCAAAGAGGCTGAAAAGCTAATACTGCATGTATTTATTGGGGAAACATCCAAGAAACGGTCTATTAGAGTGTGTATATGAAGTGTACATTTGGGCATGAAGGAGCTCATAATGTTCCATACCCAAATACACGTTGGCACACACACCATATAAACACGTATACACACACGAGCACAAATGAGCCCAAAGGTAGGTATATAGATATATAGACAAAACAAACAAGCATAACACTCAGGAATGGGAGAACAGCGTCGTCTGGGATAGAGCCGATAAATTCTCGAGTTATGTCAACGAAGATATATCGCTCGGGGCGATCGATTAGCATCGATAGCCTTGCCATTGGATAAGGTGGCTTGGTACAGGAGCCTTGTTCGAGTATTGTTGTATTCTCGAATGGTGGCATATATACTAACTTCAAGAGAGACAAACGAAGGAAAGGGCAGCGAAGGAGAGAATGAGCAAGCTTTAAAGAGCAAGTGATTAAATGTATATTCGTGAACATTGGGTGTATCTTCTGGAAAAAATATAAAAAATATGATTCTGCGGAATAAAAACGAGGACATAATAAAGCATAAGAAAAATGTTTAGTTTTAATTTCGTCGCAGAAATCGTATTTTCACTTTTTCATAAATTATTTAAAACTTTGCCGTTCGATCGATGGAAAAACGAATTGGCTGAGAAAAAAAAATCATAAAAAAAAAAAAACGAGGGTGAAACCGGCGTGAAACCAAGAAGGGAAACGCGAAGTGATAGACGCGCGATCGAGAGTTTATTATACGTATTCGCGGAACTCCATATGTCAATCATCTTCGTGACTCTATCCGAATCGTACGCCGAGCATATGAACCTATATATAAATGATATATCTGCGTAGATATAGATATGTTATGTATAGAGAGTATACTAAAGTCTTTGATCACGACACGAAGTCCCGATCGTTCGATTGTGTGGCAAACTCGTGTGGATTATGGACACGTGATGTAGCACAGTCGACGGCAACTAAAACGAAACCGCTCGAAATTATCGCATGATTCACGCGTGCATTGGAAATTCTGCCAATACATATTAGCGCAGCATACGGAAAGTCGGCGATAAATTGATATTGCGAGAATAAAAATGATGCATTTGGTTGTTTTCAATTAAATCATATATAAAAATATCTATCAATATTTCATGCTAATTTTATTTTCATATTCGAGCTTCAATTTTTTGATTGTATATTTTTCATGCTATACATATCTGAGATAGTGAACTGTTAGGTATATTCAACGTTCGATATTTTTATTGCCACGAATGAGGAGCAATTTAACGGTCATTTATTTTCAGAATTTCAGGCGGCAAATGATCTTAGAAAAAAGCAGGGATAAAGAGGGATAGAACGAGGATTAATAGTGCTGAGGCACATACACGTGGTGAGCAAACGAGAGAAGCGACCATATTGATTGGCGTGTTCTCATACGGCATTACGTAATGTCATTAACACATCACTAACACATGCGCTTCTAGTCACGAGGAATAGCTCGCGTATTGCATTGCCAACACTGCTGGACCACTAACGTGGACACCGCATCAAACGTGCATCGAAAATTCACAGTCTGTCGTCCCATTTCGTCGAATTGTTATCAATGTTAAGATACAAGGACAGAGCTTCGGACTTCCCTCAAACCGTGTCACGTTAATCCTCTTTGCTTTTTATTTGAAAATAGTTATAACTTTTATTTCGGAACAGTTATTCGACCGTTTGTAATATCATATGATGAAAAAACCTGTTACAAATAAAAAATAAAATGCCCTTTTATAAAATTCGATCCATTCGAACTTCGGTGAATACGTAATGTGCTGGGTCGAGAATAAAAAATAACTTATTTTTGTATGGCATTCATGAAAAATTTATTTCAATTGATTTTTAGAGTTCTACAGACCGCATGAGTATTTTAAATACTAGTTTCTCCAAAATAATACTTTGGATTGTCAAAAGTGAAAAATTACTGTTATATCTGGTCGTCCCGTCAGACCATTTGTTTGAGTCCTAAAATACTTTAGAATCACGGAAGCTCTAACTATTTTTAACATACTGTGAGAAATAATGCTGAGGAATAAGTTGAATAGCCTGTTGAAAACAAATTTGCGCACAAAATGAAGAATACGGTAAACATTAAAAAAGATATTGGGACTAAAATATATATACAGACATTTTTTTATTTTAATTCATGTTCCATTTTTTATTTAGTACTTTCCGAAAGAAGCTTTTAGCAAATTTTGGCATTTTCTATTCCAGATTGTCAAAGAATTTCTTTCCATGAACCGCCTCTTCTGAAGATCATCGTCTAATACTTTCGCTTCTCAATGGCAGAATAAATACATTTTTAAAGTACACGAAATCTCTTTTCTTTGTTTTGCTACGAATACGCTGCTTCATGTGGTTCTCACCCCCGTGAACTTGTTCCTTCAGTATTGTGGCCGTCACGATATCTCAGAATAATAATTTTCAGAAATATTTATTTCTTACATATCACATCAAAACAAGACTCATTCGAAAGCTGATAACATTTGCAAAAATCACGATTTGAGTGTTTTCGAATTGGTCAACGTCCGGTAACGCGTCAAAATAACTCCCGAAAAAAAGGACTCAAAAATAAATGGGGAAAGAGATAACACACAACGAGAATAACGAGCGACAAATTGACATGGAAAATATTGTGTTCAAACATACTGTATTATGTCAAAATTGTTGGCTGCCGTTTGTGTTTAGAATTTGCCTTTTCCAAAACAAATGATTATGTGCTTGTTTACATTTGATTGGGTCTCCGGCCTATTTCGAACATATACCCATGTTTTTGGTTCAAATTTGTATGAGGTCGTTCGTGTGTTTGTTTACATTTGTTTGAGTGCATGCGCTTGGACGTTAGGGCTTTCTTAAGCGAACGTTGGGTTCGTTTCGATTAGCAGTGATTGTATGTTATTTTGACCGATATATTATTTTGAAGTCGTATTTTTTCACATAGTTTCTAACTTCCGAGCGGTATCGCAGAAAAGCCAAGTGATGCGTTTCAATTGGACATGACTGTTCACATATATATATATTTTTTTTTTCATGCACGAGGCAACATCGGCTTCTGATGCACACGTGCACTACTCGTGAATTGTTCTGCTAATACATCTTCGTTGATCGTGTATACGTGGGATGGCAATAAGCGATGTTATACAAACAGGCAAAACATGACTCCGTACGTGATGCGTGCATGGCTTTTACGTTTTATAACTGTTGCGATAATGCGTTTTACGATCGAGCGATGAGGAGGGGAGTTGAATACCGTCGGGGCAACTCTCGATGAGTGCCGAGTACGACCCAGATTACGTATTCATTCTGTGGGCGTACTGCACCAAGTTTAGTTCTCTCAACTCGTCACGAATCATGCAATTCTTCTTTTTTTTTTCATTTTACACAACATTTGTCTCTCGAGTAATTAACGATGACTTCCTTAAATACTGTAATTCTTAATTCTTTGAAATGTTTCTTGAAGTCTCGCTCTGTCTTTTAATAACAAACAGTAATTCCGTCGGTGCATTTTTGTTCACTCAACATTCAACCGTTCATGAAGATCGAGAGTTATGCCCTACGATAGAACTTCGTGAGTAATTCGA
Organism: Campoletis sonorensis; assembly: GCA_013761285.1. Taxonomy (NCBI): domain Eukaryota; kingdom Metazoa; phylum Arthropoda; class Insecta; order Hymenoptera; family Ichneumonidae; genus Campoletis; species Campoletis sonorensis. The sequence goes on from JACEOJ010000149.1 coordinate 83,883, forward strand.
TAGAAATAATGAATGTTCAAAACATCAATATACGTGTGACAAAAAAGAATTCAAGGGTCAAGTAATGTATTTAAGAAAGTTGTGTCAGAATCGACATTCCCGAAAGTTAATGCCTGCCAGAGACAAGGGCATTATTTGCGGTTTGGCATGATTCCGATGGTAGTCAAACTTTTGTGACATTGCAGGTTCCACATACTCACGATCATTCTATGTGACTATAGGTTAGACAACTTCGTGAAGCAGGACAGAAAACGTAGCAGCACTGTTAATTAAAAGTCCCGGCTTCACGCATGTGCATTGGAAGCCACGGATGGTTTAAAAAGACAATGCGATTATTACAAACAAACCAAAACCATATGTGATCCTATCAACTTCTATAATTGCAGTGCTGTATTGCGAAGTTTGCTCCTTTCAAAAATGTCGCTACATTTTGTTTTCCGTCTCTGAAGAGCATATTTTTGATCCTTTGTTGATTTTTTTTCAAGAAAGTGTACAAGAATTTATTCTGTAATATTTCGGTGCTAGCAACGGTTCGTCAAAATATATTGGTTTAGATGTAACGAAAAAATTCAATTCACGTGAAAAATACAAATGAAGCCTGAAGAGAATACTTTTGAATGCAGGAATAAAAAGTGAGTTCGAGGTTAGAAAGTTTTTCAATTAAAGAACCGAACATGACAAAATTATAGTCATGCACGTTTATAATATTTTTATGTTTAATTATCGAAGGGTGCAACCCGTGAATTTGTAGATATTCCATTTTCACCGACACTTTTTGAATCTTTGGGGACCATAAGACCGAAAGGGGATGATGTGCAATGTTCAACATTAATTTTGTGATAAAATAGGGTTTTTTTCGCTCTCAAGGGGAAAAAGATGTCCTTGCACGGGAACCTGCGGGAATCGTGGCTAAATTTTGAAGCAGCGTTGCACGTCGTAAACCCCGTTGAAAAGAAGTGAGATAGAGGAGAAAAGAATATGCACGTAGAAGAAGGGGCAGGGAGGGAAAGAGGAGAGATATTGCGGTTGAAGAGAAGCGCGAGGGAGAGATATTGCTCTCGAGCATCTCGGCGGTTATTTTTGGCCTCTTTTACGAACCGCGGAGTTTAAATTTATGAAGACACGCACTCTTCGTTGGGCGCGATGGTTAGAATAAGCGATACAAAAAAAAATAAAACAAATCATAAAAAATTAATTCAAAACAGAAGCAAAGGGAGATTTGAAATATAAAGTAAACGAAAAATGAAGAAAAAAATCATATGAAGGAAGAACGAGAACAAAAAAAAATGATTGCAAGCTTGGAAATAATACACAAACTACAGCGACCGAGGCTGTCGGCAGAGGCCACAAGTTATGTAATAAAGCGTAGCATCAACGTGACAAGATACTTAAGGTACTTAAGGTTTTACGAACTCAATTGTTTTACAACTAACGGATATTTTTGTTTAAAGAAGTGAAAATGCATCCTATAATTGTACTGGAACGATTCCGAGACGAGTTACCAAAGTTTCGGAAAAGGAAAATCACTTCGAAAATCGAAAATTATTTTTGTAGTAAAGCTTTTTTGCTTTTTTTGTAGTAGCTACAAATTGCTCTATATTTTTACCAGTCATGGTGCACTTCTTGATTATTATTATTTCTTTATTTATTGCATATACTATTTTCGGAACCCGCGAATAAAATGATTGCAGTTTCGCCCTTTGACACTTTTTGACCGTACGGTTGCGAATGTTTGCAGTTTGTCAAGAAATATTTGTCCATCGTTGTGAGCAATTATAAAACATTTCATGACTTACGAGGACATTTGTAACATATTTTTTGATGCGTTCCAATTTATAAATGTGGAGGACCCGAGAAATCTGATTCTTAGCTAAACGAAAAAGGCTGAAAGACGTTCTGACGCAGGGACGTTGTGAGAGGAAACATTTTCCAAGAACTTATCTTTCTTTCCTTCACACTTTTACTTTCTCATTTCTCTTTATCACTTTTTGTGTGTCTCTCTCCCTCCCTCCCTCTCTCCTCTTCTCTTTCTCTCTCTTCGGTTGGTTAGTATAGTGATGCCCGCTTGGCGAACTAAGTAGATTACTCAACAAGTGGTGGTTGGATCGTGGCCGCGGTCGACGCTCGGCGACGACCACTTTACCATCGCTGCTAACTCGTTCTGCCGCTCTTGTCTCGTTATTATCTTTCTCACTCTCGCACTTTCCTTTCTTCCTCTTCTCTGCTCTTGAAGGACCAACAATCGGCTTAAAACAAGTGGATCCCCGCGAAAATTTGAAGAATTTTCATGACCAAAAGTCCGTGTTTTATTCAAATAAATGTTCAAGATAATCTGAAAGAAGTCAATTCCAATGAATGAATAAAACTGTTATCAATTAACGGACAAGTCTTTTAGAGTCCCAGAAACATTGTGTCCCACATTGTGAACACACACAAGTAACAAACTTGAGTTTGGACATAATCTAAACTCCAAAACTTCAATTTTATCGACACTCTATAATTTATTATCGCCGAAGGATTGAAAATGAAAAGAATGTAATGGAAAAGAAAAAATCAAAGAACGATCACTATTTTTTATTGTTGATTCAAAATAAGACCAATTGAAAAATGATGATGCAAATGTATCTGAATTTCGGGAGATTAGCATAATCAATTAAATTTTAGATGGAACCTCTGTAGATATATATAGATCGTAATTCCACACAATCCCTTTTCCATCTCCACAAATCCAGAATGAGAGTTGATTCAGCAATAATGTGAAATGGTGATTGATTTTGGAGCAGCATACAATTAAGTTAATAAATTTTAGAAGCGAACGATCAAAGCCTTGATGCACGATCACAAATACGAGGTATCACGCGATTGTATAGAGCACGAAATGGCAAACTATTCACCTAGAAATTTGTTAAGATTCGTTTGTTGGGGATCAGACTGTGATGAGGTTGCGGAACGAATAACGATATTACAGAGGCTGATCTTTTCGAGTCTCAAATCCACATGCATTTGCTTTAGTCTAAACAAAGACTTAGCTAGTCAGCTTTTGTGATTTCTTAATTTGAGAAGGAATGAGGAAACGGTTTTTGAGTGGTTCGTTTAGCGTTACTGGTGTTCTCTTACGGAATTTGCTTTTTGAGGAAAGTTTGCGCATGAAAAGGAGAGTGTTTTGTACTTTTGAAAATTTGATCTCAGTCCCACGTTCAGATGGTTCGCTTCGGCGAGGGGGTGGGTTTATTTTCGTAAAAAGATCCTTTTTTATGATGTCAAAGGTTCAAGCTTTGCTTCAATTGTATAGTCAGGTTTTATTTTATTAATTATTATATTTCTCGTATGCGGCCGTATGCCACAGGACCTTGGTGTTTTCGAGCATCGATAAACACACTGTTCTATTTCCTTTGTCTCTCTCTCTCTCCTTCTCTCTTTCCCTCTCTCTCCGTCTAAGTTGATCCATGGCGGTCGGAGCTTATAACAAACATGAGATCGATTCACTCTTGGCAATTAGCAGAGATTGGAACGATGGGGGGGCTCAATAGGATAAGCTCGATACAGAGAAACCATAACCGTGAGTTAGGCTACCTGCTACTGTTAAACTTCGATATAGTAATAGTCCTGAGCCTTTTCCTCCCTTCATCTCGATATCTAATGTGGCAATCCAGTAGCGCACATAACTCTTGTCTCCGAAAGCTTGCCATGGTATATAGTACGCACATTGTGATTGTACGGATAACCCAATAATGATACAGATCGTTGACAACCAGCAAGAGAATGTTCAGAGAGCGAGAGCGAACGATTGAGTAATGGAGAAAATCGTTTGCAAAGTACCAATGAGAAGTAACAGGGTCGATTAAGGTCAAATATATATGTATATATAAATATTAAAGATGCTTTTTTAAGGGTGTGAGACGGGAGCGAACCAATTCAAGGTCAACTACAAGGATATCGAGATCCGATTCAAGATGAAGAATGTTTAAAGAAATTCAATCCAAGAATAAATACGAGCAAAAAAGATTTATTTCAAGTGGGAGACTCATATTGAATATCAACTGGAGGACGAAAGAAGCAAAAAAAGGTAATGCGGAGGTAAGCAAAGGTCAAAGAGAACGGTGTAAGGTGAACGGAGTTACCATTCGAGGTCAATGAGGGAAGACGAGAGTAATTTGAGGCTAAATAAGGAAAAAGGAACCAGTCGGAAGCTCGATCGTTCACATTATCCACAAACGATCGACGATAAGTGTTGATATACGTGAAACCGTACGTTAGCCACACCCACGAAGCTTGTACCATGTGGATTACAAGGTATATGTCGCTGCCCATCAAGGTGTCAAGATCCGACGCTAGAGAGCAAATGCGAGGTGAGGGGAAACTGGGAAATTGCTTTCACCAAAGAGCATTATAAGTGGATGATGTAAGTCTGGATGATAGAGATATTAAACTTGTAGACTTTGCGTGACATTGAGGAATTTTGAGACCGAAAAAAATGATCAGTTTTTCAAAAAATGTAATCAGTTATGTTATATCTACTGCGACTTTGAAAAATTTATTCTAGCTCACCCCAATAGACGTTCAAAATTTGAAAAAAAAGTTGATCTCCAAAAAAGTGATGAATGTGTTCACTATATTAAAAATTTGAAGTGAGCCATACTCGTCAGAGTACATTTTTCCTGATCCCAACGTTTTACAGTTCCTTTGCGTTTGTAGCTACTTTTTCGTCAAATGTACACGATATTATTGAGGCAAAAAGAACGTATGAAAAGTGTTATACGAACATCGAGCTGTTCTAAGAGCATTTTGGATGGAAAACTGTCATGCGGTATACGTAAGACGATTCCATCGTCACTGGCGACGGTGGCTCATCTTGAAAGGGTTAGGTTACGCAGTGGAACGAGCCAGGAATAAAAATGAGCGTGACATGAAATGGAATGACACACGAGTCAAGGATGTACACTTGGAAGAGAAAAAATGTTTTTAAATAAACAAAAGAATAAAATCATCTCCGACACTTAATAGTTCGTTCGAAGCATTCTCTTAGTGTGAATTTGTGGAAAATGAGACAAGGAAAAATGTGTAACAGAAATTTCGAGAGTGACTTTGGACCGGACTTATTTGAGCAGCGACCGAAAATAAATCAGAATGATCGGTTGCAATGCCAGGAAGGAAAAAACAATGGCATTCGTCACCTCGAAGAACTTCAGAATATTTGCCAACTTTTTTGAAACATTTAATGTAAAAATCAGCACAAAGGGTTTATAGAGCAAAATGATGGTCAAGTTCGTCGTCGATGTGGATATCGGCGGAATCGAGTGAGTGGGCGTAAGAAAAAAAAAGAGAGCAACATGACAGATCGATGTGTGCGTCACTTCCGTAAACAATGTGATCCGAGCTCTTGCACTCTCGTAGTTCTTTCGTTTACGTTGTGACGCGTTGCGTCGTTCATAAAACTGGACGAGAGGGCACAACACAACGGAGAAAAGCAACGACAACGCGCGACTTCGGCGACGTATTCGTCTCTGCATGTGAACACACGTTGCGTGTTCACCGTTCTGTGAATGCTGCTCACGAGCCCGAGACGACAAGCAGTGTGTATATGATCTGCTCAACAATATAACTCTGTTACATACAGTGCCTTTTATATACGTTTCGATACAACACACGAATAAAATAGGTTTATATACGTGTTTGGGCTCATACAAACCAAGTGTCCACGAAATGGCTACGGAAAATTCGAAAATAAACAAATTGCATGATTCCCAAGAGTAGCATTTCCAATTGCCGATACACGAATCACCAAATCTCAAAAATAAAAGCCAATCTGTGAGGTGTGGGTGGAAATAGCGCGCTCAGCCTACACGTTGGATTGACCATCACTTTCGAATGAATAACTTAACAACAATGCATCGTGGTGAAATATTGATCAAGGCTTTTCTTTCCAAAATGGCGGGTAATTAACCTGCTCAGTAAGATTAAAACCCGACTTTTTGGACACCAAAGGTACACACGAATGCATGAACTACAAATGTATGAAACAGAAGCTACGTCGAGTATTATGCAGCCAGGAACATCGGATGGTGAAACAAAGCGAGAAAAAACAAGCAATGAGAAGTCCGTTAACTCCGTTAGCTCTCGCTTGTATTCTGTACAAAATACGTTCATCGAGTTACAACGGAGTTTTGACGAAAGTGTACATCGAACAAATTGAACGAAAAAATAAAAGGAATCAAGTGAAAATAGAACGTGGAACAGGAAGGGACTGAAAACTGTGAATGAACGAGGAAGAACTCGAACGAACGAGAATTCATATAAAACCTTTGTGCGAGCATGGTTTTCATTCACTCGTTAATCATCACAAATTGAGCCGATGAACTGTGTGTTAAAACTCACGAGAAATTGCCAGGAACCAAGAGGAAAAAAAAAGATTTTCTCGTGTATTTTTACTTTCGACAGATTTTATTTAACTTCCTATCAATATCTTTCGAACCGGATTTCGAATCCGCTATTTCATTGTCTCCTATCAACATTGAGGAATAAAATTGTCAAGATTTTTTCAACCGTATTGATTTATCAGAGTTATCACGATTCACCAGGTTCAACATTTTAAAATTACCGTACGAATCGTAATACATTCGTACCTCTAATCGTTCCTAACTCAGTGACGGTACAAAAATACACACATTCACATTTCATGTGGGTCTATTTCACGTGCGTATAATTATACTCGACATAATCATTTCCTCCTTTCCGCGTAAATGGGCGCGAACATGTTTTACCAACGCATCCGGCCATAGCTCGACTCACATGTTTCATACGCAAAAGCCACTGACGAGAATTAAAAAGACGTAGAAAAGTAATCTTACAAGATATCAGATTTAGAAGTGGCTTAGCATAAATCCTGTTTACTTTTTTTTCAGCCGTTCACCTTTCCACAGCAAAAAAAAATCTGCTTATGTGTGAATAGATCTATAACTCGATATTTTTTATTTCTCGATTTTTCAGGTAGCAATCTCAGCAAAGTGTTTTCTATCCATTTCCATTTTTATTTTGAGAGCACGTATAGCAACTAAAGATTGCTACTACATGGAACATATGACAAAGTTTGTTTTTCATTCATGAAGTTGATTTCCATTGTATTATTTTGGAACTCCAATTGCACACGTACGTTTGAAATGACTATTTTAGTCAAGAAATCATTGAAACGTTTCATGATGACAGTGCGATGTGCATTGACATAGCATGGTAGTTGCTCGTTATTATGAGTTCAAAGACTAGACGAGATAGCACGAAAAGAAACCGATATGAAATCGTTAAATAAACGAAACGAGCCCGGCGAGTTGCGTGTATAATCGTTCCTCACGTTTTCCTTCTCCTTTACACTTTTTAAAATTATTTCATACAAGATCGCTGAGTTTTGTGTATTTAAAGTGTGTACAATTTATCTCGCGGATTATGCATCTGCAGTCTTCTTATCTCTCCCACTCCTCCTCTCTTTACTCTCTCGCTCTCTCTTTCTCACTCCCACACACGCACACTTGTACGGTAATATCAACGCAGATATCTATCAGTCTTCTCAGAGACCGCCAGCCGCGTTAATATATCAAACATTAGTGTAAAATACACGCAGGGATAAACCATAAAGATCGGAACAGCAAGCACAACCCAGCAACACGTGTGCATGACACTCGAAGAGCTACGACATCCGGGATAAATTTTTTTTTCTCATGAATTGACTAAACGGTTTCAAAGAAAAAACCCCCGAGAACAAGGAAAAAAATAGTGAATCGCACAGTGGATCTCAAGAGCTTTTGATTCATCGATTAAATGGTCTAATCGGTCGAACGGTCTCCTTTTTTAAGCACCTTTTATCTTAACGTCATCAGAATTATATTGAATATTGAATATCAATATGAAACGTTATTTGATCAATTTGCGAATCAAGATTTCTAGTGAATTGTGTGAATGAATTTAAACAATAGGTTTATCAAGGATTGTCAATAATTTCACCCTGACGTTTAGATGTTCATTTTTTTCTTTTTCAAAAACTCTTTTTCAAACCCTTCATCAGAAATCCGAGTATAGTATCGACTCGGATGAATTTAATATCAGGTCGTTCCATTGAGCACTCTCAATAATGAATCAAAAAGTTTGCGAGGGTAGAACAGCCAAGGCATGTAACCACCACAGTTTATATGACAATTGTGACCTCCCGTGACGTTGGTAACTTTCCTCTGTATAAGTGCATATAATACGAAGAAACCTCGGACAGAGAAAAGGTCGGATAATATATAGAGAATGATTTTTGAAAAATTAACCTCTTCATTCCAAAAGTCATTCTTAATTCTTAATTCTCCTAAAATTTCAGTGAAAAAAAAATTTAGTTTTCTTTGTGTGGCAAATGAATGGGTTAACATTTCACGTAGAAATTAATTTCCCACGGTTTGACCATTGTAAAAAAATGTGGAGTACGCTTTCAGCGACTTTGCAATGATTTTTCCGTGGTACCAAAAGTTTTACACACTTTGAGGCGTTTTATAAATGTGTGAGAAGTCACCCCCAACAACTCCACTGTATATAATTTTTTTTATACGAAGACTCGAAGAAGAAAAGTCGATTTTTTCTTCAAGTCTTTATTTAAGACTGATATATTGTATCACTGTATATTGAATGAAAGAGAAATAGCGGATAGAGTGGACGTAGACGCGAAGTGGGCTGCGAACTTTGTGACTGTAGGTCTCGGGAATAATAGTCTCAGTTCAATAACTGTGAAATGTCGATATGTTCCATGAACGTAACTGGAAATTCAGTCTAATAATGGGACATTCAGCCGTAGTCTTTGCGCCTACCGTTTCTGGGAAATTGCAACCCTTAAAAAACCTTGACTCGAAAATCCTTTATTTCACAAAATAGATTTAAAAAAACAATTCCGAATGTATTGCCAGTATTCGCTATTAATAAAAAATGACCAACTATTCAATATTCATATTTGAAACATTCATTTATTCCATTAATTTCATTGATACATCAGTAAACGATGAAAGCTTAATACACTTTTTTTTTTGTGTCTGCTTAGGTGGCCAATCATTGTACAATTTATTGCAAAAGATATAAAGTCATGGATTCTGAATTGTTATTTGTATCATTTAGTTCTCGGTAACCGATGATAGTCTCTGGATTCACTCTGAATGAAAGACTCGGCGCACGCACAGATTACGTGACGATCGAGGCAATAACGCGACTCTGTCTGTCTGTCTGTTTCTCTCTCTCTCTCTCTCTCTCTCTCTCTCTCTCTCTCTTTCTCGCTCTCTGTGTTGTCGTCACTTCAAGAATTATATACATATTTTGGATGCAACATATCCATAGATATGGGTCAGACTATTCGCTCCAGTTCTTAGCCAAGTGTCGCTCCTCATATATGTGTACAGGCACTATTATGCATATTTCTTCCGCAGGCTCTTGGCTTTCCAAACACTATCACTCATGCGAGACAACACTCTCTCCCACTGTCTCTCTTTCGCTTGCTTTGCCACCCACGATTCTTGTCTCGTTTCTAAACCTCCGTGAGTGCTTTGATCAATTCTCTAACGACGACTGACCATTTCATTCATTAATGAAACGAGTACAAATATCTTGCGGACAGTAAAAACGAGTTATTAAGTGAACGAAAATTTTATAGGTTGAATTGTTTGCGATTATGAGATCTGTAACGATTGGATTGAGATTAATGAAGCGTTGTTGCTCTGTCGAATCTCTTCATTTCAATACATCATTTTTGTTTATTTTCCCTCGAGATGAGACCACAACTTTGCTTCATTCCAAATTTACAGAACTTACTAACTTTTTTGGTTGTTTATTATGAATGCCTGGATGTAAAAAAAATTTCTCAATTATTTCCATAATATCCAGTACATTTGAAACCCCGCGATTTCTTGGAATGCATTATTTTCCGGGTTCAATCGTAGTTTTTAAGAATAAATGTATTGGAATAGGCAGCCAGTGAATAAGTGGAAACGGTCTGTACTGAGCAGACAGACTGTTGTACTATTTAGCCAACGTATGCTCTAGGCTAATTCACGGTTGGTTACGTATGAATTGGGTGAAAGAAAGCTGGACATGCTGTTAATGAATGAACTCCGAAATCTCTTGGCTGCATCGAGATTTCTCTCTGTGCTGACTGTCCTAAAATCTAAAGATATCGTTCTTCGGATTGAAGGTATGAGGTGCGTTTCAAGACAGCAGTGTTCCTACTGTACGATAAATAAAATATAAACTTATACTTTCGATGCAAATGAGCCTCCTTCGAATGTTAAAAAGTAATAAAACTAATAAAATACGTAATTGTACGTATAATAATAATGTACGTGTTACAAAATTAGGCATTCGCGATTAGTTAGCTCGTGTATATGAAGCAGTTATGTACCAACTCCGAGGGTAAGAGAATTTCGGACGCGGAAGAAACATCACCGCAAATTATCCGCCTCGGATAGTGTCGTTCACCCCACTATTGCAATGGCTGACATTAAATATATGCATATATTTACGCAGGGTGTCCCAAAAATCGCGTTTAAAGAGTAAAAACCATCGAGATCGTGAAGTTCTGAAAATAAGAGTTTTTAACCATGTCTATCTACGCTAAACCGTTCACGAGATATTAATTGAATTCACAGCATCCAATTAGGTGCACCGTGTGAGGAGGGCGTGGTAAAATACAGCCACACCCACTCTTTTTCAGTCACGGTGTATTGGCTGTGTTTGTTTTGCTTAATATTTAGGAAACGGTGTGCTGGAAAGAAAAATTACTGAGGACTTTTTTCTACGAAATTGTACGGTCGCATAATTTTGAGCCCGATTTTAGAGACACGCTGTATAAAAGCGCATATACATGAGTTGTGCAACGTTAACGAATAACGTTGGGCTAACAAGCTGACGGGAGAGGACGGCAAACAGTCGAGCATAGGGATCAAGAGAGACAGATGGAGTGGAGGATCATTGTGAGACTAACTCTCTCTCTCTCTTTCTCTTGCTCTTTAGCCGCTTTGCGGGCTATATGGGTCGATTTAGCGTCTTTCTCCCTCTGTCTAGCTCGAGCCACCTATGTCGCGAATAAATTAGGCGTCCCTTTCGACCTAGTTGCGTAATTAAAGTCCCCCTCAAATAGTCGAGAGTCAGAAAGGTACGAAGGGAGACAGAGAGAGGGAGAGAGCAAGAGAAGGAGAGAGATAGAGCTTCATACGTCGGGCTTGTCTCATCCTTGAAACGTGACGGAAGAAATTATAAACCAGCTGGACCACGCGACGAGAGACCCTGCCTAGTTGTAAATCTCATGGAATCTTCGGACAACGTGTTTCTTCCGACGATTTATCTTTTTCTTGCTCGAATACTTTCCCCGTTCAAGCAAACAAATCAGCGACAAGTGGATTCGCAAAGTCGCATCACTCGAACGTTAAGTATATTAAATTGAAAAAAATGAATTGATTGAATAATAACTTGCAAAACATCGAAAACACCAAACTCTAGTAAAAAATAAAAATAAAAATAAAAAACTAGAAAGTTATCAGTTTCCACTATATCTTGTTCAACTTTTTTGAAACATCTTGAATTTCCCACAAGTCTGTAAACAACGTAAAAAGTAAATGTTTCTAATGAAATTTAAGAAATTCCCTCCGTAGACCCTTCATCAACGATAAAGTAACATTTTGCAGCTCCAAAACTCAATGAATCATTCGAGTCGCAAGAAAATTTATCCAAGCTCGTTGCAGCTTATCATTTTCTGCAAGACGAATGACAGCGCATTCAAACAGATGTGAACTCTAGATACATGTACATATGTATATATATATATGCGTACAGCATATACAGATCAGTACGTCCATAAGTTTCCACATCTCTCGTTGTGCGTCGCGTCCATCTGCCGGCCTCGCCCATTAAAAACCGTCCGAGTGCAATTACGTTTAAAAATAGCGACGTAGAAAAAGGCCAAGGGGAGGGGGATGAAATAGAAGATTGTGGGAAGAAGGGGAGGGGGGGGAGAAATAGGTAGGAGTAGTTGCTGGATTGCATCAGAATGAGACGTCATAGCTTCGTACGCCTTCTGAGAGGGACCAATTCAAGAGAACGCGAAGAAGCAAGTGGACGCATACTTGAACCAATGTACCACCATTAAAATGGAAACTCCACCTAACGATTTGTGAAATCAATTTTCGATGCCCAACTCAATAATCCCAGTTTGTTTTACATTTAATTCACTTAATTTTTTTTTTGCCAAAATCTGACAAATGAATGTTCTTTGGCATGATTGATAATCGATCTCTAAGATTTATTGGAAAAAATGTATCGTTATAAGGATTTTTCAGTTGTTTTTCTTGGCAAAACCTCACTAATTGTAATGTCGAAAGAAAAATTTACAACTTATTTTTCTATGTGTTTACACCACTTATTGAAACAACGATCTCAAGAACGGAAAATTTTCACACCCATAAAACATCGTTAACTGACTAAATTCTCGTAACTCTAATTGGTTCGATTTGTCGAGTAAACACTAATTATTCGGACGGTCGAGGAGGATCGTTGAAGTGGCGGGTAACAATAATAATTTTACGGGGTATGATTAGAGCATATATAAATGCCACGTTTTTATTTATCGTTTACATTTTCTTTTCTTCTAATTTTGACCAAGAATAAACTCGCTTGGTGTTCTAATTGGATACGCAAAGCTGAAATAACTCCGTACGAGATTCGAGAAATTCTTGGCAAAGTGGAGAAAAAAAGAGAGAAAGTAAAAAGGCGAAAAGAAACGAACGAAGCCCGATGCAGAACTGGGAGACAGAGTAAAAAAAAAAAAAGTCTCTAGCTACTCGACGTTTTACGAAAGAATAAAACGGCAGAGAACAAAAAATGAGCACAGTAAGAAGAACGAAAGAGAGCGAGAGAGAGGGAGGAAGAGAGACAACGAAATAGAGAGGGGGGAGAGAGAGAACAAAAAAAAAGAGATGAAAAGACTTATGTAACGGTGGCAAATAACGCTAATGAGCCTACTACTCCTTCGTGTCTTCTTCTTCCGCCTCTTTTGCTCGACTTAAAACGTGAATGTCCAAATTCTGTGTTTTTTTTTTCTTTCAGATACGTTACAATCTCTTCGAAACGTTTTTTTCCAAGCTCTGACATATTTAGTACAATCTTTTTCTCAAGACTGCAATTTTTCTGTAAACAAGATACACAGAGCTCTGCAATTGCATTGTGGAAAATAAAAAATATTACACCGCGTTTCAAAAATCATGTTGAACGGAATCTTCGCTAATTTATGTCTATTCTTTGTATTTCTAAAAAAATTCTATTCGCTTTGACGAGAAAAAAATGAATCACTTTACGATAAAGAAGATAATCAAACGAAATAAATACAAATGTCAGTATATAATTTTGTTTTCTATTCCTGTGTATATATTCTCGCAGTTTTTCATGAGCCAATCGCATTGCTCATGCGAAACCCGCCACCGTAAGCGGCGGCTATGTTTTTACTGATTTTCAATAGGTTCAGCTCTATAAAAATCTCAGATAAATTATCCTTCGCTCAGCAAACGATGCGCGAGCAAGGTGATAGCTGAACGATCACCCAATCGAGTATTGGCCTGATTCGAGGCTCCTCAGCCTAACTTAGAAGATCCACATACTGTAGTAGCCTCACACTGACCGTGGACTCATCGCTGTTAGTTAAATATCTGTAGTCGATATTTTAATTAAATGAAAAAGAATAATCGCAGGGTGAGTGAGTATATGCGCGAAGCGTGGAGTAGCGTACGCTTGGCGCGTGAAATATGGAATCAATGAATACATTATCAATGACTCGTGCCAGTTAATCCGAATGGGACGAGCAAAATAAATAATAAAAAAAGAGAGAGAGAAAGAAAAGCGTTTAATGAGCGGAACGCTCGTGATTCTACACAAGCGGGATTTTCGCAACTGCCGAGGTGGAGTGGGGAATAACGGAGTTTTTTTACTCGGTTCTACGAGTTATGCATATATGCAATGTCCCACTTCCGAGCAGCGTAATATTGGACTCTTGCAATCGTCCAGCAATGACTTCGAGGAAAGAGTGAGCTCGAGAAATGTTGAAAAAAAAACGAGGGACAGAAAGAGCGAGAAAACGTACAAAATCAATGTTTTTCTTCTTTTTTTTTTTCTTTAAGTCGCAACTCAGTCAAGGCTGACAGAAATCTCGATTACAGATTTATGCACGTTCGTGGAAAAACTGATGACGATTGGAGAAAACAAAAAATATCGCATAGTAATATATTTAGGCCCCGCATTTGGCGTCATTTAGTGAGTAAACAAAAAAAAAATAATTTAGAAATCATTTTTTCTTTGAAAACGAGTGGCGATTATTCATTATTGTAATGAACGGCATTTCAGTAAAGTTATTATAAACATAGTATCGAATTATCAAAATAACTTTCCTTCCCACTCGTAATTTATCGAACCGATGTGTTAGTCACATTCAGTAGAATTAAGCAACAACAAAAAATGTACTCACCTGGACTGCTCTGCCATGAGAGTCCACCGATGAACATTTTTCTGTAAAAAAAGAAACAAAAGAGTGTAAACCAATTGGAAATGACGATTATTATGATGGTAGCTCTATATATTTTTTTCAATCTCATTTATACATAGTCATCATTTGCTCTCATATATATGCTCGCGTCGCATCACCGCGCTCTCTTCAATCGGGGAAGTACTCTCTTCTCCACGGGCATCTCATCCCCTAAAAATCTGTGTGAGATCCGTGAGTTTCGGAAGTAAATCAAACTGATGGATTCGTGCAGTTTCAAGTGATGGTAAAGGAAATCAAAGAATGTTTTATACTTTTTTTTTCATTATCCGTTCACCGAGAACCGACGACTCTGATCTCAAGCCAATTCAACATAATAATAAACAAATCATATAATCAACTGATACTTCCGATGAATTTTTGAGCGAATTATCCAGACACAAAAAAAAACATTCTATCAGCAAATGAAAAATCGTGTAAGTTCCCAAATAACCATTTTTACCATAAACTGATTGAATATTCACAGAAAAATGAAAAACTACTAAACGAACAAATATGTTATCCAATTGCAAACCGGAAGTGGAAAGCGTGACATTTATAGGTCACTGACTTATTCATCCCCTGTTTTCAACACTTTTTTTTGTTCAATCTCATTTCACGATTTCTTTTTATAGTTATCACTCTCTAAAAGTGTCCTTTTCTCTCTCTCTCTCTCTCTCTCTCTCGCTGTATGTGTTTTGTACCGTTCCAACCTCTCACGAGACGCGCAAGACGACGCGAAACGACGCCACGTGATCCCGACGAGATTTTCGAACGCGTCTGCGTCACGTGGTAGCTACGACGACCACAACCACGACGACGTCGTCGTTGTCGTCGTCAACGACGATTACGAGACGCGCTTACGTCGCTTCGAGACTTGCCCGCGATTCACAAAATTCAGCGACAAACCACGACGCGGTTGATGTCAACGTCAACATGTGTGTGAGAGAAAAAGAGAGTCAGAAAACTAGAGCTCCAATCTGTATTCGCGAAATATTTCACAAGGAATTTAGCCAAAAATACGCGTGGGCAGTATTAGCGTCACGAGAAGCCATTTCTACTTATTTTAACCCTCAACATGACATCCCTTTTAACATATTGAAGATATGCATAAATATTCGAGTACTTGAACCACGATTTTACAATTATCTAAGAACTCGCAAAGTTTTAATCTTGAATATGCATACGACATGTCCAAAATACGTGCAATTCGTATTTTTGGAATATCTGTAATGACTAGAGAATTGAAAACAGCGACTTAAAATTGTTGAAAAAAGGGCCATGATAGATTTGTTTGAAATTGAAAGAGATCGAATACCAAGACGATAAAATGCAAATTGATTTTGGCTGAAACAAGGATTGTGATGCATAAAGGAGAGTGGAGAGCGAGAGAAAGAGAGATGGAGGAATTTTCCGGGATTGAATAGAGGGAAGAGGGCCTGGAGAAAATCGGCAGTAGGTGAATCGAGAAGAAGGGAGGGAGAGCGCGGTATAGATAAGAGCGAAGAAAATGGGTAGAAGAGGGGATGGGGCTGGGTGGGGGAGGGGTGGGTGCATACCGGCTGAAGTCTTCCGGCTGCGGGGTCTTCCCGCATTGAGGGGTGGAATTCCACGCGTGTCGATCATCCCCTCCCGTAGTTCCTTGGTTTAAATGGCCTGAGATCAAAGTTCTCTCGCAAAACAACAACAAACGTGACACCTATCGTATTCGTCAAATCGCGGAGCTATGAAATAATTATCCTCCATTTCAATAATCTGAACTTTGGAAAATAATCGAAATATACGTACCCTGGATCATTGGGCACCTCGGCGAAGGACGCACTCGCGACAATTTCCTGGCTCTGAGGTTCCATGACGCACAACGTATTAGAGGATTATTTAATAATTAATATTGATCTATCGATATATTATTTTCGTTGCCTCGTGTAAAGCCGATGATTTTTTTTGCTCCGCACTGACAAACACCACTAAAATATTTGATTTCTTTGATTTTTCTTCTCTTCTCCTATTTTTAGGATTTTCTTCCTTTTATTTCACTGATAATGATATATCGCTTTTTATCCACAAAATCACTCACACCCACACACGGAGAGGAGAAGAGGACACACACAGGAGAACACAAACACACACACGGAAAATCCGCAGAGATCGTGTCTACACTATCTCGATCTCGCTCTATCTCTCTTTCTCTCTCTCTCTCTCTCTCTCGCTCTTTCCTTCTCGCTTTTGGCTTGAAGCGCGCCCGCGCTCTTCGTACCTCCTTCCTTGTTTTTTTCGCGCGTGCGTAAACTCAACTGTGTTAGTGTGCTTGCGTGTGTGTATTTTGCCACTAGCCGGGTAAACTCGACGCCGCACTTGCACGCTCTTGAAAAGCTTTATCCCAGACTTTTCTCTAGATCTTTACCAGCTTTAAACGCTTCGAGCTTTGGTTTTCGCGATGTTTGCTTCTTATTCTTTCCTCCTTCGAACTTCGTACCAACAACGTTTTATTTGTGCTTCTATATTGAACGAGATAATTATTGAGGTCGAAGAGAATTAACGAGAGATCCACGTAATTCCTTCATTTATCCACAGGATTGAAGTTGGGGACCAAGCGTGTTGAATGAATCCTTGCCTCGATCGCTGTTTACGCGCACTGTCACAAGCACAATGAAAACACACAATCCAACGTGACGAACAAGACTGTTTGAACGATGTGAAAATTCCCTTCAGCGGGCTATTTGAACGGTATTATTAATTATTCCGCTTTTCGTCTAATTATTTTTATGTTTTAAGTTATTTACAAATTCAATTAGGCTCTCTGTGTCATTGACAGGCCGGAAGTGGTACGAGATCCTTTTATTCCTCGTCGTTCCTAGTGATACGCCTTGATTTTGAACGATTGTGCGAGAGTCGAGTGATCTCGAGTTTTCAAGTAGACGGAGAAGAAGCAGAAGAAGAAGAAGAAGAAGGAGAGTAAGAAGAATGAGAAGAAGAAGAAGGAGAAGAGAAAATCCTAAGTAGATTAGTAGTATTTTCCTTTGATTTAGTCGTTTTCAGCTGATGCTTAGAAGGCCTTGATGCCTCGAGTAGTTGTCAAATGATCTCGAGGTGTGGGGGGAAGCTGAAAGAAGAAGAACAAGAAGAGCACGTGTGTTTTCAATTCTCCTTTGCCGTGTAATACTCCGACGAAACGAAAGGGGTTCGTTCCCGAAATATATCTTGATTTTTTTCTGCTCTACTGGCTTCTCTTATTATTTTCACCGGGGCAAATTTGTCCGCATATCAGGTTGTCTGTTGATCACTCTTTCACGTCTAGGTTTCACGTCGTTAAATTTCGTCGTTAAACTCCCAGAAAAAAAAACAAATTGGCCCTTTCAAAATGATTTTCGTTTTCCTTCCTTTCCCCTTGCTTCGAGATGACAAAACGACCGCCGAGTGTCGCTCGCTCCTTTTTTTTTCTTTCTATTCTTGATTATTTTTTTTTCCTTTTTTCTATTCTTTCAAATATGATTTTTCGTGGATATTCATTAATATTGGTTTTTCTTCGTGTTATCCTACTACTGAACTACTAAAAACTAAGAAGGTAAAGAGGTTACGTTGGGCTGCGCGTTAGTACGGCGACTGATGACGGGCGGCGGCCGGTACTCGGACGTGCGACGCGCTCTGCTAGAGGTTCAACGCGACACTGCGCTCGAAACGCGGGGCGGCGTGCGGGGGGATAGAACCGAGTGGGAGCAGGGGGTTGAGGGAGGGGCGGGAGATCGAGCGCGGTGGCGCGGTGCGGGTTGCGGGGGTAAGCACGCGAGAGATAGGAGTAAGTGAGAGCGCGGACGAGCCAGTGGTAGGCGGCGGGAGAGCGAGTGAGGGAGCACGCGAGTCGCGGCAGCAGGGAATGCGGAGGAAGAAACGAGGAGCAGGAGGGGGAGGTCGAGGAGAGGGAGGGAGGGAGGTCGAGAAGAGGAGAGAGAGAGAGAGAGAGAGAGCGAAGCAACGGCGGGGGCGCGGGGGCAAGTTCGAACTGCAGAGAGTGGGATATGCGGGTAGAGGACGATCGTAGAGCCACGGGGCGCTGAGGTGGTGGGAGGGAAAACGAGCGCGAGGCTGAGAGACTACGAGGGCAAGAAAGATAACGACGCTGTGTATCGCTAGGAGCAACGGAGAACAGAATATACCAAGTGAGAAAGAGAGACGGTGCATGTTGAAGAACACCATGAGGGAGAGAAGTAGATCTAGTAGTCTTCTCGTATCAAAGGTACGACAAAGAGGCCGAAGATTGTAAGGGAGAGAGGGACAAAGTTAAATTTACGGAGTCTGCGCATTATTGTAATCGCGGTGGCCACCGGTCGAGGCTGTAGAAACCGGCACACCGGCACGCTTAGGCACAGAAACAAGAGCACCAGCAGCGACAGGAGGAACTGGTGGATAAGGAGCTAGGCTACGGAATTTCGTGACTCGGAGGTAAACGAAGAAAAGGTGTAGAGCAAGGAGGGGGAGGGGGTGCGAAAAGTGAGGAAAATCGAAAACTATGCAATGGTGTATGTATATGTAAGTTGAGTGCAAACGAGCACAAGTATATATGCATGCATGTGAATTTTAGTCTGAGTTAGTCCGAGGTTGAATGTACGTGTGATTGAGTCGGAATTAATGCGAGTGTGAGAATCCATGTTCATGAGGCAGTTGGGTGTGCGATGGAGTTACAGAAGCTGTGTCGAATGGATATTCACGTATGTGTATATCGATATAATGGATATGTATATGAAAGATCGAGACCGTGCCAAGCCTCACTGCATCACGTGAAGAGCGCCAAAAAGTGGGGAAAAAGGCGGATGGTTTGGGTGGTAGTGGAGGGGTAAGAGAGACATAGGAGAAGCATAGATTTGAGAGAGACTGAAAACAAGCATTCTCGTATATGTGTGCAAAAAGCATAGCCAGTAAAAGAGGGAGGTAGGCGTAGAATTGGAAGGGAATAAAGATATGGAGAGCAATAAGGGTGTGAGTGTGTGTTTGTGTACGGAAGAGAGAAAGAGAGAGAGAGAGAGATAGAGGAGATAGATTTGCAGAGAACGATGCCACAGGAGGAAACGAGGTGAGCCCGCCTTCTCGCGGTAAGTCTGTCCCTCTCTTCCCACCTCGTATCTTTCCCCCTCTCATACTCGCCTGCTAT
This sequence comes from Campoletis sonorensis, assembly GCA_013761285.1. NCBI lineage: Eukaryota > Metazoa > Arthropoda > Insecta > Hymenoptera > Ichneumonidae > Campoletis > Campoletis sonorensis. The sequence continues at coordinate 103,595 of JACEOJ010000149.1, forward strand.
AATCCCTAGGAAAGACACGAGATTGTATAGACACATGGCCACGAGGGTAGGGACAAAACAAAGCTCGGACTAGATACCACTGTACAGGATGTATCAAAAGTCAATCTCAATCTGTTCGGCATTGCTGGGTAGTGCAATTCTTGAAAGAAAATTCATTGCTATTTTTCTATACTGTACACCGGTTTCGAGAATTAGACAATATTAGTGACATTCGATCCATCATACTAAGAAAGTCCAAAAAAATTTTGACGCTTCACTTGCACACGCTTTAATTCGAATATCTCAATTAGGTGTCGCAAATATTCAAAATATCTGGTAACTCCAGAACGCAAAGAAATGTTAGTTTCCTCTAGCTCTCTCTTAAGAATAATTGCTTGTTGTACGACGGACCTTCAACCATCGGCATCGACATCGGCATCTGAGGTTTCTCGGCCAGGGACAATAACTTCTAAACCACATGCACCTGACCAAGTTAGTGACCAACGTCCGAACACACGTTGATTTGAACACTGCATACGTTCTCTCGCGTGTGCTTAGATTGCCTGGTATGCAAGCTGCCAGTTCTGATCCAGTGTTAGAATTTGAATGTTAAACGACCGTTATTTTTTCTATGGTTGTAGCTACGAGTAAAAATAAATCTTTGCAGGGACTCACTTCAAGATGCGTGCAATACAAATTTTTCAGATTCTCATTATTGCTTTTCACATATTAACACTTTGCTCGGCCCTTCACATTGGCATTGCACTGCACGCGAATCAGAGATCCATAAACGACGTTTGAATATTGCAATCCTGCTTTCGAAAACTTTCAATCATTCTGACGAGCTTGCCCGAAAGTTTAGTCGTTGCGAGGATTTTAAAACGTCATAGCCTCTGATGCCTCGTTACGTTGCTTCTCACTTTCCTAACTCGTTCCCTTTTATTCACTCCTCTGTCTGTCCAAAAGTGAATGATTCTCCGTGCACAATTTCGCCCCAGTCACGAATACCATTGGACGAAAAACAGTTATTTATTAATCGCGTTGAAAGAAATAATTCATCACGCTTCTATACTTTTTAAGAGTTACGAAAAAAAATTGTAACTATATTTGGCACCGAAAATTAATGCATGACATATTCCATCGAAAGTCAGCCATGATTCCTTCATTTTTTTCAATTGGTTCAATAAATGTAAGGTTGTGGCATCAGTCGGCGGCTTCAATATTTTCTTGTTTTTGAATGCCGATGACTTCTCGAGCAATGAACATTTCTATGAAATATCGAACGATTGATTTTCAAGCCTTAGTTCCTTTCAGACTTTTTTAAGAAGTAATAAAATGAATATTTGTCTCCTCTATTTTTATACTCATTGAATTGACAAAATCGATGAACAAATTAACGACCCCGGGAAAACTGATACCATTGAAAAAGTTGCAATGCGGCTGCCACGGTTGAATCATTCTGTTTAGTTACGCAGTGGGCCGGGTGTGCCCCTTACGTGGATAATGGTTTTTCCGAGCTTCCTTGTGCTCTTGATACATTAAATCATAAAATGCAAATATTGCAAACTTTATCACTGCACGGAAATAGTGGCTTAGGTAACAACATAGAGGGGGGGGGGGGGGGTATCAAACGTAGTGAAGTCAAGATAAAACGATGAAAATGGCCTTGCCAAAACCCAATTTTGGTAGAAGCAAGAATTTTGAACGATAACATTTCCAAGTGAAAACAGTATTTTATCGTGCAATTTTATAATACATTTTTTTGTTATACTTTCTCTCTTCACGAAAAAAAAACTCCCTCGATTAGTCGATCTTTCATTAATTATTGGACCGAACACCATAAGTTGAATGCCTGTATGAAAACGTTCGGTGATTATCATCAGAGATTTGTAGCGGGCCGGAAAAAGAAGGAAGGGGACAAAGGAGCAATCAGGCTGGGACGACAACTCGACGATATAGCCACTTTCCTGATGATCGTCCCTCGGGAGAGATCGTAGAACGCAAGAATGCTTAGATCTCCCCCTTAACACGAGAATTCCCCCATGGGTAATCTCGTGAAAGTCTGACCAGTCTGACCAACAAGCCTCTTACCTAGTTACTCTCACTTCAATTCACTCAGCAAATTTTCGTCAGTCTAAACGTAACTAGAGTCTGTAACTATCTGGACTTTTATTGAATTGATGCTTTACGCCGATAAAGCTTCTAATATTTGTATCATTACAACGTCAATGACGTAATAACAAAATCCTACGATTATTTTGATCGTTGACAATCAAAATGTTGGTTCTTGTAATACTGATGTGTAATTAATCGCAGTTCCTATAATAATAGCTTTTCCTTCATTGAGGAAGTTAATTTAAATCAATTAGTGCAATTGAAATTTAATTAATAAATCAGAAATACTCATCGATCATGCCAGTTTGTACGTAATTGTATTTCGATGATTCTTGTCACCCCGATATATAATTTTACCTAACGATATATGGATCGGGGTTGGAGGGTGCGTTACCCCTAACGTCATTCCTCGACAGGAGCTCTACGTTCGTCAGGGAAACTCGGGAGTACGCGCGGGAACGGGAAATTAGATTTCGAAGCTCTCACTTCTTGAGAATCCCTCTCTGTCTCTTTCTATCTCTCTCGCTGGGCTAGTGCAATACCACGCGAAGCAGAATGATGGCCCAGACATCTCTTTCTCTGTGACGAAGAGATCCTTCTCTTTTGAGCTTGCATACTGTGGCCTTAGATGCTCATATATATATAGACAGTTCCGTCGTGAGAAACACGTAGCAAGATTTTCCCAAGAGATTGCGTCGCTCATTCCCCCACCGGAGTTTCACGCTATTTTTCTCTCGCTCTCCTTCCCGACGTGCTTGACGCGAAAAATCTAGAAGAAATAGCGTCTACACGATTGACTTACAAGACTGTAAGAGCCACGATTTTTTTTCTATGTTTTTTCCCACTTACTCACCTCGTTCGTCATGTGATACCGAGGATTGGAAATTGAATAAGTTTTTAAGCATCTTCCATCGATCAGTAATTAGGAAAAGTTAATTAGAAAATTATTGACTATTTTATTTGTCTAGACATTTTCCTCTATCTTCTCCTTCTGTCTCTTTTGTTTCTGCCTTTGTATACTTTCCTCTTTTTGAACTTTCAGCCTTCTTTTTCTCGTCGATCGTATGTCTGAACATACACTGGTTCATACCACTGAACTCGAGTTAACGTGTCGGAGCCAACGAACGTATGGTCCACAGAGGATAAATTGGGCATAGAGATAAAGAGAGACAAAGAGAGAATGGGAGAGAGACTCACATGACCATGAATACGGTCGAGACTGCAAAACTCACATATACTTATAAATATATGTTTGCATGTGTGTTTATATGGATGTGCGGATGGAGTGACTGAAGCTCTCAATCAGACGTCGAGTCCGGTGCTCGTCGCCCGCCAACGAAATCCATCGATCAACTCAATTAACTAATTGCCCCTCGCGCTTCGCCTGCCATCCCCTTCCTCGTTACTCTACCCCTTTGCAAAAGCGCCCTATATACCCTTGTCACTCGGTAAGCTTCGCCCTCTCTGCTTTTCTAACGACCTTCTAAACACACCATTTCACTACCTTACCCTCAATCCTCCCAACCTTGATTTTATGCTGGCACAGGATATACAACACCGAATTTACTTTGGATTTCTTTCGTTTAAATTATAATTAATATTATTTCCGTTTAAATATGTCATTAATATTGGAAATATAATTTTCTTTTCGATTCTTCGAAAGTTTGGTTCTGAACATTAAAAAATTTTCACACCTTATTCAAAGCTTTTCTTCAGTATAAAGAAAAAAGACAGCTATGGAGTATTTTTTTCATTCCATACCCTCAGAAATGCTGCGACACTGATAAGTTGGAAAACTAGTTAATTAGCGAACGAAATTAAACGTAGATGTACGGTCCTAAACAAACAGCCGTAGGTGTTTGAATGAGACAAGAGACGAAATGGGGGCGAGAAAAATATATAAAGTACGTGAAGAGTTGAAAGATATGAGCGACACGACGAGTTCGACCGTCGAGCTTCGACAGCAAACGACCGTAGACGAGAAAAACTGAAACTATGTGGAGAAGCGGGAAGGGCGAAAGGGGTAGGTATGGGGAAATGTGATGGAAGGTCAAGGTACAAAGTCGAGAATTTAGAGCTCGATGCACTCGGCAAACAAAACCTGCCCGAACGAACATTGGCTCGTCTAATTGTCACTGTCATTTGTTTTCTCTTTCTCCCTCTCTTTCTCTTTCTCACGCTTTGTTATGAGCTTTACAGTCTGGAGAAATCGCGACAAAGTGAAATTTTCCTTTGTTTGATTACCGGAGCATGAGATAAATTTAAATTGTTTAAACTCCAGGGTCGACAGCTACCATTGGTACTTCTAATGATTTTATTGGTAATGCCAGTTGGCTTCACTTATTGCGATTTTTTTTTAGTAATATCTCAAATTATTTCATTACAATCGAATTACTGCTGAACTTATTTTCAGGCTATTATATTATGAAGAAATCATAATAATAGAATAATTGAAAAATGGAGCAGGCATTCATGAGAGTACATCTTTCTTGTTCGGATTTAAAAAAGAGTCCATAATTGTTTTGGACGACAGTTTTCGTGAGTAATCATCAGCAAAAAAAATTCAAGAAAAATTGGTCAATTCCTGAAAATAACTTTAGTGGATGTATTTGACAAAACATTTGCATTTCCAAAACAACATCCGGTTTACAGTGTAATAATGTCTATTGTGAACATTTATTATTTTTCCATGAGGGGATACTGAAAATAATATGTAACTTTTTTGATAAAGAATGGAAAAAAATTGGAAAAATCTAAAAACAGCCGGGTACGTGATAAAAAATTGCATCACGAAATCTAAGAAACAATAAATTTGTTTGATGAGCTGACATAAGAGATTTTTGTTGTTCCAATTTTTGGGGTAAAAATTGAGCTGTGTTTGAGGAAGAAAAAATAAATCTGAAGAAAAATAGCCACCAAACATATTTCGTGTTGTACTTTACGAGCTTCTCGTCGTTTCGCTTTCCCAACACGCGATGTTAGAGAAAGTGGCCGCAAAGAGGACGAATTTATCTTCGAAGCGATGCTGGAATGAGGAAGGGAGAAGGAGTGAGGAGTGAGGGGTTAAACAGGGAGCAAAAAGATGAGGAATAAGGAAAGTGAAAGGGGCGTCGAGAGAGCCAAGTAAGGTGGCGAATGAACGAGCTTGGTAAATGCATTCGAGCCGACGAAACGTCTAGCTTATAAATCGTTTCTTTGCGAGGGTCAAGAAAGTGAAACATGACAGAGAAGAAGAGAGACAGAAATGGGAGTTAAAAAAATCCGGGATAAAACTGATCCCTCGAGCAATGGTGATAAGCAAAGTGAAACGTTTTGCTTCGAGCCAGTATGTCAACAGAATTTAATAATTGCTCCGATAAGATTTACTCACAGGAAAGCATATTCATCAAATAAACATAAACTATTTAAAATTGGAGCCTCACTAATTGTGTGGTAAAAAAATTATAGTATAATTGATTACATAAATTACACAACACGTGATTTAAATACTTTGGCTGAAAAAAAAACAAAGTGTTTCTACTTAAATGAGCCACTTGCTGGATAATGTATTTTTTTTTTTTTTTTTTTTTTTTTTCGTTGAAAAAGTTAAAAGAGCTCCAATTATCATTTGACTGGAATGGTCAAATATCAATAAGCATTTTCACTGGTTAAATGAATTTTGAAACACACGGACAATCTATGAGGGTGGAAAGAAGGAATGAGGGGAATCGGTCGAAGGGTGAAAAAGGCTTATAAGCGCCTCAGCCACTCGGCATATATGTTTGACGAGGGTGAAAAGTGCTGACGATATTCATACTCGAGTCTTTTCTGCGGTTAGCGAAAATCGAGAAGGGATGACGGGGAGGGGAAAAAGGAGGTGAGGGGTCAAAAAATGCCTGTGAAGTCGCTCGTCTCTTGTGGCAAAAGACAGAAGTGGGGATTGGTTGTGTGCTCGGAGAAAAAACGACAAAATAGCAAGAGAATAAAGATTTCAGAGTGCGAATTCTCGCGAGCTGCAGATACAGGGGTTGAGATATAAAAATAAAATAAAAAAAATAGAAAAATTCGAGACACAGAAAGCAATTTTCTCACACTGTTCTGAATTTTACGACGCCTCTGCGTCGGATTTTTTTTTTTATCTTGTATTATATTGGACTTCAATGCTCGCAGTGCAAACATTTTGAACATTTATCATGAATTATTTCTCAAACCTTGGAATGTGCTCAAATGGTTGATTATTATTGAGAAAAGAAAGTAAATCTCGGTATTAACCGCAATCAAACTAATTTTCAAAATGGCGGTGCAGATCCGCGTCCAATCGAGAGATTAATATATTCATTTCATAATGATACGATTCATTTCTCTTGTATTCGCCCAACCGGCGAAAAACGTTGCGGAAAAACATTAGATCTTTAATACTCCAAATTTGTTAAATCCATTTTCAGGCATAATACGGGGTTTTTTACGTTCGTTTGATTATATAAAACAACAAAAACATCTTCATAAATTAATGATCTGACCGACAAGTAGAATGTTGAAGAACGAAAAATCGATGGCTACCAAAAAGGACGCTTTTCGGAGCCGCCAATATAAAACAACGAAAAACGACTTACAATTCGACTGAAGATTCGAGGAAAGTATCTCCTCGTATTGATACCGTCCAGACGTCATCGGAGAGGATTTTCCAAATGGAATTCACAATAAATAATTAATTAACGCGGATTGAAAAACGAAAACGAAACACCGATAACCGATTAGCACGCCGAATCGTGCAGACTGACGCTCGAAAGTAAAGCCCTCGTAAGCGTCGCCTTGATACCATGGTGTTACTACGCGCCCGCGAATCCGCCGACCAATCACAGGCGTCGTTACATTCGAAGCTGGTCTCATTTCATGGTGAGGGGGGTGGAAGAGAAGACGGGATTGGCGCGTCGAGCTTTGCTCAAACAGTCCCTGAACGGAGGGGGCGCTTGTGCCGCCACCTGTTGCTCTTGAGCAAGCGCAGAATGGTCTCGACGTTGTAAAAAACGACGCGCGACTTTGAATAACATCCGGGAAGTTGGTCTCAAATTCGAAGTGTTGTGGCGTCATCACGCCGGTGGCACAAAGTGTTGTGATCTCTCAATGGACTTGTTCGATAAAAGTGGTGTGGTTGTTTTCGCCCCAGGAAATGGGATTGACCGTGCTGTGATGGTGGTTTTTTTCAAGTGTCTTGGCGTCGTAAGACTCAAGGACTAATATTCTCCGGGCCGCTCGTTATTACATCCAGCCTCGAAGAAGCGAGCGGTGTTGTTTGAGGTTATATCGCCCGTCGACTGGACGCTCCCGCGGTCTTCCTGGGTCGTCGATGGATTTTTCTTTCGTGGTAAGGGAAGATTTTTCCTTACCACGGGTGAGTTGTTTTTTTTTCTTTGTATTCTTGGGACTTGACTCGCTTTTGAAAGGAATCAGAAATACGAAAATAGGAAAAATAGTTGACGTAAGGATAGCGAGGGTCGCTGAGGGGAAAATGTTTATTTTGAAAGAAGAATTATTACTGGGCTTAGGATTTGTTCTTGCGATGACTGTGATCGGGCTTCGGTCATGTTCTTGTTGTGTCCCCTTTCTTATTTGTTTTCGATATCTTTCAGGTGCCGTCACTGCGGCCAGAGATCCTTAAGATCTGTCGGCAAAGGATCTTCGTTGTAATTTATCCTTTGCCGCCATAGAAGTGCATCGCGGGCTTGAAATCAATGAATTAGGCTGACGACAAGAAGAAGAATTTCGAGAAAATATTTAGGACAGAGCTGCGGTAATAGGAATTCTCAATTTTCAGGAAAATTAGGATAGATGACGAATGAATATTGTGGTGGTCTCCACCACGCTCGATGAGGTAAGCGTAAAAATTGTGCAACGTCACAATGTAAAAAAAATAACGAAACGGGAACAAGGAGATTTAAAAAAAAAGTTCTACAAGACGAAAAACATAGAAACGAAACAATCTATAAAAGTAGCAGGAGCCACCCCCTAAATACTTGGCAATTAAGCTTAATTTCTAACAGACTTTTTTCATCGTAATTCAGAAGAAACAAGAGAATGAAAATGAAAAATGTTGCATTGGTCTGATGTATATGCAGCGTACAATACACAAGCTGCTGGTGTGTGTATGAGGTTGCGTGTGTGCGTGTTGCTGGGGGCCATTATACGGGTAAAGATCGTGGCATTCACGTGCTGGTAATATTTTCTGGGAAAAAGGATCTTCCTCCTTGGATGGACACGAGGAGCCTTGAGAGTAGAAAGACCGTCTTATCTCGTCGTTTCCGGTCCAGCGAGTCGGAAATGCGTAATAGGAAGGACGAGAGAAGAAGGAGCGCGCAGTAACACGTTAGGGAGAAGAGGCTGAAACGCGTGGCGGAATATATCCATGAAGTCGCGAATAACTGTACGAAGAAAAGCGTTTGCCGAGGGATTTCGTCGAAATCACCGTCTCGCAATTTTACTCGATCGATCAACGGCTTAGATAGCCGTGCAGCGAACGATAGGGACGAACAATGAAAAAAAAGAAGGATAGATTAGGCAAATATTCCTGGATTCATCAATATAAGGTGTCTGTGAAGGAAAATCGAAATGGCCCCGTATCTTAACAACAAATATATTCATAATGACATTCGTAGTTTTTTCGAGAACCAAAAACTTTTATTGTTCTTTGATCATTTAGGATTAGTTGTAAATTAATTACAAATTACTTTTCACTGCTTCACAGATGAATCAAAGTAATAAAAAAAAAACAATACTAATCAAATTTGAGATCAAAACGTCAAAACGATTAATGCAATCTTGTCAAGAACAAAAAAAAAGTAATAAAATCGTGAATTCACGGTACAACTCAAATAATAAAACATATTAACTTCTAGTATATAATGCGGCAGCCCTTCTTCATTTTGAAACTTGGTGTACACGGTAGCGAAAGTATTATGCAGCGGGTGGTTATCGCGTGCACCGTAACAATCTTTTACTAACGCACGTTTATATATTCGTATATACTTGGAGACTGTGAAGGTAGATATAAACGCACCGCGAGAGGTGGTTGAAAGACAGGGGTATGGAATTCCCACCGCGGTGCCAGCCAGTGTCGAGGGGCTAACCAGATTTACGAACCACCCTTCCATCGACGAAAGAGGGAAAAAGAATAAGAGGAAAAGAAAAATGTAAAAAACATGAAAGAAACACTGAATTAAATTGAATAACAACAATAACAAGGGCAACTGAATCTTAAGGAATATACTGAAAGTAATAATATTGCGAGCCCTCAAATACTATGAGAATTGAAAGGAAAATAACAAAATAATAAACAAACAAAAGCCCTACACCAAAAAGGGCAATATAGAGAAATGGAAAGAAAAGAAAGGCAATCGAGAAATTCGATCATTAATTTTAAAAATCAATGAAACATCGTTGTCCAATTTCTTTCAATAATACATGAAAAGGAAGACGAAAAAGAAAGAGGAAATATAGTAAGGAAAACGCAGGACTTTTTTTTTTGGACGATCATGTAGATTGACGTGGACCAATATCAAGTGAATTGCCCATGAATCCTGCATAGAGAGGGTTACAAAGTTTCATTCTCGCTCGTTGTGCATTTACGATTATAGCTCTACAACACCCTTAGCTATATATCACAGACTATGATACTCAGCTGGCCATTAAAAGCTAGAAAGCCTACCTCTGGTTACAATGTTGATGGTCAACTACCCCTTGATATCTCCATCTCTAGGAAGCCCATCGTATAAAGGGATTGTTGAAAATTTGGACCCGGTTATAAACTTGTATCGGTCGGAATGAAATGAATTATGGAAGGAGAATAAAGATAATAACAGGTCGTGTGGAAAAAAAAGGCTGGAAGATCAACGGAAGTAATGAATTGGATGTATGACCGATTTAATTTGAATCTTAAAAAGAAATACGTAGGTCACTGGGAATGTGAGAAGTGACAAATATAAGAACGAGTGAGAAAGAAGGGGAAAGAGAAGCAGAGGGAGAGAAAAATGATGTGGAGCAATTAATGGAGGTTTTTTTTATCTGGACTCTCGTCAATTTTTCTCACCTGCAAAAGTGGAGAGATCTCATTAAATAAAGTCTGGGGAAGAAAAAAAAATAAAAAATTTTGAACGCTGCTTTCCCGAAGGGTTTTCGAGCTCGTAATATACTTTCTTTTTATCTTGGTGGGCTGCAGCTTCAGCATCTCCGCTTTTTTTACCACCTCTCTACTTTCGTGAAACCCTCGACTCGAATGCTCTGTCTTTCTTCCTCTCTCTCTCTCTCTCCCTCTCTGGCGGTGGAAAATCTTCTTGAAGTCGTGCCGAAAGAGGCACGAGAACTCAGTGTCTGCTGTCACGGATGAAAGGAAGTGTCTAGCCAGCGCAATGGAATTTTCACAAAGGGTATACAGTGAGGAGAAGATGCAGTAGTCCCTTCTTGAGGGACGCCTTACAAGCCTCTCGCTCTTGGTCCATCTTATTCTTCTTCCCCTCCTCAATCTCTTCCTCCCTTGCTCCACTCTTCATCTCTTTCTTTTTACTTTTTTTTTTCGAGCCCTCCTGCCTCCCTACTACTACGCCAACCTCCTTGGCGCTCATCAACTGATGCCACTCCATGGCATCACCTTCGTCCACGAGAAGAAGAATATCGCGGATGACGGAAGAGGAAAAGAGAGACAAGGAAAAAGGCGAATGAGGACGGAGACACAGCAAGAAAAAAGGAGAACAAGGATGAAGAGGAATAAGATGGAGAAGAAGTAAAGATGCAAAAAAAAAATGGAAGGAACCCTTGGGTCCCTTCCCTCTTCGTCTTCGCCCTCTCGAGTCACATAGCGAGTAGAATTTACTTGCTATTGTCTCGGTGGAGGCCTCGGGCCGATCACGCGCCTCTTTCTCAAGCCTTTGCCAAAAGCTGACTAACGTTTCGCGTACGACAAGATAAAGAGTGGGTGAAGTAAAAAAGAGAGATGAAGACAAGACGAAATGCTTGCATCGTGCCACGAATTTTATTCGCACCTGAACCATTACCAAAACGTTTCTCTTCTATACCTACCAATTCTCAAGCCTCGGGTATGCTTTGGGAATAAAAAATAAATGATAAAGGAGAGGGAAATTGTCCCATCCATGTCCAGTAAACGACCCACTGTAGAAAAATTCCTCGATACGAAAATGTCTACTGAAAAATCCCTCTCGCCAACATTTCGACGTCCCACGGGTAATCGAAATCTCGATTTTAAGCCACACGTGTCTCCTCCACTGTCAATTTGTCTCCGTGTGAGCTTACTAGGGATCACGCGTATGCACCCAAAATACGATAAAAAAAACGTCTATAGATACCAGTCTGGTGTTTTGGACGACGAGTGAATAGGAGAGAATAATAAAGAAAGAAAAAGCGATATTTTTCGTATGTACACTGGTTTTTATGTCTTCGCGAACTGCGGTGTAAATGGAAATGGAAAAAAGTGTCGTAAGAAGTCCATCGAATGATCGTGGCTGTTACCTGTCTGGGTTCAACAACAATACAAACTTGTTCATCTACGTGAACAGTTAATAAAACTGTAGAAAACCGTGTTGATAAATTACGTGTTTTAGCTCGAAGAATAGTGGTATATCAGTCTTAATGAAAGAATGAAAAAACATCACAGAATCCATAAAATTTACTCATGATGGAATAAAATGACAGAGAGAGAGAGAGAGAGAGAGAGGGAAAAGGAGGAAAATAGACAAGCAAAGAAGGTACAAAGTGTTACATATGTGTGCAGATTCTCGACATTGGAGCGAATCTGGTTCGTACGTGATCCAAAAGGGTACGTATGAGCTCTCCAATACATGTTTTGTCTTTGGTATATCGAAACCGTTTCCGTTCCCCTATTCCCCGCTCTTACGTCGACAGATCGAAACTCGCAGGGCTGGCGTCGTGTTCGTCGTCGTCGTCGTCGTCGTCGAGAGTGCTGCATAAGCTTATTAGAAGCAACGCACGCTATACTCAAACTCTACGGGATGTTGGTCTACGCTATTTTGCCTCTCCAACCCCCTATAGCTATTTCGACTTGTCAATGTCAAAACTTTGCCGATGCCACCTGCGATAAGAGAGAGAGAGAGAGAGGGAGAGAGAGAGAGAGAAAGAGGGAGAGAGACAGCGAATGGAAGAAAATGAGGAGAAATTTCGAAACCGAAAATGGAGAGATTCAAATATTTGGATCCATAATTGGTCATAAATACGGATGGTAATAATGTGTTAAAAGATTGAAATGTTGAAAAAAAGAAGTTCATAGCAGAGATATGATTTAAGGGAAAGGTGAAATTTTAAGGGCAGGTCGACAATATCCGATTTTGACGCCGCAGAAGCGAACAAAAGTACAAGCCAAAAGAGTAAGAGAAAAGGGGACCAAGAGAGAAAGAGAGCGAGAGAGAGAGAGAGACGAAGGGGAGAAAGAGAACGAACGTTGCAAGTTCTCTGCGGGCGCTTCGCACGCTTCAACACCACAAAGTTGGTTATTCTTTTTTTTTTTACTGGTAGAAAAAGAAGAGAAGCGACGAACAGGGTTGTCGGAGGCTGGAAGGGGGTTGCTGGTTTCACGATGAGGATAGGCTCGCTTGGGGAGAGCGCCGAGTACTCGAGAGACAATGAGGCCGCTCAGGAGTGTCGCCACGAGTGGGTGCTCTCGACTATTGCCAACTCAGGCCCTTCAAAAAGCACGAGAGAAAGAGAGAGAGGGAGAGAGGCGGAAAGAGAAAAACCTCGGTTCGCAAGAACGTAGACCCAGCGAGCAACTACGTCGACGTCATCTAGACCTGACACGGAAAGCAACTTTTAATTCGTTTCTGCGAAGCCGGCACCCTTCTACCGATTCTTCAACCGGCTTCCTTGTCCCCAGATATTTCTTCTCCCTCTTCCACTTCTTCTCATTCTTCTTCAATCTCTCCTTCGTCCACTTCTTTTGCAGCCGCTTGCTATTGTTTTCGTTACATTGCATTCTCCTCCCTTTTTCATATTCTTCATTGTCCTCAACCCCTTCTTCTTCATGTTATGCTTGTTGGCTTCAGCCTCGTCTTCTTCAACCCCTTCACATACGATTCTGCTGCTTTTTTTTCACTACCTTGGCGCTACCCTTCGACTGCTTCCTCTGCTCTTCATTGAACCAACTTCAAGAAACCCGTACCGTGCCGCCAAGATGATGCACATCTGGAGGTTGTAACCTGACAAAGTTCTTTGTTCATCATTCGATCATTTCCTTTCCTACACAAAATGGCTCTTCAATCAGACATGTTTTGAGCCCACCTTTAGAACGCGATCATCGCATATCGCCACATCAACTAATGCTCGACATACTTCATGCCAAACTTGGAGAATGCTGCGCTAAGAAATGAGATGAGAACGATCTGCTTTCGGTGGTACCCATTGCTCTCAAATTATTTCGCAACGTTGCCAAAATTTGGCACAACTTTGATGAGGAGCTTCAATGAAGTTTGGATCGGCGGGCGTAACCCGGGGGTTGTAAGAGCGAGCAGATTTTCACTCACTCCGAATTGTGGATGTTTGGGTGCTTAGGAAACACGCGACGCTTACTCGCTACTTCGAAGAGTTTTACCCTTCTTCTTCTTCCTCTTCTTCTTCTTCTTCTTCTTCTTCTTCTTCTTCTTCTTCATCTTGCCTCTGTAACCTTTCCTCTTCTTTGCGATGCCATGAAACAGCAACAACATCTAAAGTAGATATGGGTACGAGCATGGCGAACGTTCCAGACACGTCACTGTCGCGAGCCGGATTCTCTCGTCGTTTTCATCCTCCGAAAGATGTCATCGTCTGGCGTCTTCCGAGACGTCCAACCAGTTGAGTAATGTGTCTTCATTTCGTGGCTCTTTTACTCTCTGTCTCGCTTACCTTCACTGTATTTAACTTATTCCAAAGTTTATGGTCGTCAACTCTTTCCAAGAAGCATACTCAGCTCTCTTCAATCTTTCTCTCGGTTTTCTTCCGCCCTTCTCCCTTTTTCCCCTATGAACAGGGGGACGATGTGTCGTCACGATGACAACACATCGTATCTGTTCCGCATTTTACATCTGTTCCTATTCCTTTACACAACCCCGGTCTGACTGACTCTCGCATATGTTTATTCCGAAAAAAGTCTTAGAAATAAGAAAAAAAACAATTCCGCAAATGTAATTTATCGGCCGTTTTGACAATCTTTTTTTTTTTCAGCGTAATAAGAGTCGGTCCCTAGGATCACCTAATTGAAAGGAAGCACGAAACCGACCTTTTGTAAATAGCGCGTTAATTGCCCAAAGTTTCGAAAACAAACATTAATTCCGCAATGTTGAAGAGGGAAGGATTTTCTAGTGCTAAGAAGAGTCTTTACTTATTGGGTTACCATTAAAGTTTTGCGATCTACAGCCAAACGCGAGCGTAATCCAGCGCTACAATAATGGCAAATGGAACGGAGCATTGCTCTTTTCTATAGCCCCATTGGAAAAGTACATAGCGTTTTATATATAAGAAGGAAAGGCAGCGAAATCGTTGCAGTTACGAGAGATGATTCTCAGGCTCCTTCCTTGCACCCCCTTTAAAACTCTCCTCAGCCCCATCCCCTTGGATTTACTCGGCAAAGCACCGAAACAGGCGGAAAGAGGAAGACGGAGAGAGAATGGGAGACAGGATCGTTTCGCGTTATTTATGAAGACAGCCGATAGCGATAAGGATGGCAAATCGGGAGAACTTGCAACCGAAACCCAAGCTGTATTCAATTCCGGCTCATAATTGTTAAAGTGGAAAAGTTTTCATCGAAGCTTCGTCCTTTCCCGGTTCACTCTCTCGTATCGGAGTTCTCTGCTTCGTGTATAGTCTCGTGTAAGACTCGGAGGCTTTGTACCCCTCTCAACCTACCGCTCATTCTGCACCAAGGGCACTTTTAAATCGTTTATGTATCCAGTCGCAAGGGTAACTTTGTTTCAGACTTTTAGAATTCATGCTCCTGGCCTTTCAGTCCACCATTTGCCCTTAACTTCGAGCAGTGAAAAACAAATATGGGCCTGCAACATTTTTCGAAGGAATCGATCTTTTTGGATGAGTATTGTGATTTGAAAAGAAAAGAAAAACAGGTCTCAGTGATGTTTGGTCTCTTGTTCCCAAAAATTGTAGTGCTTTCGAAACGATTTAAGAGAATAAGGAACGAAATAATTTCGAATCATTCTCATGATCGGAATCAGGCTAAAGAGATCGAACTGGACAGAAATTGGTGACTTGCATTGTTCTTTTTTGTTCTGCCGTTTTCGGGGCTCTTCCCGCTGCCTCGGGAAGTACACTCAAGCGCGAAGCCGCGAGGGAGGTAGAGAAAGAGAGACACAGAGAGACGGAAAAAGAGAGAGGAGAGAGAGAGAGAGAGAGAGAGAAGGAAAAAGAGAAAGTAAAAGAACGATAGAGAGCTTGCACAAACAACAAGATGGCCGCCGACGCCCAGTGACGCCAGCAGCAGTAGCAGCCGTTCGAACGGAAGGGTTGTTTTGCCAACCACTCGCTTGTGTCTGAACATCCAACTCCCCCGACCCCCTCCCCTCCCCCTCATCTCTTCTACTGTCGCTCGCTTGCATTGCTATTCCCCTCCGTCAATTCTTTCCGAATGTCTGGCCGTTTGAAATATCGGTCCACACGACCTGGATAACGCGTCGAGGACTGATTCCCTCCATCCTCTATTTTATATCCCCTCCGCTTCGATGCCTTCTTGTGCTTGACCGACGATTTCCGTTTCTGTTCTCTTCCCAATGAACCACCAATTAAAAACAACAACAAAAAATCACCCACGGGTATGAATGCCATGTGAGGCTCGAAAATTTCCGAAAAAAAAAAAAAATTGGTCTCCAATTATAATGTGAAATATTCTCGCAGAATTTTCAAAACAAAATCGGCGGAAAGGAACGAATGGAAGAAAGAAATAAACGGGTGAACGACAGATGGTCTTCTTTGAAAGATTGTCACGTGTCCTATCGCGTTAATCAACAAACTACCGACCCCTTGCACTTCCCTAATTAGTCGAATCTTTTTATACCGACCATCTCTTGAGGTGATCTTTGCTCTGGGTCGTGATGGGCCATACCCAGTTGTCGCACGAAAAGATATGATGCTACGATGGTGAATAGGAGACAAGGGCGTTTGTATGTAGATATAGATAAAGGGTTCGTTAGTCGGATGCAAAACGATGGAAGGTTTGAGATGCATACAGAGTGAATGTACTACGACGAATAGAGAACGTCGCACAGCTGAAGGACTACGAATTCACAAGTTCAAGCCCTTCACTACTTTATTTCCTCCTTTTTCTACTCGTAGGACTAAAGTACCGACGAAAGAGGAGCTAAAACCACGGCTCCGAGAGAAAAGGGAGTGAGAAAAAGTATCAACGAGCCTGCAAACGCTATCGGCCAATTTCGATCACGTTCACCACCAACTGGTCTTCAACCCTCTTCAATTTTATCTGCGAGACCGAGGAGCACGAGAGCAAGAGAAAAAGAGATCAGTTCCTTTACGTGATGAAAGACGAGGATGGAGAAGACTGGAAGGGATCAGCCGCAATTATTCCTATGGCCAATCAAACTCCCTTGTTCCCTCTTCAGCTTTCGTTAATGAAAACGTAAAAAAAAAAGGCGTAGAGATTGACAAAGGACTCTTGAAAAAGGAGAAAAGCCTTGAAAGATAGAAGAAGACGTAAGTGCGCAGCAGGGCGAAGAGGAGGGCAGTGAAAAAAAAAAAAAACGAAAAGAAAAATAATAAAGACCGCAATATAATGCAACGAGGGAGGGAAAATCTTGGCAGAATGATCGGTCGCTCATTCCAACCTTTTTTTTCTCATTTTTTCGCTCTCGTCGTGAGATTTTCTAAAAGGAAAAAACTTTTTTGTGCTACGATGGTTCGCGAGCGTATGAGAGAGCGAGAGAGACAATAATTCCGAGTTGGGGTGGGTCGGACGCAGCGTCAGCATCGCGACGAGTATATCGGGGTAAAACGGAGTACAACGAGCTCTCCGTCGCACCACCGCGCTTCCTTCTTCCCTTCCCCTGATTTTCTTTTTCCTTTTTTTTTTCTAGTAATCAGCAAATCGGCAAACCGGCAACTTCGCGAGCTAAGTGGGGGATGATGATACAACCCCTGGGGGGGAGAGTCTTTGCCATGGAAAGAAAACCTCTGCAAGACGTCGATATAACAACTCGATTACTTCTCGCTGTGAGAAAAGTGTCACTTTGGCCTGTCTCGCATCTCTACCCCGTGAATTTCGTTAAGGGTGAGAGATGCTCTCGTGTCTCTGAACCCTCGTTTTCTCCTCTTAGCTCCTCTAGCTACGAAAATTTCATTCCATCGCCCGTCTCGTCCTCTTATCAATTTCAGTGTGCGAATGCGAAAAGATGGGCGGAGTGGGGAAGAGGGCCTGAAATAAGACAGAAAGACATCAGCGTCGAGCAATTAGCGTCGCGTTTGTAATCTCTCGTGACCGCGGTAAAATAAAGCTCGATACAGCTCGGCACTGGAATATCTTGACGCGAATCTTCCGCTGAAATGGTCTTGACGTTCTATTTCACATTAAACTCCATGAGGCTCATAAAAATTTTACACTTTTCGCAAAATTGATTTTAGGACCGGTGTTTAAAGACAATTCGTGTTGAAGTGTGTGGTATTCGTCTTATACTCCGTTCGGTTTTAGGATCTTTCGAGCTCCGTTGTACCGTAACTCTTTTTTTTTTTAAGTTACTTTAAAAAGTAAAGTACCTTTGCTTTACTATCTAATTGACAAAGTGTCATCCGGTGCTAAATTCGTTAATTTAATGATTTCTTCTAATTCTACAAATATTTATATGATTCAATGAAATTATAAGTAAATCATCGGAGTCTTATTTAATATTTTGAAAACAAAAATGAAATTTCTTCGAGTTTCCCAGTAAGAATGTGATAAAAAATATATCGTAGAAGGGTCAGGTGAACACGAGGAAGTGGTAAGGGATATGGGAAGTGCGAAGTTGGGAAATGCAAGAGGCAAGTTTGGCTGGACGTAGAACATAATTTGATAGGAGAAGTGGAGGGAAAAAGGGGGTGAGAGAGCGAGAGAGAAAGAGGATACTGGAGAGTTAATTCTCTTCCACTTCGCTCTCTCTCTCTCCCTCTCGCTCTGTCAGTCTTTCTATAAGACCAAGAGTCTCTCGCGGCCTTCTCTCTCGCCGTTTTGGTCGGGGCCTTCGAGACTCGACAGACAATTGGGTTAAGTAAGTCAAATAGCCCTGAGCGACCTGGGACGAAGCTCGTAGACTCCTGGCAGCTTCACTTCAACCCTCGCTCTCCTTCTTTTTTTCTTATTCATTCTCTCTCCCCCTCTCTCACGCTCTCTATCTCTTTCTCTCTCTCTCTCATTTCGTCATGAACATAGGTTGAATCGGTACATTTGTGCAACGATATATGCTGAAACGTTGACTCGGTGAATTTTCACAAATTCATCCCGTTCCCGTATAATTATGTGGCTGTGTGTCGAGTATGAAGATCATCTTGAATATATGTGTGTGCTTGCCACTCTCCTTGTTCGATTTTACCCGGTGAATCCGCAGACGCCTGTGCAAACATCTTTAATATTAGCTACCTGGAGAGATTAGAGTTCCCTACTTGCTCGAGCGCAGGAGATTCACCAAGAGGCAGCCCCTAAAACCCTTCTTGTTACGAGACACCCCAAAGAGGATAAACGTCTTCATCCTAACCACGTGATCCAACTATCTCTCTCTCTCTCTCTCTTCGCCTCTATAATAATTTTCCGTTTCTCGTCTCTCTCTTTCTATCTTCCCTCGTCTCATCCCCTTGCTGCTTATCCTCGTTAACCCGGGCTCGAAGTCGATTAACGAGATAAACTCTCGAGTACTCGGTATAAGTATGAAAGAGGAACGATGAAAAACAGAGGATGGAGTAACAAACCAATCGCACTCACGGACCGTTTTCCGACGCGAATTAATCTTATTACTTTATCTCTCAAATATAAAGCACAATTTTGTTTGTGATTTTACTTCATCAATCATTCACGAATATGTTTTTCTAATGGATTACAAATTTGTGACGATTTTTCGCACAAAAATTCTACTATGATTAAATAATCACATTTATTCAAAATTGAATAAGCCATGCACATAGATTTTTATTCTCATTACCATAATAATAAGATTATAAATCGAATCATTGAAATGCAATTGAAATTGAGTAACGATGAATCCCTGTGTCAATGTAAAAACACTCTTGACTGAAATCACAAAAGTACGGGTCGCAGGAACGATGAAATTGTATAGTATGGAATACGTCATGTATGACTTAATTTATTATACAAAAGAATATACTCGAGTCTTTGAAATATTGTATGCTTTACTCATAACGAATTTAAAGGATGTCTGACTACACGCGACTCTTACTACTTGCATCTGGTGAATTCGTCAACGGCAAAGTATACGCTTTTTTCGTCACAAGAACTAGGAAAACTTTTGCATATACGTTCTGACATACTTGCACTCCTTTCAACATGATGAAAGAACTTTTTTATAAATCGTCCCAAATTACCTTGAATTTTTCCCATTTTTTGCTACTACCGTTATGGAAGATTTTTATCATCTCACGTTTGAAAAACTCGTGTGACTTTTATGCGCTTTGCGGCCTGATTTTTGTGCCGAAATATGAGACCAGAAAATAAAATAAATGAAGGAAAATAAACGATGCTGCATACCGTAGTCCTGGATGCAATAACTGAGTGGATTGAAACATCACCATCGTGTATATTTTGCATTTTAGCCAAGCATGTTTTTTTGCCTCTGTCATGAGATAAATATTTTGCCATATGCCACGAACTTCTGGATAATCGGTGTTGGTCTAACAGCGAGATTATATGAAGATGGTGTTGGTTGGAAATTCGAGCTTGGGGGTTAATTTGATCATTTGCAATTCCAAAGGGGCTTACAATAATCTCTCGGATGAGCTTGCACCAGATTTTGAAATAATAAAACTCAATACCTCTAAACCACTTCCAAACTAATTAAAAGTACAATCTAAATTAATGCCGAGACTTTTTGGTTATCGCTTTCGGCAGAAATTGAGATAGAAAATGTTTTTGGATCTCGAATCATTAAACGAATTGAACTATTGAAATTTTATCATTCGAAAATCCAATACTAGAGTACAAATTCCAATCACTTTGCAAGCAAGTGATTTTGGCGACATAATGTTTGGCTAGACTCGAAATGCATTTTTTAGCTGTTGTGATAGGACAAATAATACAATCGACGATACTCTTCAAATTTGGATAATCAGTATTTGATTAAGAAGACTGCAAAAGCGGGGGGGGGGAGAGACACAACTCCGTTGTGTAGTTTAAGGGGGAGAAGGGGTTAATAAGAGCCTTGAGCTCGACGTTAATTGAGGGATTTGCAATTCCAAAGGGACGGGGGCGTGTTAGGATGATCCACAGACTGCTTGTGCAGCAGATTTCTGAATGATAAAACCCAATAATTAAGAAACAA
Organism: Campoletis sonorensis; assembly: GCA_013761285.1. Lineage (NCBI taxonomy): Eukaryota > Metazoa > Arthropoda > Insecta > Hymenoptera > Ichneumonidae > Campoletis > Campoletis sonorensis. The sequence goes on from JACEOJ010000149.1 coordinate 124,201, forward strand.
TTCAGAGCTCTGGCTAGTCAGCGAGATGCAGAGGACTCTCGTCCAGCCTTAATTGAGGCATTATTTTTCGATTAAATAGCGTAGAGGTGGAATGGACGGATAACGGTGAGAGGGATGCCCACGATGGGATTCAAATTAGTGCGGGTTCTCTGTCTCTTTCTTTCTCTCAACATCTGTCGCCTCGGCGAGCTATCATTAAATTTCACTCGTCGACGTCGTGAGATCGACGACGAGCTTCTACTATAGGGCTTGATATTTTCAAATCAAGAATTAAAAAAAAAGCATAAACTAATTATATTCTTGGCAACTCTTGACAAATATTTTTATTGCGTTGAATAATTATGCTCATCAACAACTTTCAAATTTTCTCGTCAGTAAAATGAAATTGGCAGCAAGAACAATTGTCGTCGATTGATCGTCAGTCAATTCGATACGAATCGATAATTTTTTATATCGTGTTTTACGAATTTCTAGTAATGGCGGAACGAACTTCAAGATTGCTGAAGGTGGATAACACACGGGACAAATTGCCGTCGGTACGTGACAATGAAGTTGGGTCCTCGAAGCCACAAAGAGTTAGTTACCCGTTGACCAAGCCTTTTGTGCCAGGAAGCGAAAGTGTCACAAACGCGACAGCTGTTGACACTCAGCATGGCGTTCGTGTCAGTGGACCTCTTCATATTTCCATCGAGGTGTGAGTATTGTACTTTTAATTTTTACTGATTGTTTATACATTTTATGTTTACAGAATAAAATTTACATAGATTATGATTAAAGATTTCATTTTATTGATCTCTTGAAATGTATTGAGCTTATATAAAAATTGTCATTTCGATGTTCATAGTAGTTCAGGAGAAAATGATTTTTACGTATCATCAAAGTAGTTATTTGTAATGTAGCATTTGTGCAATTAACAAATAATGACTATTGATCATTTTTGACATTTATGAACATCCATAAGACCATATGGAATCAAAAAATCCCGTATTTGTTGTTAAAACAGATGTTTAATAACCAAAACAACTGCAGAAAAAGAGATGAGACTACGTAAATCGCACCATCCCTCAAAGGCTCAATACATCTGCTGTTTAACCATCAAATTTTATTTCGTTGAATTCATTGAAAAATCTTTATTTTTTGTGGAACCATAATATGGAGGGAGAGAAAAAATATTTTTCCGTTTTATACTAGAATTTGCAATTAATTTTCGAGTTATTCTCTATCGTAAAAAATAGTGGATTATTTTTATTATTATTCCAGAGAGGGCAGCCACGAAATACTTTGTGTCAGCTATACGGAAACTTGTGATTTCATAGCAGCCGGTCTAACGGATGGTACTGTACGACTCGTAAAAGTCAGTACCAGCGAGTACACGTCGACCCTACGAGATACTGAAATGCAACAGAATCCTGGCCCAACGACGGCGATAAAACATCGACCTGTTCACAAAACTCATCCAATAACTCAAACTCTCCTGGCTACTTGTAAAAAAAAAAAAAAACATACACTATCATGTTTCCCATGGGTCTTAACTCTTTTGAATTGAAGATTTTTACTAAGAACGAAAAAAAGGAAAAATAGATAATAAAAATTAATTGAGAAAAGAAAGGTCTCAACAAATTTAAATATTTTTCCGAGGAAATAACGATAATATTTCAGTTCACAACTTTATCTACACATTTGTAACTAATGGAATCTCCAATTTCGCTGAAATTATTCGTTGATTGAAAAACTAATATTTTTAATTGATAATCAGATGCTACGGGATGTGTGAAGTCTTGGCATTACCCCAGTGGGCAATGCTTGTACACGATACGAGAAAATAGACAAACCCTCGGTCTCGCATATCACCCCCAATTACCGAAATTCGTCACAGTCGGTGACGACACGAATCTTTATCTCTACGACGAAGAAACAAAAACAATGGAACGAGCTTTCCACGCGAGGTTCATCATTTATTCTATTATAAAAATCTATTCTATTATTTGAAAAAGAAAATCCAATTGGAACCCATTCAAGAGGATGATGAAATTGGTTCTTTTATTTATATGAATAATATATTTTTTATGCAGCGATGCACCGGATGTTATGAACGGCCACCGATCGAGAGTATTCTGTGCTTGTTTTAATCCCAAATCATCACACGAGATTATAAGCGGTGGTTGGGACGATACGGTTCAATTTTGGGACACAAGACAACCATACGCAATTCGAAGAATCACAGGACCCCATATTTGTGGCGAAGGCTTGGACATAAGTAGAAATGGCAAAGAGGTAAATTGTTTATTCTCTTTATTTATCTTTATTGTATTTATTATTTATTTTCAAAGCATTTATTTATCTTCATTTATTTATATGTTTATTTTACAAACAAACAAAAATACAAAAAAAACATCGTATTGAAGATTCTGACTAGTGCGTGGTCGAAAACAAATTCTCTTCAGCTCTGGGACTATGGTTCAGGAAAATTAATAGTGACCCTTGAACCTGACTCTTGGTCCAGTCAGTTATACACAGGAAAATACATCAACAGTCTGTTCATCGCAACTGGAGGTTGCGAAAACAATCTTTTTCGAATAGTTGATCTTCGGTCGCATTCCGTAAGAACAATCCTAAAAATCTCTATAAAACTATGACACCTCATCATCAGATCTTTTTGTATTACTTTCGCATCTTTTTTTGACTGTCCAAACTATGCGAAATGACTACTAAAGTTTTGTCGTTGCATACCGCTTTCGCGTTAGCGAAATTAGAAATTATAAAAAATGTTTGATTTCGTGCAGACTTTGGCGTCGATGAGAAATCTTGCAGGTGGAGTTTACGGGTTGGACATTGGCCCGTTGCCGGTGAAACGTGCAAAACGAGGCAAACACACGGAACTTCCCGAATTGCCGAAAATAGCTTTTTGCTGTGGAAAAACAATTTACGAAGTCGAAGTTGGTTGAAATATCTTTTTCCCTTTTTTCAAAAAATCTTCAATTATAATCGTATAAATAATCTAGAATCGAACGAACTGAGCGAAAATAAATAAATAAAATCTAAAATCAAACGGGTACAAAAAATAACACACAACATTTTTTGTCTCAAGCAATAAACAGTGTACTTTTATTTCGTACAAACTATGGTACAAAATTTATACAGAACAACGCACGATTATCATCAAGCTTTCCGCTCTCCTCGGCGTTTGTATATAATTTTTTTTTTCTTTTTTATTTTTTTCCATTTTCATTATAAATTTGTTCCTCCGCTCTCTCACTCTTCCTCTCTCTCTCTCTCTCTCATGCTCTCTCAAACTATACAGTTTTTTCTCGCTCTTTTCGGTCTCGCTCTCTCATTCGGTTCATTCTTATTTTTGAGTATCGGAGAAACTCATAGTGGGTGTTTAACTCGGGGAATTAAAAAAAAAAAAAAAAAATTACAATGAAAGAGAGAAACAAGGACACGTTGAATTCGAGTGGCCAATGCCAGAGATTACTCGACGCTACTTAAACTAATCAGTCGACATTAAAACCGACTCTGGCTCTGGTGCTCTTTCTCTCTCTTTCTCACATTTCAATTTCTATTCTCTCTCTCTTTTTTTCTCTCTTCATTCAACCGAGCTAAACGAAGAGAGCTTTTGTTTATCTTTTATTTGCTCCAGCCAAGCGACAAGCACAGCTCGGAGAGTAAAGCATTCGCAAAATGTATGCACACCGAAAAAAAAAAATTAAAAAAAAGTTATAATACACTTTGCATCCTCGAGTCTCGCTCAACGCAAACACAACGTTTTTTCCCCGCCATTTTCAATCGTTTCTTTGCACTTTAAATCACTAATATTCTACACACAAAAAAACGAGCCGGCATTCACAGTTACGAAATTTGAAAAAAATTCACGAATCCGGACGTCTCTCACTAATATTTGTCGAATTACGCGGGGGCACGGGGGGAGGGGCTTTGAAGGGGAATCACTGTTCGCACAAATTCACTCATCGATCGCTATTTGGTTCGAAGATAAAAAAGATGGGGAGGGGCTCATCGAATGGTATTAAAATATAGTTTTTTAGTCGTGGTTGATGTGTGTTTGTGTGTATCTGTGTTTACTTAAAAATTAAGAGATTTGCGCTCGGTAAATTCACACATTATGACCATTATTATTCGCCTAGTTGTGTTTTTTTAATCGCAGTGGCTAGTCGTCCGGATAGTCGGATGAATAATATTCGTCCGGCTACGCTTTATCCAATGAGATGTCCGCTTTACCCGGACGACCAAGGATTGCTTATTCGTCCGGACATGCTACCCGTATACGAACTAGCCGGACGAGTAGCCACAGCCTTTTTTAATTTTCTCGTTTTTTATTCATTCATCGAGTTTATTCTGTTATTCTCCTTATGTGAATATAAAATTTGTCAACGACCCCAACTCGTGTAGTACTGTTTTTTTTTTATTTAATCCTGATAAGTTTACGTTTTTCTTTGTAAAAGTTCTCATTGCTTTTTCGATGCTGTCACGTGATGGTTAATATTTTTATTTTCGCAAAATTAAAAAAAAAAACGATGATTACGATTGATGATATGTCTTTGGAAGAGAAATAATGAAGAAAATATACAAATATATGTTACAAATTTGTCATGCCATTTTAGAGATGCAGTTTTCCGATTAAAGGGGAAAAAATATTAGAAAGAAAAAATAAGAATAATCCAAGCTACGATAAAATGACAGTTGGAACGAATAATTCGGTTGCTTTGCACAACGAAATCGCATCTTGACGCGACGCACACAAATAGCAAGCTCTATTGGAAGAAAAAAACCGATCTAACCGATTCAGTCGAAAATGCGACAATGACGATTTTTTGTTTGTTTTACCTCATAGGAGTACAAAAAGTAGGATAATTATGAACAATTCGCAAAAAAAAGCAGTATGGAACATCGGTTCGTTCTTTTCTTCTCTACGAGCATTAATTTTTTTTTTGCACGAGAAAAATAAAAATTCACGACTATCGATCGCTCACGGTTTTTGCTTACATTCACACTTTTTTTACATAAAATATATATATCAACGATCGACCAACAAATGTACTTGTACAATTTAATACACAAAAAAATTTCTCTCTCTCTCTCACTCTTTCTCGTTCTTTCGTTTCTAATCACACAATCAATTGTCATAAATTACTAATAATACACGAGATGCATGTCTCTTTCCTCGTATTTTGTTCGCGAATCGCTCTCGCAAGAGGAAGAAACGTCAATTTTAAGCTCCAATTAAAAAAATGAACACGTGATCGCATATTTCGAGTGAGAGAAACGAAAATATTGTTGAGAATTAAACTGAGAAGAGAAAAAGAGAGAAGTTTTTTTTGTTTGCGAATATTTCAAAGAGAGAATAATTGTCGTGGACGAAAAGAAAAATTAATATTAATTAAGCACGAAAACGAAAACGCGAGGCTCAGACTTTACGTTCACAGCCTGACTGAACACTCGCGATCAAACGTGCAATTGTTTCGCTTCACTTTTTTTCTTTCTTCGATCTCTCACGTTTCGTACTCTCAAAATTGGGGCATTTTTTCCATGATCGAACCGTTTGTACTTTTTGTAACACTATTTTCATTTATTTAACCACGAACTGCCTCCAAAGAAACGTTTGGAAAAAATGAAGATTCTTTTTTCTTTCTCTCTCTCTCTCTCTCTCTCTCTCCCTCTCTTTCAATTTTTTTTTCTCTCTGTATGATGGAGCGATTTTCGAACGACCAAATCGCTATGAACCAGTAGAATTGGAGTTTTACTCGAAGGAAATCATTTTTCCAAGCTTTTGGTACTTCGATCAATGTTTTCTACTTTTAACGATGAAAAAACCTTTTTTTTGTTTCGTCTACGAATTACAATGAGTCTTTGTTAAATAATTTGATAAGCTGTATTATTAAATAAGATTGGACCAAAATAGTGGATCGAAATGTCTCAAAAATGTAAAAATCATTGGATATGAAATCTTAATCGCTTAATTTATATGAATTAAATAGCGCAATGAAGGAACCTTTTCTTTTTTTTGCAATAAATACCGTTTCCAAGCAATTATTCATTACGAATAATTACGAAAACACGAGCTAAAATTAGTTAATGTATTCGAATAATAAAGAATCATTTAAAATATTCTCAATATTCTTTGCAATATTCACTTTGGGAATATTAATTCAAGGACGATTATTTTAAAATTCATTTTTTCTGTGAGAAAAAAGCAATTGATTTTCAGTCATGCGAAAAAGCTTTCCAATGTTTTTTTTTTTCAACTGAATTGCACGTTCCTGCGCACAATTCTTACTTTCCACACAAGTACGTAGCGATTTGTGCAGTTGATCGGTATTTTTTTTTTTGTTTTTTTAGTTTCTCGCGTCCTCAGTAGAATTAATAATATCGTTGCGAAAAAAAAATTGAATCAGTACGATTGAAACATTTCTGGATACCGTTAGAACGTATTCTTTCATGATAAAACGGAAAACTCATGTATTCTACATTGACACTTCTATTTCTTCATAATTCAGTCAATTGAAATATCGTTTTTTGTTGTCTGCCAAAAGTAATAGTTCACATGGTTCGAAAACGAAACACAAAGAAAAATAAATATAATTGCATTTCATCGTTGCCACCTCCGACACAATATTTTATCATTGTCGATCAGAAAAAACTGCAACAGTGAAAAATCGCCAAAACAAAAATAGCATTCGAAGTCGTATTTTTATCTTTCCCAATCGATCACTGTGTCGACTAGAAACATAACTGATTTCTACACTCAAAAAGTTTGAGTTTGGTTGGAGAGAGGAGCACAGAGTTGGTGAACGGCGAAGAGAAAAAAAAAGAAAAAAAAAACACATTTACAATGGCGCTGAAGAGATCACTCACAATGCATCATATAACCATCATTTTCTCGATCAAACGAAAGTGGGAATTCGCATCCCGAAAACTGTTCATACGGTGGTAAATTTCATTGATTTTTTGTATTTTTTTCATGTCTATTTTGTTGTTGTTGTTATTGTTTGAGTTATTGTTGGGACTTAATAAACGAAGAAAAAGCGTTCACATGGTATTGTAAACGGGGCTGCTGTGTCTGGGTCTGACCTGCAGCCTCGCAAGTGGATGAGTACGTCCGTGTTGTTGCAATTGTTGTTTTTTACTTGCGGCTTTGGCGACGACACTCGCGACAACGACACTGGAGGTGGGAACGACGGGAGGTCGTCCAGGAGCTTCGGGGCTTTCATTTGAGAATAGATTGGAGGTTTGATGATTAATGACAATGGGTGCGGATCTACGAGTAAATTCTTCGGTGGCTATTTTCGATCTCGCTGGTGGATGAGCTTCGATGCGAGAAAAGTTTGAAGAATTATCGCGTTCTCTCGATCTCGTTGGCAATTCGGGATTCCTGGTAGTTTCGTAGGAACTCTTTGAAATCTCATATTTACCGACTAGCACACGAACAGAGAGATCCTCATTGTTGTCACGGGAGGACGATTCCTCGCTGTCTTCGTGTGAAATTTTGTTTGGAGTTACGAGAGGGGATCGAATTTTCGTTTCGCTGTGTGCTATTACGGGCGAGGATGGTAAGCTCCGTACGATTTTCGTATCTCTTCTCGTCCATTGTCCATCACTGTGTTCGCTAGTTGTAGGAGCGTCGGGGCTTTTCTCGTATTTACTCGATTTAGCCTCGAATTCCTTTTTGAGATTCTTCACCATACCGGAAATGTTTCTCGAGCCATCGGAGGACGATGTGGAGGAAGAGGAGGAGGAGGAGGAGGCGGACGACGAAGAGGATGAGGAAGAAGAGGAGGAAGATGATGAAGAGGATGATAAATTTTGTTCAGCCGGTGAATCATCGACGGACAAACAACGTTTCGAAAAGTTGGTTTTGTTGGTCAAGTTTTCAAGTACCATTTTGTGATGTTTGACCGAGGGGCATTGTGTGGTATTTACGACCGAGGGACTGGATGTTTCGGTTTCGGAACGACAGGTACGTAAAACCGTAGGTATTTCATCGACAACGGTGGATAAGGAGGATGGCAGCGGTGCACTGGTTGATAATCGTGATAATTGTCTGGCAAGTGTCGACGAAGAAATATCCATACAGTCTATAGATTCGGGACTCGAGATTTTACGGTTATTTTGATTGTCCTCGTTGTTGTTGTTGTTGCCGGAAGAATCCCTTCTTCGCGGGGTTGGCGAGGGGGTATAGTGCAAAAGTACAGGATTGTAATCGGTGGTGGTTTCATCGTTGTTACAAGCGATGCTCAAGCGCGATGTGGCTCTATTCTCATTTTCAGACCCCGAAGTGGTACAGCGTCGTTTGAGAGTTCCGGTATTGTTAGATTCCTCGAGTTTTTGTTTCGTACGTTTTACCGTGCCAGGATGCCAGGGAATTTCTTCCTTGTCGTAAGGAAACAAACCGCTGGAGCCGAGAGAATCACTTGGTCTCATGTCGTACGATCCCCACGAACTATTTCTCGATGGTAAAGTTGCCCATGAGCTGTGAACCGAATTATTTTCCAATACGACCGCGCTGTCGTAACTACTCCAGGAACTTTGGCGACTTGGTGAATCGCGGCTTGGCTCGGTACCGCGTCTCTCCTCGCGATCGAAAACTCGATCGAGTTGAGAACTAAAAGGATCGAGATCACGACGCTTTCCACCTCGCCTTAAACTATTCTTCGCTCCGCTGAGACTCGTCGTCGTCGTTGTTGTTGCTGTTGTTGTTGTTAAAGTCGTTTGTGGGCTGGTCGTTGGACTTGTGGTTTTCGAAATCTCACTATTTTGAAAATCTATCCTCGAGGCCGGATTTTCCGTATTTATCCAAGTTTTTGCGATCGACGCGGCATTATTATCGACGAATTTGGCGTCCGTCGACGCCGTCCAGACTAGACAATCATCACTTTCCTCGTTTTTACGAGCTTCACGATTTTTTGTTACGCTCGTCGTCGTAGACGTTGTCGTCGCCGTCACGCCGTTCTCGTGAAGACGCTCGTTGAACGGACTCGTCGTACATTTCGGTGATATTTCACCCTCGCTCTCCGGTGACGCGGGCTTACTAACTGCCGCCTCAAATTGATTCGTCAGATTCAACACCAAACCTCGTCTCCGTTGACCCTGAGTCTCCAGTTTACTAACACGATTTTTTACACTCGGCGGTACATCCGGTCCTGGCAAATGAACTATTTGATTTTGTGACACGCTGTACGACTGGCCGTTGCAACATGGCATCAACACGTTACGAGCTTCCTGCTCGACCACCGCCTGTTTCGGTTCAACCTCCGAACGCAAAAGTTCCTCCCGCGTTATTTCCTGCCTCGTCACTGCCGTCCGGTCGATACTCTCGAGGGACTTTGACAACGGCACTGAAAATAAAGTCAAAAAAACATTTTATTAATCCATTACATTGGACTGAGAATTCAATTTTTATCGTCTATGAATCATCATGTTTTTTCAAGTTTAAAAAGATCGTAACTAATATTTAGCAAAAATCGTGAACCAATCACAAAGTTGTAAAAAAAAAGTCTTGATATTCACTAGATATTTTACGGCCTCCTGCAAATCCATATACTGTCTTTATCTACATATTTGTCATCCACATGCCGATAAAAAATGATAGAAACGATTACAAAGAACTCATTTGGCGAACGAGTAAAACGAAAACGAGTGATACTAACGAGGCCAAGGTTATTTTTTGAATTGAGACGATTTTATTGAACTAAAAATTCAGAAAGCTTAGCATTAATGCAAAATACGTTTTCCACGAAATTCTCAAAAGTCAATTTTAACCTCTTGAGTCAGTGTAGGACTTTTGTTGTACCAGCTACGTTACAGCAGTTTTTTGAACATTCAACAACAAGTACCGAGGTTTTTTGTTTCTATCCCCGAGATATTCGTAAATGCAAGAAAGAACAAATGAAAAGACACTATTCGTTAACAGCCTTAACAAATAAAAGGCGAATTTTGTAATTTTTCGTGAAAAAAAAAAAAAAAACATTTTCTATTGAGTTACTATGAACATCGTAATGACAATTTATTTTCAAACTCCGTACACTTTAAAATTTTGTAAAATTTTCGTAAACTTGATAATTAAGGAGGTTCGGTACAGTTTATATTTAGTGAGAATCGGGATGAAAATTCCATTGTTTTCAACTTCTCCACACCAACATTTCCATGAGAAATTTGAAGTCGGTTATTTAGGAATGTTATTATTTCAACGTAGGTGCATAAACAATGTTTTTCACTGTCAATTAAATGTTTATTTTACGGGTACTAGATTTCAAAAACGTTTGGATTGATTCGGCAACGGCTCTATATTCCGAATGACAATTTTGTTCTTATGATTGACGATACCACTGTCAGCTGTTTTTCTACTGAGGTCACAATGCTTTCTGCTGTTTCTTAAAAAAGAAACTTGACATTTTTTCCACGAAACGGCAATAAGTAACAAATGGATGAAACGGACCGCTTCCCTCAAAAATTCATTATATTTCACGCAGCGGATTTCATCCAAATTCAAACATTTAAACACTGATTGCGACATTGTCCATTCGGCCGTTGAGGGAAAAATCTGTATAGTTATCCGTTAGTTTTTCTATAACGTGAGAATAAAATCGTAAATTGTTGTCACACTCGAAGAATGGCAATTTAAAGGCTTTACAGAATTAATATTAAGCGACGAAAAAATAAAAAAGAAAGAGAAACAAACCAGGTGGGAAAATGTTATCGACGGTTTCACCGCTGGGCGACCAACTTTTGGGTCTTTCGCCAGTCTTTTTGAGCTCAATGCCAGAAATATCGGGTACACAGCCATTGTTAAGATCGTCCTTGACATTGTCGTCATTATGTTGGTGGTCGTCATCGTCATCGCCCTCGTCGGCCTCTTCTTCCTCCACCTCGTCGTCCTCGTTATCGTCGTCCTCTTGATCGTTTTCTTTAGTGCCAATAATAACGACACTCGGTGATTTGAGATTCGTTTCGGACTTCGATCTCTGTAGTTTTTCTTTGTTCTTCATTGCGTCCAATATTCCTTGATACGTTTCTAATTGCAATAAAAAACTATTGTTCGGTTTGATACAATTGCGCTTGTCCTTGACGTGTTTCCACGCTTGCGAAAAATCCCAATTGTATGCCTTCATCGCATATGCGATTACGACAGAGGCTGATCTTGATACCCCCATTTTACAATGTACCAAAACTTTCGAGCCCTCCTTCTTCGCTTTTGTGATATATTTGAACGTGTCGTCCCAGTGCTTCAGTAAATCTGTTTTCTCGTCGTCGTAAACCCGTACGTTCAAATAATCGAACATACCCGGGAAAAAATTGTCGATTTCTCGCGTCACGTTTAATATGTGACGTACGCTGTAACAATAAAACTCAATTATATCATCAATTCCGTATGAAAACTTTATTACAATAAAATCTAATCGAAAAGCACACTCAAGGCTCAAGAGTAATCATTTTAAAATCATTTAAAAACTTCGAATTCAATTTTAACAATAATTCTGGATGAATTATAAAATAGAAAGCAAATAAATCTGAAAGCAATTCTTTGATAATTAATCAATGAAATATATTTTTTTTTTTCCAACTAAATTGTGCAAAAAAAAACAAACACGTTGTCCGGACTATGTCGGCTTGAAGTTTTTATTTCTCTTAAATACCACTTTCTCTTTATAATTACCCATTTTTCTGCAACTCCTCAAGATTACTCGCGTTCCACTCGCTACCGAGATAAACATGATCGAAAATTTCCGTGGGCGCATCCATTTGTCCGAGTATAACGAGCATTTCTTGATCAATGAACGGTTTAAACTCGCCAAGATCCATGTCGAGATCCTCCTCGAGACGACCACGTATGTACTTTGACGTGACCTCGTCGAGGTCAACGGACATCATTATCTCTTTAAGAGTTGCACGAATGACGCGTTCCGTTTCTTCGCGTTCACGGGGTCTGTCAAAAAACAACACAACATTGTTCAAGATTCCAAAAGTTCGTCACTCCTCGTCTTTGATTAGATTTTATGAAAAAAAAATCACGATTTTAAAATAAATTTAGAAACAAAAGAAAATTCTTCGTTAAAGATTAAATGAATAGCTCGTGACGATTAGAAATTATGTCAATATTTAACTATTTGCTTTGTTTCACGTAAAATTTCAATGCATCATCGCAGCTCATAAATTATCAATTGGAACGATAAGACCGCTGAGTTTTTTTTTTTTCAAAATTTCAAGTACAATTGTGATTGAAAATAACAATGATTAATTAATAAAAACAAATGTAAAATACATGATAATAATTGTATTTTATTTTGAAATTAAATTCAGTTCATCAAAATTTAAAGCAAATTTTTTTCGATCGAATCAAAACCTGCGAAATTATTCGGGATGATGACAATATTCATCGATCACGAACCATTGAATGAATTTGAAGATTCCTTCACGGAGAAGCGATGAAAATTCTCATTTTTTTTCTCGACAAATAAATATAAAATAATTCAAGGTCATCTATAAAGAGTACTTGGAGAATGTTCCTAGAGCAGTTTTGCGTCAAAACAAGTGATTCTGGCTCGATTCCAGAGATACGCAAAGGTTCAGAGAAAATTTTCAAGGAAAAAAAAACAAACAAATGGTGTAAAAAAAAAAGAAGGAAAAAGAAGTGATGAACTAAACAAATGGATATTTGATGAAAGAACTAAAATGTATTTCTAATCGAATGGTCTCGGGGATCAAGGTCATCGACATTTTGACGCGTGTGTGTGGGACAAGATAAGGAAGAAATAAAAGAGTGCGAGAGAGGAGAGCGAGAAGCAAAAGGTAAAGAAAAGATTTAAATAATATCGAACGTGCTCACTTGTTGCGAACGCTGTCGGGCGATGGTGGCCTTCGAGACTCGAGATTGTCCATTGCGTGCCATTCGTTGAGGCACGAGCGATCACTCTCGATACGTTGCTCATAGTAACTGACCCAATCGTGCGACAATCCACCAAGAAAGTAATTCTGCTCTCTCGCTTTGCTCGACACCTTGTGCAATGTTTGGAGGGCGGACCTGAAACAATAAATAAATGAAAATAAATGTTATTCGACGAAAAAAGAAAAAATTCATCGATACGAAACTTGAACGTAATCGAAAAAAAAACATCAGCAACAATAAACTTATCCACTAAACTCTAAAATGAATTCCAAAAAATTAACCAAGTCTAACTTTTGTTTGAAAATTGTAAGATGAATTATTGCGCGTGCATAAATGATATTTCGGAGTCCACAACTCGGAGAGACAACGTGTGAAGAGTAGTCGTCAATTTGCGAACGAAACTGGTATGCGAGGTCACACAATCACGAAACGCGAGAGAATCGTAGCCACTTGTAAATCATAAAGTGTGCGGTGGTTCATGTTCAAGATGATTGGAGCAGTGTGTCTCGTTACGCGTCGATCGTTTTACGAAGCATCCAAGTATAAATTGTTTGCGCGCGACTTTTCTCCGTTAAATTTATTTCAATTTTGTTTGAATTCAAAATTAATAAGGGGACCGAACTAAAGTCGTTCTATTGGCGATACATTTCTATTAAAAAATTATTTAAAAGAATTAAAACCAAACAAAACAAAACTGTAAAAATCAGACGGAAAATCATGAAAAAATGACAAATATTTTTCATGAATACAAGTGAACATTTTTTTTAATTCCATAAAAATGTTTGTATCGTTGGAGTAAAAAAACTCAGATCGAATCTGAGTGGAGGACCATCTGCGCTCACTATCGAGAATGCAGCATCGAGAAAACAGTCGCACGCGTACGCACACACGACACACACGCACACACATACGCACAAACACGTGGTCATGGAGAATCTCAAACGAGATATTGCTTTGAAGAGCCGCCAGAAGGAGTGGCGACCATATTGAATACATAAACAATATCTAATACACGAATATAGCGTATGAGTTATTCCGTCGTCGTTCAATTAAAGGTCTGATAATAATATAATAAATCTCAAATCAGTAAACAAAAACAAAAATTGAGAATCAAATAATAATAATGAATGTAAATAAAATGGGAAAATGGCTTCGATTTTTTTTTAACACAGCACTAAGAATCTAAAAATAATTCCATACATATTGAATATTCTAATTGATATTTAAGTTAGGATCATTCTCAATGAGGATTGCAACATGAGAAATTTTCTGTACAATCACTTTTCAGATAATAACAATATGAAATATTATAAATAAACATCACGTAAATAATCACATATTTTGGGGCATCGTTAATGAGAGTGTTCTTGAATTTTGACTCGTACGTTTCGGGATGACTGGATATAAATAAATAAAAATGTTTGCCAAAGGATTCATCTCAACATCAACAATTTATTGTGCGCTGGGTTTGACTGCTTTTCTATTTGAATAATAACCCGGATTTTTACGTGCTTGCTCACATTTTTTTCCCCTGCATACTTATTATTCTAAAAATACCTTACGCCTATAATCAGTCGGAACGAAAACCGTTTTTACACACAGACTAGTTAAATTAAATATATTTTTCCTCGTCCTCTATTCAACTCCAAATGACTATTTTATTTAATTTCAATTCATTTCTATTTTTAACCTATTGCCTATTATTGCGATGAAAAAAAAATCAACAAAATCAACGAATGTGCAGTTGAATTAATAATAATATTATTTATACAGCATTCAAATATATTGTTATTTATTATAATTTCCATGGGTCTACAACCCCCTGAGTGGTTATAAAAATTCACCGCAGACTTCTCGTTCTCAGACATGCTCAGTAGTCAGTCAGAATAATAAACCTACTTTGGTTCCCAGCGCAATTTATGCACATGCAGAACGCAATTCGTGTATGAGCCATGCATGTCTCGACGTTTTGCGCCACTTAGTGGTCGGGGCGAGAGGCTTCAACGTGGCTACTCGAATAAACGTATACTCAAATAGATTTTTTTTTGTACGTCAATAGTAGCTTTTCAGTGGAAGCAAATAGAAATTTTGTTAATTGAAATTTAAACAGATCGAATCCTGACAGTCCTGACAGATTGACGGTGATTTGTCAGTCTTTCAATCAAAAATCCTACTACAGTGTGTAGTAGAATTTTTTGCTTAAGTACGAAATTTCATATGTCAATTGCGCGAGACGACAAATGTATGACTGAAAGTGTTAAACGGGAGAAAAGCTTACCACCGTCAGGGCACGTGTAATTAAGAAAACAAAACCCTTTTTACAGAACGTCCCAATTCAGGTTTGTGTGCGTGTGATTGTGCATGTATGTACGTTTGTATATGAATAGAGAATTTGCTGTCATTGCCCTTTCTCTCATTTCTCTTTGTTTCATTCTTCGCCTGTGGTGCGACCTACTGATGGAGCAGCTACTTTTGTAATTTTACTGTTAAAAAGAAAAAAAAAACACCAAAAGCGAGTGCTCTTTTGCTCGCTCAGTGCTCGTCTTTCGTTGTCGTTGCATATGTGACACACGACCCCACGCAAGGTGTGCCACTATTTAACAAACGAGAAGTCACTACCGCAGAAGTCACCAAGCTCGCTACTTTCACCTGACCCTCCCCTCCTCATCCTCCTCCTTCTCCCCTCTTCGTTTCTCCTTTGTAGGAAGGGCGATACGTACAAGTACCTCGAATGATTCACCATCAGTGATCTTGGCATTTGCATGCGAGATAATGAGTGAAAAGAAAAAAAAAAGAGAAATACTACAGACACACAAACGGATTTGCGGTATTGAAAGCGAAATATCATGCACCTTCGGAGATCTGAGGATTATAATTCAACAGAACTTTAAAAACTGATCTTCGTTCAATGAAATCATTCAACATTTTGCACTGTTCAGAAATATTTTATGAAAAATCATATTGCGTTGCTGATTAAAATTGAACAACAATTGGGATTTTGGAGGACATTAATTTTGTTCAAAAACAAGGATCCAAATCGAACAAAAAGAAAAAGGGAAAGAAAGATACTCGAACAAAGAACTTTCTCTGACAAATTTGAAGTGCGAGAAGAAAAAATATCTACAACTTCTTTGCTATATGCTTCGTAATAATATTTGCATAAACGTTTAACTTGTGTTTTGTTTTTTTTTGTCCCCCGAATTTACCGGGCAATTTGAAATGTTTCCAGCAACAGGTGCAAGCGAGTGTTTCTTCGAAGAAATTTAGCCACGCAGATAATGGCAGTTGTTATTGCAAATGTGACGAGAATCGCGTGAATCCCTTCGCGAGGCAGCATCACGAAAGTCAAAGTATGTTTCCTCCTCTTTTCGAACCACTGTGCCTAGCACTATCTTTCTCTCTTCCTCCCTCATTCGTTCTCGAATTTTCAAAGCTCTTACGCTCTGGCAGTTTGAGTTTATTCTGGTCTTCTCGAGGTCTCGTCGACCTCACCAGACACGGAGAGCATCGTGAGGCGCTTTTTTCATGTATATATATCAAAACGTCTTTCCTTCAAGACTCTTTGGCACTTTCGATTTCTGGTCTATTGCAACAAAATTCAGAGCACTTGGTGATTTTTCTTTTCGATGATATCATCGTCTGAATTGGTCAGTACGCGATCTATTTATTGTTCGCCACGATCCAAAGGCACATTTTAAAAACACATCAATAAAAAATGAATGAAAAATGAAGAATCCAAACAACAAAATACCAAAATAACAACAAAAACACCGAGTCACTGCACTAAACACATAGCGATAAATCTCCTTTTCTTTAAAAAACAAAGCCCGCGTAAAGCTCCGATCGAAATTGAAAATACGTGAAATTCAATTAAAAAACAAACAAAAAATTGCTCGATTGGTTCGAGAAATTAAACTTTGCCTGACGAGGAGGCTTTGCTGACTGGCCAGAAAAGTCAAGTCGAGTCAAGACATTTTTTGTGCGGAGGCGAGACAAAGATAAAAGAGAAAAAAAACAGAGAGAGACAGAGAGAGAGAGAGAGAGAAAGATATCGGAACGGTATTTACGGAACGTGAGACAGAATCGAGCGTAGGCTTGGATCAAGAAGAGATGCTGAGAGAGCAAAAAATATATATATATACATATATAAATAAATGCATATATATATGTAATGTATATTAAATATATGTAGTCGCGATGACCACGAGAAGAGGAGAATGACGAATGCTGAGAGGCCATATATAGTATTGGCGAGCCGGTGTCTCGTTCCTCTATCGATGTGGGTGAAGGTGGGCTTTTGTGATGCACCTGTGCACCACCAGAACTCACCACCAATTACCCTCATACTCGTTAATCCGGTTTTTCGACCCTCGTTTCGTCTGCCATTCATACTCACTTTTTTTTTGCTCAATAAATCCACAAATTTTACCTCTTTTATTTTCCGCGAGCTTTTAATTTGAATAAAATATTCACACATTCCGATCAAACGTGCAGTGACCCTATGGTTTCTTTTTTTTTCAAGACGTGATTCATTCTTCGGTTACGACACAATCATTATTCATTCACTCTTTATAAAAATGTCAAATGTCCTGAATAATCGTTTGGTGAAAGAGTTTTCTTTTCAGTAATTTTTATGAGATTTTTCAAAGATTTTTTTCCACTCGTTGCGATTTTTGTTGTGATTATGGCGTTTTGTTTTTCTGTTGGAGAATAAAATAGTTGAAAAACACACGTGGCATTTCAACGCGGAAGAAGATCCGATAAAAATGCATTCACAATAAATCGAGAAGTTGCAAAATTGAATTCCCCGAGAGGTTGTACAGTAAAGGTCGTAAAATTTTCGGTTTATTTCTTAGTGTGTTTGCGAGGATGTAAAAATTTTCGAAGGCCAAGAGTACGAAATTTATGTTTCTCGTCACGAGATATTGTGCCGTTAGGCCATGGGGAGAATTTACACGGACGACGCGAGGACGATGATTCTCTCCTACCGGGTTCCCCGGACCAAACCGAATGGCCCTCGAGCAAGCACGTAATTTAAAGCCTGACCCGGATAACGTTATACGTCTCCTCGAGCCACGGGATAACAGTAATAATCCGCTTTGCGAATAACATCGACAGCAACGCGCCCAAAATCCCTTTTTCACTTTGCTGCATGGGTAATGTCCGTTACGATTTTTTATTCTCATTCTCTTTTTTCTCATCTTCGAGTTACTTCGCTAAAAAAATTTGAGCTGTACCTTGTACTGACTTCTTTCTAAATTTTCGACATTCATTTTGCATCACGGTTTTTTTTTCTCACGTCTTATCGTTGACGAATTTTCGTAACTATAAATTCGTAACTATGCAAAAATGCATAATTAATGGCATATTTATTTTTCCTTCATTTTTACCTTTCAGTGAATAATGAATTAACTAATTAACGATCAGTCATTGACTGAATCGACGATAACCATGTGAAAACTTAACGTAAACGAATTTCTCATGATGTGCGGCGTAAATTTAGGCTGACATTCTGTGATATTGCGAAAAACGAAGTAAATGCAAAAATATAATGAGTGACGAAAAACAAAAAAGTAACTTAAACTGTCAGTTTTGATTTTCATTTGTATTTGCAACGAAAATTTATAAAAAATTAACAATAATAAGAGACGATTTGGAGCTTGCATCTAAGATACACATATGTTCCCTCTCTTCTTGGTCTTGGTAAATCATGGTAAAGTCGCGACGGTGAATGGCGAGAACTCGTCGGGCAGGCCTCGTCGACTTGCTGACCCACTGGCTTGAACTAAATCGTTTCTCTTTTTTTTCGTTGTTGTCCCTTATTTCCTCCTTTCTTTCTTTCTCTTCTTCTTTCTCTCTTCCATTCGGCACCTTTCCGTCTTCGTTAGCCTCGTCTTTTTTTTTTTATCACCTTCATTATATTGCGGCCATTCGTCGTTCGTTCCAGATAATTCGCATGGCCCAAATCCAGATTCTCGTTCGGCGACAATGTTTTATCTTTGAGCAAGTTTTATTTTTATTTTCACTCGTTGATACTGATTTGTACGTGAACTGAATAATGTCACCGCTACGTAATATTTATTTCCAACCCGACGAACATTTATGTATTTTCTTCAACATTTCATTTAACTGCCGTTTTTATTTACTGACCATCAACATTTGCTAATCTAACATTTACTAATCATCTAAATAACAATTCCAATTTAATATTATGGCCTGACTCAGTTACTATATACGTGACCCACCCAACCTAACATGTCCCTCATTTTGCCGCGGTCATAATATAAACATAACCTTCAAAGTTTTGTCGTATGATAGAATTTTATAATTAAAACCAAATTAAATTTGATTATTTCATATAAATTTGAATTTCTCGCACCATAAACCATTAATTTGGTTTTATTTTTCCATTAACATACGAAAACGTGTTGATCATATGGGAATTCGTGTTGAAAATACGGCCAGAAAGAGAGAGAGAAAGGTCCGAATCAAACCAATAGATACTGTTATGTGGATTTTTGATTTTTATATGATTTTTTTAAATCCAGGTTGTTCGTGAAATTTATGCACATAATGATTTTTAAAAATGCTACGGTGTCGAACCCTGACCTTCGAAAACGAGAAACAAAGAGACTAAAAAAGCGAGAGCCACAAGGTCTTAAAAAAATATATAAAAAAATTAATAGGAATATTAAAAACATTTTCAAATAGAATAGACACATTGAGGGACTATACGTCGTGGCGTTATCGCGGGCCATAAATGGCGCGGGCGTTGGTCCGTTGGTCCGTCGTAGAGAGTTTAAGAGAGCAAAAGCAAGAGCCAGAGCGAGAAGCCCCACCCTTATAGACGAGGACACGCGGGTTTTTCGATGGTCTGCTGTTGTAGCAGTGGTGTGTACCAAAGCTCGTAGAACTTTGCTTCTCGAAAGGAGAAGAGAGAGGGGGGGACTATAACCTGCGCCACACCGAAAGCTTCGCCAAAAATAGTCGGGCGTCGGCAAAGCTGCCGAGGCTTGCGTTCTCCGTACACGCGAGCGAGCCCGTGTAAAACAACACGATGAATTGAATCCGAACGATTAATTTTCCAATTTTTCATAAAAGCATAATATTCACCAAAGATAATGTATTTTAATTCGACCAATTCATAGAAGTAATTAATTGAAATGTAATTTTTTTATTGTACGGTATCGATCGAATGGACATGAGGTCAATTATTAAAAAAAAAAATTGAATCACACTGAATGAAAATAATTCAATCGAGTTGGAAATCATGTCGTAAAAATAAACATTAAACGCCGAGAGCGAGTTTTTGAGTTCGAAATCATATTGTAAAAATGAAAAGTAAATGCCAATAGCGAATTTTTGAAAAATCCATAGCTGCGTTTAAAGATCAATAAAAATGAGAATACCAAACATAATAACACCGTCAAAATGAAAAAAATAAAATAAAAATAAAAAAACGCTCCTCTTTAAAAATAATTATCTTCGGGTCTGTTAAAAAATAGTATTTATTTGACGAGTTGCTGGCTATAAAAGTTGGTTAATGTTAGATAAATGGCTGTCTGCATTTATGCCCCGTTATAAACTCTCGTGTACGAAGAAAAGAAAAGAAAGGGGAAAGAAAATAAAATACAAGGAGGAAAATGCTATTGATGGAGAATGGAGGACGAAAGGAAAAAAAAATATATGACGGAAGCGGAAGTAAGTGTGACGGATAGTAAAATTAATCAGAGAGATAATTGTGTCTGAGACTGGCGAGACTACGGAGTTGGTGGATTACGAGGACGTAGATGTGGTGTTCGGATTACGAATTCAATACGGCCATAAATATATATTAAGGGGGAGGAAGAGATCGTTGATTTGCGTGGGTTAAAGGAGATTTTCACCTCGAACCGAAAAGAATCGAAAGCGGAAGTACGTCATATTCTTCCGAGAGAAGAAAGAGAAAGAAAGAGTGGTTCGTTCTCGTTCTGCCCTCTCGTTTCGTTCGTCGTTCTTCTGTTTTTTTTTCTTTTCGTCCAAACGAGAAGTCTGGCCAATTAATCGGCATCTCTTGTCTACCCACGCGGTTCGTATTCCCTCCACATCGAGACAAACCAAAAATTCAGTTTCTCTCTTTTTGTCTTTCTCTTTCCCCTCATTCGCTTCTAAGGAAATCTCAAGGAAGGATGCACTTGTAGACTATCATTTTTTCGTTCAATGACTCAAAATTTATAGTGACTCGTTAATTTGTTAATGTGAACTAAAAATTATCTGACGAGGATTTAAGTGTTGTGTACATTGGTATAAAAACGAGGGAAGAAAAATCTTTTGATTGACGATTTTTTTTAAATTCCAATTAGACTCGAAAAAAATTCGTTTATCCCGAAAAATGATCGACCACTTTTTCCAAGAGTTCGAATGCTCTCTATGGGTGAAAAAAAATCGAATATTTGCGTTAAAATCCATAAAATTGTTTTACACTCTTGTCATTGAACTTTTTTGTACTGTTGCCAAATGTGTCAATTCTTATAATTAGAAAACTACACATCTCGTCCGAAACCTCCGCGTCAAAGAAAGATTGAGTCTCGTGTTAAGACGGTTAAATATTCACTGAAATATGACGATGAATATTTATCATTTTCGTCGCAATTAGCGGCTCGAATGGAAAAAAAGTTTGTTATAATTAACTCGTTGTTAACTCACCACATAGCCTGCACCGAGACCGGCTTGAAAATATGTTGACGTCCGCATACGCTTACACTGAAGCCTCTGTAACGAACGAAAACGAAACCGGAAGTTAGTACTCAAAGATTCGAAAGAGAGAATAACAAATACGAAGAAATATAAGGAAAAACAAAAACAGACGAACGGAAAGTCAATTTGGTATACAACAATGGAAAGTGCTCAAGAAAATCGAAATGTATAAACGGTGGGTCAGATATACATGATTTGAAACATTTCTAATTTATTGAAATCATGAAAAAGAGTTATCGAGAAATCAAGGTTTATCACTAGTAAAGAAAAACAGTAAATAAAAAGTCGTAAGCATACGTAAAGACCCAAATTACAACCACGTTAGCAAATAATCTATTTTTTCAGACTCAAAATCTTCGTTATTATGAAGAAAATGAAAGACTTTAATTTGAAAAAAAAAAAAAAAAAAAAAAAAAAAAAAAAAAACAATTTTTATAATACCAAAAAAATGAGTTATAAAAAAAAAAAAAAAAAAATTTAATTAAAAAAAAAAAAAAAAAAAAAAAAAAAAACACTGACGCAATTGATAGTTTCCCGACGACTGGAGGATAAAAATAGATACAATAGTAATTTCGTTACATAGTAGCACATAACAGTTCAGGTATACATATGCATTTACATAATGTTCCCAATAAGGGATCAAAATGTTATTGTTGAACAGCGTGTATTCAGCTTTGGGAATCGGGAAAGTGTTGCATAATTAGATTCTAGAGAGAAGACGAACGACGAGGGAGATTTTTCCCACGGTATGGATTTATATTTTGCTCTCTTTACTTGTGAAGTCAATTAATTAACCTTGCGCAATTGTGAGCCTCGCGTATGAGGAAACTTCGATGCATCTAACAATTTAATCCTCTTAGAGTAAAAATTAATTCTATGGCATCACGTAAAACCATTATTATTATTTGGATTTTTTTTTTTTACAAAAACATTTTATAGAATTATAAGACATTTTTATCACCAATCATTGTTTTACATTTGAATAGTAAGAAAAATCAAAACATAACAAACGAAAAATCCTCCGTGAGTCGCAAAAAAAGGACATCAAAAATTTCAAATCATCATAAAATTATTATTCATTGAGCATAGTTCAAAAGTGTTGTTATCATTTAGTCAGTATAAATAAAAACTTGAAAAAAGTCCTACTCTGTATAGAGAAATGTTAAAAGCTATGGAGGACAACCCGTTGGATGCGGCAGTCTCTCTCGAATTACTCGGCGGTATATCCGTTGCATCCATAATACAAGCTATCCTGACGCTAATTACCGAACACACTCTCGAGAGAGTTACGTAAAACGTTGTATTATGCCCGTTGTGTGAGCCATATTTGCTTGCTCATCATGTCTTTCCATCAAGCGCATACATATGCACACATATCCACCATATAAATTATATATACGTATCCTTTTTTTTTCATAAAAATATTCCAGTCAAACTGGATATCTCGGAGACATAAAATTGAAAAAAGGCGAAAAGGAAAGACGCGAGGAGAAGAACCAGATTAAAGGGAAGTTCGTGTCATCGTTTCAGACCTAATCATCGAGAGATCTGTTTATCTTTCATTCTCTTAAAAAATACGAGGGGTAATTTATGTCCGGTCATTAAACGTACAAATCATCATAATACATTTTTTGAGAAATGTATAATTTGCAATGTAGAAATGCAATGGAGAAATGTATCAGAAGTGTATATAATATTGAATAATTATAATATTCAATGATCGAAAAATCGATGAACGGATCAAAATCATTGTTAAATGAAAAATAAGACCGTTTATAGGTATTCGGTATAAAAATGTATGCATATCTATATGAAAAGAGAATCTAATTCAAATGAATACGTACACATGAGTTTCAAATTCTTTAAACTGACCGCGAGACAATAACAATAAGCCCGAGAATCTAGAGAACGACTCGAATAAGGTATTCAAACTAATTTTGTATTTACTTTTAATTTAAACTGGTTTATTCATATAAAAATGATATTTAACAACTGGATAATGGAAAAATAAGCCGGAGTAGGTGTTTGAACGGTTGGTCGAGCACATAGAAATATATTCATGGTAGTAAACACATATAAGTGAGACGCATCAAGCTGGCCTGGCCCGCTGGAATCACCGGACCCCGGTGACGAGACTGACTCTTTCTCGCTCATTCGCTTTCGGTTCTCTCGATTCGAAAGAGCGTAAAAGAGAAAGAGCGAGAAAGGAGATACGATGTGCAACATCAACCGGGGTTCGTTGACATCGAGAGGAACGCGAACTCTCTGCCACTTGCTCCTCATCTCGTCTTTTTCTTCTTCTCATTCTTATACTTTGTTTTTTTTGTCTTTTTCTTTTCTCTCTCAGCTTCCTCCCTTTTCTTCTTATTTGCCTTTTATCTTCGCGTTTCCCTCCTCGTCTTTTTCTTCGCAATATCTGAAACTTTTTCAACTGCATCTTAAAGATGCGCAACTGCGTGCGCTTTTTTCTTCCATCGTTTTTTTTCCTCATTTCTTACGCGCCTTTTATATGTGTTTCAGGTTTTTGTTTTGTTTCGCACTTTCTGCTTTTTGCATCCTGTCCACTTGAGCTACCGTTGATCCTGCCACTAAAAGGGACACGTCCTCGAACCTGTATGAACCTCTTATACCTCATTTCTTTCATTTCTTCTTCGTCTTCCTCCCTCTTTTTCTGTCCTCTTTAGCATCAGACAAGATAAACCGACTTATAAATATACATGGAGTTTTCCTCGAGAATGTCCTTTGCAGAATTTTGTTAGTCTGAATGAAAACTTCGTTTGACCACATAATTGCAATTAGTTATTGAAATAGGAAATATTGAACTCCTCTTCTTACGTAGAATAACAATTCTAATTACTGACTGTATGTTTCATCTATATTATTGATTCTTATTGATAATGTGAGACTGAAATTATTCTAACAATCCAATTGTCCTTGTCAAAAATAATAATAATATCTGCATAATCCGCGTAACTGAAAGTTTATAATTATGAATCAATGGCCTCTCAGGCCACAACAGCGCATAACTTGTACAGATTTTAATAAAATATTTCATAAAAATTTGTATCGTTTGTTGATGTGCGTTTGGAAGTTTTCGCAAAATTAATTCGTAAAAATTACTTAACAAAAAGAAGCGAATGTACGAATGTACTATGACGATTATGAGCCATTTTTTTCGTTTTTAATTGGATTCGTGAACAAATGGGTGGAGTTAAAAAACCTTAGATTACACGGTGATTTTTTTATTTTTCTATCTCGTTCCATTGGTCATCGTCTGTTCAAAGTAAATCCGTCCATCCAGTGCCAAGAGATTTGATTTTTTAGTTTTACAATCGGCCATTTCGGGCAAGTTTCGTTTCTTGGAGTTTAGTAATGACTTACAAGAATTCGAGAATAGTATATTACGCCATTATGGGAGGAAAGTTCGCACGCGGTTTTAAATAGCCGTTTTTCCTACCCGCGTTGCTCTACTACTTTTCAGCACACGGTCGCGAAAAATTCAACTACGCAGCAAGGCGGGAAATCGAACTTTGGCGGTGGTGTGGTGAAATAATTTTTTTTGTAATTCCATTTACTTTCTTAACGAAATTCTTTGCGAAACGCTTAAATATATCAACGATCTGAGAAATGATTGGCGAGTGAAAGGTTTTCAATGATTAGCGCTCGTGAATCTTGCAGGATCTCGTAATAAACCGGTGGAAATATAAAATAGTGATATATATTGTTTACAACCTAAGCATGTAATTATCGCTTATTGATTGCAAAAAAATCTTACAATCTCACAGCAGTCTAACCAACAACTCGACTACATAAATATATGTGATGTCGAAAAAAAAAGAAAAAAAAGTGAGCTGAAAAGAAACAACAACAAAAAGTCGAACCTCGAGTCGTTAACCGAGCGAGTTCAATCGCTTCTTTCCTACACGCTTATTTATTTTTTTACTATTATTATTCACTTTCTTATACCTCATGCCTATACATGGTGCGCCTACCGCCAATTGCTCATATCCTGGTGTGACTTTTGCGTGTAATCATAACAAAATTGCACGGATAGCTCAAGGGGCGAAGAAAAGTCGATAAAAGAATTTTCAAGGGTCTAGAAGTTTAACGAAAACTTGTATATCACTCAACGGTTTGGCGATTTTTTGAAGTATTCAAAAGTTGCTTCCCCTTGATACGGATTTCCTTCTCGGGTATGGATTGCAACGAAAATGACAAGGAAAATGATGTTGTAGCACTTAGAAAACTTGTATTCGGTGTCTGCTGACACGTGCCTCACTGAGCAAAAAAATTTCGTTGAACGAACAAAATTCATTTTGTTGGACGAACATCTGGTCAATTGAACTATTTTTCATTGAATCGCGAATCTACATCATTTGTTAAAAAAAAAAAAAGTTTAATTGACCATATTTTCGCCCAAAAAAATGACTTTTGTTGGTTCAACGAATTTCTTTTGCTCAGTGCTCACCGTGACAGTTTACCAACTTGACTGTTTTTCTGTACTTCAATAGTTTTACTATACTTGCTCGATATCGATAGTAATACAACAACTTTCTTCTTGCGTAATTCCTAAGCGCGGCACGGTATGAACGTTGTAAATGAATATGACAGTTCCAGCATCAAACCATGATGCGTTTTACAATTGACTACGCTCGTCAAAAATCAGTTACGAAACACTTTTTTGTGGCAGCAAGATTACATGAAAGTATCCAGTTTCCGCTTTTCATATGTCAAAAAAAATAAAATCCTTATTTTGAAAGCAGTCTTATATTTGAAAAGTTTGCTGTACAATAAATACAGCAAAGATCCAGTAGCCGTCACTAATATAATCCTTGAAAAATAAACAAAAGAAAAATGAAGCTTACCCATCGCCGTCCAATGTAATGGCAGTGTCGGCGAGAACTCGAAGAACTAGACCTACGGTGGCACGTGCATGGCAGTCGATTCCCAACAGGCAACTTTCCTCAGCGTCTTGGCGTCCTGTGCAGGATACCACAACGAGATAACGCGTTCTACCGGGATGCACTGACTCCAATTTGACCGCCTGAAAAAAAAAAAATAACAATATAAATTATCAGCATTTGATTCGATTCCAGAAAATTTACCTAAATTCAATGTATCGTTAAAAAATGGAGGGACTCGCGTGTATTTGATAAATTGAATAAATAATTTCCCAACAAGTAACCAAAAACGTCAAATTCATTGGAGCAATAATCGTAATTAAACGAGAAAGGAATTTCTCGTTAATCTAGTCGACCCGAACCGCGAGTATTTCCGTTCGAGGATTCAGGATTTCCTGGTTGAACGCGGGAAAGGAAGTTTTGTTATCATCGTGAGGTTTGCGTACGTAACCGCGTCGCAGAAAACGAGATAAGCGAGAAATCTCGGGAAATCGTATGAGAATATTGCGATGAGGCTTATGAGAGTAAATAAATAAATTCAATTTTTATATGCTATACGGAGAGTGAGTTTATAGTTTGTTGTTTTTTTTTCGTCCGAAGAGACTGTCGAAATGGCACGAAGCATTTCCTTATTCCGCAACGGGAAAGAGGGAAAGTGGTCTCGACGTCGCAAAGGGAAAAGATTTAAAATTATTTACTCCTATAACCAAGTAAATGGTATCGTTAGATTTCTGTGCAATGAATTTACAGAATCGATGGATCATTAAACTGTGAAGAGAAAAATTCCTAACCATATTTCTGCATTGATGCGGCGACAATGAAAAATTGATCAATTGGTGATGGAGCTAATCCGATGCACGGATGAGTAGAGAAAGATATGGTGGGAGAAGGACACTTCGCTCTCACGCTAGGTTGGCTGTCGTCAACTACATTAATAAATCTCGTAAACGATGCATAATGAAGAAAAACGACTAGACTATTGACGGTTGAATTTCGCGATGCATTTACACTGTTACTTTTGGATCCAAAAGGTTTTTGGGACGACCCACTACGTCTTCACATGCACTGGAAGCAAAGCTCTTAATGTAAATGTGCTTGTGCAGAAAAGAACGTTATTTTCTCGAGCAACGATCCGAGCAAGGATATTCCCCGTTGCAGGAAAAGGACATAAATGAGGGATAGCGAGAGAGTGAGAGAGAAGACGGAGAACGAGTTACGTAAAGTCTTCATTGAGGTTAAGCTATCCAAGTGTTTTTCTCATGTCGCGTATATATTTTAATGCACACCGGAAACCCAAAGATTCTGTTATTCCTCGCAGACTTCTCCCTTTGTGTAGTTTTTTTTCTCTTTTCGTCAATTCCATAAAGAGGTAAGAAAAAAAATTGAGACATCCTTTCTCGAGTCTTTTCATCGCCTCGAGAAAAATCAACAATGTGAAACGAGAGTTACGTTATGGCGCACGTAATCCAATTGCACACGTTTTTTCTTGATTATTTTTTTTTTTTAGGTTATAATTCTCGTAGAGAAACGCTCTTACGTGGTGTTTAAATATTCATGAACGTATAACGAGTGTTTGAGTAACGAAAGTAGCCTTTTAATGTTTACATGTGATATGGCAAAGAGTTTGGACGGATTTGCGACTTGAACCAAATACATAATTTTTGCAATGTTCATTTTGAATAATATGCAGTTTGAGAAATTAAAAAAATTCGATAAAAATTAAATTTTCATTTATTCATTTGTTGATACGCATTCAAATTGCAATTAATACATTTGCGCTTAAAATTTTATTTATTAAGATTGTTTGCAATCACTATAGTTGCTGAATTGAAATTTATTTGAATTTTTACTTCCGGTGCAAAATTTATGGTCTTGGGAGACAAGAAAATTTTACGAAGCTTGAGATATAAAGAAACGAGACGCACGCACGACTCATGTGTATTAGGTGTGCGTGGGTCTGACCTCGTTGATCCCAAAGAAAATAGGTCTCCGTACCTCGATGTCTTCGTCAACATCGTGCTCAACGATGGTTGCTCCGACCCGGACGAGAAATACTATTTACGTATGTATCAAGTTCACCGAGAATGTGCGATTTTTTAAACACTCAGTAAAGAGACATGTGAACAATTTTTTATGGAGAAAATATTTCAAAGATTTAGAAAACTCATCCATAACGATTCCAAAAAGAATTTTGAAAAGTAAAAAAAAAAAATTATGGAAATTCGTAAATGCTATGAAAGAGGAAATAGACTATTGATTATAAATTACTATTTATTTCTTTGTGAAACAAATAGGAGGGAACATTTTTGTTGAAGTAAACAATGTGGAAACTTCTAATTTTTTTTCCATAAAGCAGACTTTTTTCCTGTCTGGTGCATCAACGTTCGTTCATCCATGTGATGCGGCATTTTTTTCTTCCTCTCTCTCTCTCTCTTTTTTACTCTTCCAACTCTCTCCGTACAACGTTTGATTGTATACATTATACACTCTGCTTGGTTTTGACAGTGTGTGAGAAATAGAGAGACAGAGAGCGAGGAGCAAGGAATCGTTTGCGTTTGTGTTTTGCCTGAACGTCGTGGATCACTCGTCCCCGGCAAGTTTTGTATTATGGACGGTCAGCGGCCTGTCATTAATCGCGAGCGGGTAGTCATTCGAGCGAATGATTAACGGCACCAACGTCGAACGAATCGCGCGCCCGAGACTTTTCTCCGCGTGGCAAAACTTCTTTATAACCTTCTCTCTCTCTCTTTCTCTCTCTCTCTCTCTTCTTTTTCTCCTCGTGTAGTAATCTATAAATTTAATATTTAGGGTGTCCCGAATAGGTATGCGCATGAATAAAAATTATGCAATTGGACCATGGGTTGTAAAAAAAAAAAATCAGTCTACAAGATATGAGAAAGAATCGTTCAAGTCTTTTCAAATCGAATGTATACCACTTAATGTTTTATTTTAATGAATCTTTCGTTCCGATCAGCTGGATAAACGTCTCGTTTTCTCCCGAATTCAAATATTTATGAAAATGGAATCTAAAAATCCGCTATTTCAATGTAATTTGAATTTTTATCAATTCGTCCCAATGCATCGAAAACTTTTGTTTCAAGGCAAATACAATGCCATTTGATCGATCCTATAAGAAATCTCAATGATTCTTTTTATTTAGCCGCATTTTAATCGATAACGAAAAAATTTCAATTGCCAACTTTTGAATACGCTAACCGGAAAAGCAATAACGTCAAAACTCAATGTTTCTTACGTTTTTAATTTTGTCGGTACAGGAAATACACACTAATAAACGCAATTATGAAATGATCATAGATATAGCAGTTAAGAACATTTGAAAAATCATATTAAAAATAATAATAATAATAATTAGCCATTTGACATAGCACTCGAGCTACCTTAAGGCGGTGGCTGTTTTACTGGCCATTTTGCCGATGGTGGAGTACGGAGATAACATCTCCAGACGGTCGTTCCTCCTCACTGAACCCGACGTGTTCACTATCAAAGCTGGCAACTTTTCTCCCTCTCTCTCTCCCCCCCTCCCCCATCCCTCTTCCACTCACTTTGCTCTCAGTAGCTTTATCAGCGAGTAAAGTCCTGCGATGGTCCATGTCTCTCGGAGGATTAGTGCCCCGGTGTTACGCACACACTTTCTTCCGCAAGTCATTCTCAGTTGAAAAAAATTATCCTATGTAATTTTCCTGCACGAGTTTCAATTAATTTTTCCTTTTAATCTTTCGTACTTATTTTTAATTCTACGATGCACTGATTTAGCGATATCTACGATCAACGAACCGTTTTCAATTATTGAGATACTTGGCATTTAAATACCGCAGAGGAAAATCCAATTTATTTCAATATAAATTAGACAAATACTGCTCGGATTATTTTTATTTCACTTCAGATAAATTGTACTCTCGTATTGGAATAATCATAAGTAAATGTAATTCAAAAAATCGAAAATACAGATACTATAAAAATTTATTCAAAATAGAACGACCGTAGAGATTGTATGACATAAAATGAACGTTCGTATACGATAATACCGCACGTCAGTCATGGAGTTCTTCGAGTTTGCTGTTGCTGCGGTTATTATCGACCCATTTCTCAACGGCTGCACTAGACTCTGTTCTTGCCCCTCGTTACATACGTGTAACACGGATACTCTGTGCACCTCAATCCCCCCACCCCTTCTCTTCTCTGCACTTCTTATTCTTTCGATATAAACATGTACGGGTAATTCCGAGTCAACTCATCGTCCCTTTAAATCTTCGTTGAATACTATTTTCAACGTTGAGTAATATTAAAAAATTTCACCCCACATCACTAAATGACATTTGAAAAATTAATTAAGGAAAGAGACTAAAATTCTAGATTCTCATTAAATCCCTAAGGAGAGTTGCCTGCAGAGCAAAACTTTTACGTAATACACTACAGTTTATGGCATTTGCACGAGAATCAAGAAAGAAAGCGAAGCCAGTCATATTTTAACTCGGTATCGATTGATTCGCACTGTTAGAAACTCGAGGAATTGATTTGTGCTTAGAGATCGATATACGCGAAGTGGTGTAAAGCTGAGCGGTCACCCATTCAAGTACTGATTTCGCCAGACGCAGCTCAACTAGGAACACTGCAAAGCTCAATAACACGAACAACGCGTATCCCTTGTAATTTGTTAATTTTTTAATTATCATTAAAAGATATCGCAGGAAAACTTGAGCTATTAAAGGATGGACGTTGCGAAAACCTTTTTCATGCATAAATTGAGTCGATAAAATGAATAATTTCGGTCGTTAAATTTAAACAAAATATCCCATATGTATTTATATATTTATATATAGATATCCGCGTCCCCATGTATTATAGACCGCGAAGCATGAAACATATCACATAACGAATATAACTTGCGGCTTTCTCACACACAAACATATATTTACAATATATGCATATATATATATATTTATATACGTCGTATAGGCACCGCAACCGGCAAACCGCGAAATGCATCGACAACGAGCGTTGAATAAATCGGTCGCTGTGTATGACTAGGAGAAGCGCGAGAAGATAAAGAGAGAAAAACCAGGAAAAAGGAGAAGGTGTAAGAGAGAGAGGTAAGATTCTCCCCGATATACTTATGTAGCCAAGAGAAACAGGATGGTGGAAAGAACACCGTGGATGAGATATATTGTACCCGAGTGAAGATTCTTTTTGCCATTTCGTGTACATTCGTCCATAAATTACATCATGTACGTTGTATCCTACATTTGTTAATGTTTACTTGTTTTTTTTTCAATATTGTACCTTCAGTTGAGCTTTAGTTTCTTTACAGAAATGATTCGAGTAATGGCAAAATAATCTGCACTAAAAGTAAAGACTTATCAGCCGCAAAACGAATGGTCGAATTTCTTATAATTCTCCATTCCATTACATTTAAAATCGCATCAATAAATAGAACGAATCTTCTCAGCCACGTAGCGAAGCAAGTGCAAGATGACTTTGTTCCTTTCCCTCGGAGTAACAGTATCTCACGACGTTAGAATTTTACTCTCGCTACCAATTGGTGATTGTTGTATATATAACGAGAGAGAAAGAAAGAGAGAAAGAGAGAGAGAGAGAGACGAACACTCACATAGAGAAGGTGACAGAGTAAAAAGAGGAGGAGAGTGCCAGGAAAATATCCCATGGTGAG
Organism: Campoletis sonorensis; assembly: GCA_013761285.1. NCBI lineage: Eukaryota > Metazoa > Arthropoda > Insecta > Hymenoptera > Ichneumonidae > Campoletis > Campoletis sonorensis. The sequence continues at coordinate 156,425 of JACEOJ010000149.1, forward strand.
GTATACGACTTCGTCAGGCAACGATATTCCGAGAGACAGTCTTCGCCTTTCCTCATGTATATTCTCTCAATTTTTCAAGAGGACGCATGTATACACATATGTGAGTAGATATATTATCGTGTGAAAGTGTCGAAGAAATAAACACGTAATTCTCGATTTTGCATCCTCATTGTTATACATGTAGTCCAAACACACTTTTCATCATTTCACATAAATGTTGTCGACCGTTATACAATTCTCATGCAGTTAAAGGAAAAACCATTCTCATTATTCTTTGTTTTGTTTGGATTTCGATCGAAAATAAGTTTTCATTCATACAATGGTAAAGCCTTGATTTTGAATTGGTAGTAATCAAAACACTATTCACGTCACCATATTCTTTCAATATTTGCGAATTTATTGCCCTTTTTCCTTTCCACACTGAACTCGTGGAATAGGTGTACTTTTTCGTTATCAAATTTTCGTAAATTTTATATTGTCAATGTAATCGAATAGGAGAAACAGTTTATGTATTTTTTTTTCCCCCAGCCACGTGTGACTCTAAGGAACGACATAATATCATAAGTTATTCGATGAAAGACACAACGATCAGCTGATTGTGTCACTTCATCGAGACGATAATTTTCTGAATTGAAGCTTAACCATATAAAAACCAACAGTCTCTATAAAATAAAGTTTTATTCGTAAAATTTATTTTTGATTTTCTGAATCGCTGCAAAATACTAAAGATGTGCAAAAAATAAATTTCATACGTGAAATTTAGTATAAAATACTGCAGCACTTGGTAAAAATACATTCCGCCCCGGAAGTTTTACCTTAATTTACGAAAATTTTTAAACGCAAGTTGATTTCAAGGATAAACGAGCAGTTACGACGATGTGGAAGTATTTTGAAGAGAGGCAGAACAACTCACCATTTTGAGGGTCTCCTCAGGTCTTAGCAGGTAAAACATGGACTGGAGATGCTGTTGTATGTCGCATCCCGCTGTCGAGACACGGCGGGACGGTCGTGCTCTTTCGTTCGGTGGCAGTACAAGAGCTGCTCCTTTTCCAGCGAAGTAGCATTCGCTCAAGCTAAAAAAAAACATTTAAAAAAACCATTTTTTAATCCTCTACAAAAGTACTATAGCATAAAATACTTAAAAATTGAATCAAATAATTCAATCATACGTCAAAATGAATTGTAACGTTTATTTGGAAAAATTGGTCCTGTTTGGAGGAAAAGAAGCGATGGGACAAAATAAAATCCTCATATTCAATTTATGTGTGTACTTTTTTTTCGACTACAAAAATTCGTAAACTCATTATTTTCGTTGAGTTTTTAAACACGAAGCATTATCAGGCATGTGCATGAGCCATATGCCCAGCGAGACGGCCTGGTCTGTAATATGATATGTCAAAAATAAAATCGCAACCGGATTTTAATATGAGAATTCCCTGATCTACTACCGGGAGCGAAGAGGTTTGTCACCACCTGTTTCCAAAGGTTGGCATCAGGATTACGTACACGGAGAGAATGTGATATAATTTTCATTGAATGAAAATGATAAAACTCGAGATCATCCATGGCCATAAAAATAACACAGAAATAAATGTATTCGATATAAGCCCGTTTAGTGGTAAAATCTTCGAGATTAATATCGATAGTAGTATTATAATCGCGAGAGGGAGTGAACATGTGGTTTCGAGAGATAAATGTGTGTGGTGATGTTTACCCGCGTCAAGACTGCGTACATGCACTATGTATAGTGAGTCATTGCATCTGGAACGATTTAAATGATCATGTCATGACTACGATGATCCCCGGAGATTCAAGTTTTTCATATTAGAACGTTTACAATCGAGAAGAGTCGATGTTGAGTGTTGAAAAATCGGGGCGTTTGGTTGCCCGTAATTTTACAACACAAAAAGGAAAAAAGCGAAGCTAGTGGGCAAAAAACCCTTTTCAATTTTGATAAAACTTCAACTTCATAAATTTTTTTTTATGCTTCTTCGATTATTAATTTTTGCAATTATCATTGAATAGAAAAATCAAATCTTAATGCAATCGTACTTTCCAGTTGAATAATTTTTCAGTAAGATAAGATTTCGATTTCTCCCACTCATATGATTTGTTGAAGAAATTATCGAGGAACAATGTGCCAATGCACATGTATTTTGTATTTGAAATTCCAACCCCAAAGGGCACATTTTAAAATTCTGTAGGTGCCTTTAAACTGAACATATTATTTTTTGTACACCTGGATCGTGTTTTTACGTGGTCACTTGTGAATTTCACGTGCCACCCAAATAACGTTCACCGTAACAGTTACATTTTTTGCTTGCAAATTATACATTTCCACATTTTCGAAATTAATTGACATTCTCGTGAGTTTAAAAGTACAAAGACGTCGAATGTATCGAATGGAGAGGCACCGAAAAGGGCACGAGGACCTTCGAGAGAGAGAGTGTGGCCTTTGCAGACGAGGCTTATCGATTTTTGTTCGTTTCTACCCTTTTTCGTTACGGAGGGTTGGTCGGTATGTCGTCGCATTGGACACTCACGACCCTCGTGTAATTCTGGTATCTAATAGATTGTAATCCGAAGGGATAAAAGAGAGGGTTGCACAGAGGGAGGTAGAGAAATTGCGTCGTTTGGAGTTTATGAATAGATCGTTGAAAATGCAAAAAAAAAAAAATTCCACAACTCGACATTCTCACCCTTTTCTACGCTTTGCTTTGTGCTCAACTTAAAGGCCAAGGCAGCGAGGTAAGAGAAGAAGGGAACAGTGAAAATACCAAGCGAATGTTGTGGCTCGAAACGTCTACAAGCAACGAATCAGCGGCAAAAGAAATGCAGTCATTGGCCTATTTTTTGAAAAGATCGACGAACAGGACCTAGAAAATTCCTCAACCATGAAATTATCTCTTCAAAATCGACCAACCACAGCCAACCTTTCCTAAAAACCCTTCAGAACCATTCACTTTTGGGTCATTTTCTACGTACACAGTCCGTGTCTTATAAATCCCCAAAGAACCTGAAATTACCCTAATGAGTACGAATGTTTGTGTTGCAAATTTTGCATCCAAGATTACCGTCCTAAGGGACTGGTTTTTAAATATCCAGACTAGATCGAAAAAAAAGAACAATCTGCTTAATTTGTCCGCATCTATGATTGTTTCAAGCTTAATCAATTTACGAATAACGATATGAATGTTCTTATCTACAAAAGTGATTAAACTAAAAACAAAATATAAATACCGATGGAAGTCATGAAAGAAGGAAAGAGTGGCTATATTTCTCAGCTGATATCGATGGCCAGTGACTGAACTATGGTTCGTGTCGGTCAAACATTACCGTTATTGACCAGGTCGATCGATCAGAAGTGCGGTAGATGCTTTGAAAAAAATTACAGGGAAACGAATGAAGCTATGCCAATAACTAGACTTTGAATTTTTATTATTTTTTTTTTTATGTGGCCAGCCACTGTATTTTTTTGTCTAATTATCCAAGGGTCTTTGCCCCCGGTATTTTACAGTTCCGCATGGATATTATGTGCATCGTCCCCAGTATATCTTGCAGTAGGAGAATGACAAAAGGAAAGAGAAGAGAAAAAAGAGAAGCACGTGAACAGGCATGATTGAATAAAAGTATGTATTCCTCGAGCGAATGGGAGATAGAAAGTAAAGCACTGACTAATCGTGGTACTCTTTTGGGAGAGAGAGAGAGAGAGAGAGAGAGAGGGAAAAGGTTGGACAACCGGAGTTGGATTAGTCATAAAGTTTTGTTAAGGTCGTAAAAATGTATTGGACGGGCCTATAAGATCTTCAAAAGCAAATCATCGTCGTTAAATTACGTTCACAAAAATGATGGAAAATTAAATTGAAGAGGTACTTCGAAATCATATTCAAAATTTAATTCCCTTCACATAAAAAACAATTGAAAACGTCAAAACAAAATAATGCATATCGGAAAAGAAAAAGATTGTCAAAGTATAGAAAAAGCCGCAATCACATTAAAGTTAATTCAAGAAATAGATTTGAATGTTTTTGGGAACATTTAAAAATTTATAAATCATAAAAACGACGAAATTCTCAAGACTTACAAAAAATATTTTCATTTTCAATTATTAAGTTATCGTTCCGAGAACGAAAACCGAAGGAAATTCTTAATCGGAATACACAGACCACTGTTTTACGAAAAATAAAATGTTTGGTATTTTATATATACGTTGAATGGGGTGGCCTTGGGCAATTTAAAGACCGGCTTTTTTTCCCTCTCTGGCGCATCTACAACGAGAAGAGCAGACACGTGGAATCCAACCAGCTGCATTCTTTGGAACGAGAGAAAAATATTTAGGGGGGTCAAAGTCCCCCCTTCTCTCTCTCTCTCTCTCTCCTTCTACCACAGTCTTCGATTTTAATTTTTCATACGAGGGATCTTATAGGCAGCTGCTGCGCGAGCTGGAAGATTTTCTGTACCGAAAGTTCGTCGTCAGCTGACGATTGTATCGATCTTGGTAGGCTTCATTTTTGCACGAAATACGAAACAGTCAAAAATTATTTATCCTTTTTTCTAAAGTTCAAACTCGACCGATTGCCAAACAGAAAAAGAACAGACCATAAAAACGGGTGAATAAAAAAAAAGGATACTTTTTGCAATGAATCGATCGAGCGTCTCAAGGACGTTGATCTCGTTTCAAAATTGCGAGAAAAAAGTCTCAAAATAATATAACCCGAAGAGAGAGAGAGAGAGAGAGAGAGAAGGAACAACACGAGCGAACGGAGGATAAGGAGGAGGTGAAGCTAAAAGATCAGGAGGGAATGATGGAGAAGCATGTTAGTAAGGAGAGAAAGCATTGAGAACTCGATCGAGCGAGGATCGCGGTAACTTTGTTTTTTTGTTGTTGTTGTTTTTTCTGTTGTTTTGTTTTATTTCCTTCTTCGATTTTACTCATTTTTTGCACGGACGAGTCTCAAGGTGAACGTGCGACGACGGTGTACGGTAGAAGTTTCGAGGGAAACGGGGACGAGAGTGGCGAACAAAGGGAAACGGTGTGTGTGCATATTTGTGTAAGCGAGAAAAAGAGCCAAAGAGCAAAGGAGCGCAACGGACAACAAAAAGAGCAAAAGGGAACGAGAGAGAAAGAGAGAGAGAGAGAGGCTCACCATGTACGACCTTCTGGAGATCTCGATCTACCGTTTCGTGTTGTTATGTGTGGACGAGCAAAACTGGGCAGAGAGCACAAGAGAAAAAAGAAGAAGTAGCAGAAAAAGAAAAAGAGGGAGAGAGAGAGAGTGAGAGAGGATAATATCTCATAGCGAAAAGCGTAGAAGAGCACGCGTTCTTTTCAGGCTCTCCGATGCAGGGCGAAGGTAGAAGTGGAAAGAAAAAAAAAGCTAAAACGAAGGGGAAAAAAATGACAAGTATACGCACACAAGCAGAAAGAAAAGGAACGTGATGGGCGCTTTTTCGTTGCTTCTCTTTCATCCTCGTCTACTACACCTTACCTCTTTTTTTTTTGTAATTCTGAATTGTAAAAAAAAATCGGCAAATGTTATACGCACTTTGATAATTTTTTATTCCGAAATGCATTTCGTAATCGACTCTGTTTAAGCTTTCTTGATAAATGCCACAAAATCGTTACATGAGAATCACGAATATGTGCGAAATTGATAAAAACGAGATTTTTTTTGTTTTCTTTCGAGCTTCGTGCGAGTTATGGTAATTAATGAGATTCGAAGTATTTATCGTCAGACCGCTATGTGAAACCTCGACGAGGCACTCTATTTCCGTGAGTCAGCCTCAAAACGATTTCGGTGATGATAATCGAAACTGGTTTTTTCGCAACAATACAAAATGTGAGAATCGTACGTAACAGGCGACAATTTTATGACTTACAATTTTTTCCTAATGTGTCCGTATTGTTTTTCTTTTCAATTTTTCAACGTGACATTGCAATAAAATGATTTTGTTTTTCGTTCAATTTAGTTGATATATTTTGATTCATTTTGCCCAACTGTACATTCACTCATTCATCCTTTTTACGATATGAATATGAACAGAACTTTACCTAATATACTGAATGTATCCGTGTCTGGCATCCTCGAGAAAGAGGAAGCCAGTATCCCTCATTTCGATGTTTTGAAATACCATCGAAATTGAGAAAATCCAACGTGAGAGCGAAAAAACAAAACAACGAAACTCGTCAGAAGCACTGAATATTTTTAGGAATGCCACGTGCTCGGAGCACTCTCCCGAATCACACAAACACACACAATAACGACAGAGAGACTTGCTTGCTGTTGCAAAAATTTACGATCTCTTCTGGTCAACGGTCGAACCACTCTTCTTTCACGTTTTCTTGCGTAAATAAAACATAAAATAATGATTAATCGCGATGACGCGCGGGAGTAAGACAAATCGTAATAACGTTGCAGCAGCGCTTCGTCTTCCCCACGTTTCGTCTTCAATATTTTTTTCGTCTGTTGGTGCTCCACGAGATAAAACGAACGTGCGATGTTCGCCGCACACGCGGATAATGCACATTAATCACGGAACTAGCACTCTTCTCCAATTTCCTTCTTGATTATATTATTATTACTATTTCTCCCGCGTGTGAAAAACAAACAAAACAATCAAATAATCAATCGTTTAACGGGTTTGCGAGATTCGCGACTTGAATCGAGGCGCCCGAGGGCTTTAGCGCCGACTCTTTTGTCATCTTCAAAGACTAAGCAAAATTTCTCCATGTCCTTCGTCGATGGATTGCCTCGCGTTCAGAGAGAATTGAGGTTAAAAAATTCTGATGAGTTTGAAGTTGCGGTTAGAGTTGTTTTACGTGTGAACAATTTTGGATTATTTTAGTTACGAGTATATGCTTCAAAGATGGGGGGAGGAGGGGGAGAATTAAAATTTCGGCGGGCCCGCAGGGTGGGGGCAGCGAGGGGAGGATAAAACCGAACGCGCGGCAAAATCCGTACCCTGCGGCAGTCCAGTCGCGACTGAAGCGTTCGGTGTTTCGTCGCTATCTCCGCGCCGTCTCACCGCGCGGCGTAGACGAGAAACACGGAGGGGGAGTGGAAGGGGAGGGAGGGTGGGGGGGGCGAGGTCGCAGCAGTCAGTCTCTGTGTGCGAAGAAACAGGCTCCACCGGCTTTTCCCTTGTCGGACTCGCTATGCCCGTTTTCATGGGAGAGGGAGAAAACTCTGTGCTTACGGATGTTTCTCTACAAAATTTATATTCCCGGAGCATCTCAACATTAAAAAGAGGAAGAAAGAGAAATAGTTAATCCGATGGAGAGGTGAAAAGTGTTCGAAATATGCTGTAAAATTAGTAATAACGTGACTGCGAAGTGAAAAATTAAGCTTTGAATCATACTCGAGAAGAAGTGTTCATTGTGCGACAAGTTCTAATGCACCTCAATTTGAAATCTGTAAAGTAATACTGACCCAGAGTTCTCGAATGAAACTTCAACCAACTGAACGTCCATTACCGGAAATATGATCGCACTGCCTTGAAATCAGACAGGTTGTTATACAAAATGGCGACGTATGATCAAAACATGTTATTTGTTCGATCGCAACGCCCTTTCTCCCTGCGGCATTTTTCGTCCTTGTAAACAATACGAAGCCAACAATCATTGAGTTTCAACTGCAAAAAATCTATTCTTACGATACTCATGAGTATAGAAATGTAACGACTTCGAAAAAGACTTGAATCGACCGTCAAAATTCCTACCCCCAATTCCTCAGAGGAATCCCATGACAGAGGTCATGGGATTCGTACAATTGGTACGAATTTTAACCAACTCGAACGCAATCCCTTCAAAAAATGCTGTTTTAAATCCGTCGTGAATCTCGACGGGGACCATATAAGAGCTCTCTACTATTAATCAGGGCTATTTCAGCGTTCTGACCTTTCGGCTCTCTCGTCGAGATTCGCTCTTCTGTGGCGTCTTTGAGAGCCTCCTGCTAAATGTTCCGTATCGAACACTACACGCACTCACCAAAACTCGTCACACAAACATACGAGAGTTGTGCAAGGCTACACCATTTTCCTTGTTGCAAAAGGGCCCCCTCTGTGCAATTTATAATGAAGAAACTTTTCAAGTACGAAAATAGCGTGAGTTTGCGACATTACCATGTGTTTATTTAGTACTGAAAACGTGTCATCTTCCGACCGAACAAAAGAACGAAAGTCGAACGAAAAGATACAGATTTCGTTAACAACGATTCGAGTATTACGAATTGATTACGAATATATCGAAAGATTTTTTTTACCGGCTTGCAAAATCTGAAGCATTTTTACAGTTTAGTTTTTGAGATACTCGCCTTGAAAAAAATTTGTCATTGGAAAGAAAAAACGCAAACGATAGCATAGAAATGTGTTTATTTTGTGACATTTACGCTTTTTTCACGTCTGAAAAGGTTTGGGTCCCCAATCTTTTTGAATCCCTTCTTGAACAACTATGACTCATCAAAATTCTTGGTGAAACGTCACAATTATCGAAATCTTAGGTGTTAACAATGGCTCCCATGAAAAATCAGCGATACGTACAGACAAACGACATTTCGAGCGAGAATAAAAGCGAAAGTACAACTCGAGACTGGATAATTGCGCGCTGTGCTGTTATCCTGGTTTTTTTTTTTCGTTTGCTACACATTTTGTCTTACCAAGAACTTGAGGAAAATAAAGGTAAATAAAAGAAATTGATACAATAGTTTATCGGTAACGTTCAGTAACGTTTGCCTGGCTTCAGTTGGAAAAACGGCAGTAATATTTTTATACGGTTTGAACAAATCTACTTGGCAAGGAATCATGAAAATGTATTCATCGCAATGAATCAATACGATTATTGTCTTGTTTTCAAATAATTCGTTACAGTGATTTCCCATCTTAAGTTTGAGGCTTTGTGGACGGAACCCAAGTCGGCCACTGTGACGAAGATTTTCCGTGCTCGGACGCGGCAACAAAAGTAAAGTTGTTGAGCAATTCGTTCCACCGAGGCGATTCGCTCACCTACTTTTCGCCCTCGCAACGTACCTCTCTGCTCTTAAGAAGTCTTTTCATAGCGAAAAAAAAGTCAATAACCACATACGCGAACAAATATGCAAAACTTTTGGAGAACTTCGTATAATTGTGAGAATTTACCAGGCGAAAGAATACCATCGTTTAGTAGCAAATTTTACTTTTTTCTCTGATTACGCGATAGGCATTTACGAATTTAAAGAGTGAAATCGAAACGCTGCTCACGTGGTTTACAATTTTTAAGATTAATGAATTTCGTCATTTAGTAGGATCGAAAAAGCAACTTATTGTAAAATATATTTTACAAACATCTACGCTTGCTTTTCGACATAGAAGCTGTTTACTTCGTGAAAAAAAATACATTTTTTTTCTATCAGCTTGAATCGAACGAAAGACACTGTTAGAGAGAAAAAAAAATTCTTTCCCCATTGAAGCATTGCTTAGATTAAAAAAGAATGAACTAATTATTAATAAATTCAAGAATGAGCAATAAATATAAATTAATAATAATTCGTCTTGTTACGAAAATAGTTTGAAGTACGATGAACAAGCAAAAATTGATGGATTAATGGGCCAAAACTCTCGCGTACTAAAATAATAACCGAGGCACTAAATTACGAGTATGGATTATTATGGCTCTTATTTATTTCGAGTTCTAGGTTAGTGTACACAAACGTATCGATTGTCTACGGAGAGTATAGAAAGAGAATGAGAGGAGAAAAGAGAAAGAGTGAATGGAGTGAGGAAAAAGTCATTTCGCTGCAGTGGTGATTTCGAGAGTACGGTGATCAAATCGTTTGGCTTTCTCTCGCTACGGATGTTTTATCGCACGTCGAACAGCTACGAAATGATCGTTTCGGTAGAATGGATAATTTCATTGCGGTTCAATGAACACATGAAGTCAGTTAAAGGATACGGAGAATAATGAATAAATATATTGAAAAAAGTTCTTCAATTCAAAACCAATTGAAAAATTCTTTTTTCCAATAATCCACAAAAGTTGATCGTTGCAAACGATTCGCCCTTTTTTCTAAATTTCAAAACAATTTGCAAAATCTATCATGCACTTACCTTTTACAAGTTCTCGTCGCCTCGTCATCGTCCGCCGGTGCTCCAGCCCCAGAATCCTACGGAAAAATGAAAATTTATTTTTATTTAACACTTGTATTGTTATTATTATTTTCTTTTTTATATTATATTTTTTAAAGGCAGAATTTTTCTTTTTTTTTCGGGTCATTTCCGTGGTGGAAATGAGAGAAACGCAATGTCTTTCGTGAAGCCTCAACATTTTCCTCGAGAGCATGATCGTTAGTCGTCAGTACGACAAAATTTGTAAGAATCCAAATAGTCGAATAGAAAAGAATTTACACATATTTTAATCAGTGACTCGAGATACTACTCTTCGCCGAGAAAATTTTTCCAACAACAAAATCTGCGATGTGGTTGTACGGAAAACGAAAAAAAAGGAAAACAAAACCTTGTAAACAGTCTCTTACTTTCATAGCAAAGCGTCCAGCTTGTAATTGCAGAGAACAAGAACGTCGAACTTTTCGTGGACGGAATATTCGTTTACCGACATTTTCACGCGTATTATTATTATAGTAATTGTTATTATGATTATTAGTGTTTTTATTGGAATTGACGAATGGGGAGGTGTGCCACGTGGATCTGACAATGCTGGACCAAGGCGAGGGTGGGCATGGTGCAATCGGGGGTGGAAGGACATAGAGCATAGCTCCCTCGTTACGAAAAATTCTCATAGCGCTCTCAAAACTGTAAAACAAATTTTTCCGACATTTGATATTATTTTCTCGTCTTTTTTTTGCGTGCTACGTTCCACTTTTTTCTTCTCTCTCTCTCTCTATCTATCTCTCTCTTTACACTTATCAATTTTTTATTCACTGTTATGAAATTGTCTCAAGAAACCGCGAAGTGTTTTGTTCCAGGCTCGCGAGGCTACTGACTATCAAAATAACGTTGGGCTTTTGCCGAGCTGTGCTTGCGACGAGAAGCTTTTTAAGCTCCCTATATTCCTCTGTTTCTCGTTTACTTCCATTCCCCACCACGACAAAAACCACGCGCGCAACCATAAATACACTTTTCCTTTACTCTTTCTCTCTCTGTTTCTTTCTCTCTCTCGCGCGCGACGTCTCGTCGCAGTCAACGAAAACGAAACGATATCGGTAAAATAGACTAACTCCATTCACACGTCGATAAGGTAGACATCTTAGTGCTACATACGCACCCGCGAATATTTTCTTATATATTTCATTTATCAAGAAAAAAACATGCTAGTTTAATAACACATTTAACGATACTATGCATATAAATCGCATCTTTGTTTAATCATTTCCATCGTTAGGAGATGTCAAGGTATATCTGAAGATAAAATAAAATCTTGTTGCCAAGAATTAAAAAGACTTTTAACATCAAAAGGAAGTGGCATTGCGGATCCGTGATGGACGATTTTCTCAGAGAGGCTTGATTTTTCGAGCGAAATAATAGTTACACGTTGTTCTCGTTTCGTCGAAGAACAACGTGTAAGATTTATTTTTCTGGAAATATCAAAAGGATGTCCGAGAAAAGTATGTATTGACTTTGCACTTGTCTCACTCGCACTTAGGCAACTGACAGATCACCTTGAAAGACAAAATTTCGAAGGGTCTCGAAAAGTGAAGTAAATGGGGAAAAAGTCGATTTTTAATTTTTTCGAATATCGCGTTGCCATTCACTGATGCAAACTTCACGTGGCAACATTTGTAATAAATCAACTGACCCAAAAAGTTTCGTCATTATTTATTGACCATGAATTATGTTCTTTAATTGTTATTATATTATAAATATTCAATTCAAGTTACATTAGTCGTGTTATCGTTAAAGTTAATTCACTCCTACTGCCATAATCTTTTTTAAGTCTCATATCTTCTGCTCCACGATTTATTGTTTTCAAAACTACCTACGTCGACAAAGTTCTGATGGTACATAACGTCTCGATCAATGAAATAATGCTATAAAATTTTGTTTATAAGAACTATGTACATTCCTTGAAGGAACAATATTTCTCTTGTACGATTGCCAAAAAACTAAACTTTTGGAATTGCGACGTTGGAGAGACGATAGCACCGTCATCGACAACGTACGTAAGAACCCAACGAATACTCAATGTCATCCGATCGAGAACCAGAAACGCGAAAATTGGCAAACGCCTTTGATATCCTCCCGAGCGGCCAACCACACGAGCAACAAATAATGATTTAAAGTTCGAGTTAAATTATAATTTTAGGTCCGCTAATCATCTTTGCATTCACTGTGTATAGGTTTTCATCTTTTTATCTCAGTTATTGTTATCATTATTATTATGGTTGTTGTTGTTTTTCTCTTGGTAGACCTTTATTGCATTTATACAAGGCGATGCTCAATTGCATAATGTCCCGAGTTTGCACAATATCCATCCAAAGAATGCTCAATTGTTGGAGAAATATTATTATTATTATTATTATTATTATTATCATTGTTAATATTCTTTCTCATTATATTATAGTTTCCCATGAGAAGGTAAAAAAGACAGAGACGAAATCTGTCAGCTGAGAAGACGAAAATTTGGGGGTTAATTTCAACGTGGTATACATTTTTTTGTAATTTGCGAGGCTCTTTTTCAAGGGAATCGATTGAGCGTGAATACTTTCTACCACGGACGAGCGTCATTTCATTTGAAAAGATTTCAATTGATTTTAGATGGTGAAATTATTGAATTTTTTGTTGTTGTTCTGAATCGCTTTTACATTTATCATTTCGCAACTTTTTAAATCGTAAAATGTTCTTTATCGATTTAAAAATAGCAATGTTTTCGAGTATTATTCGAATAATAATGTTTATAATTAATCTTTCTACATTCTACAGTGCTTTTTATAGTGAAGAAGATTTATTAAAAATATAAAAAAAATAGACGTCACAGGAAGTTTCTCCCGCTAATTTTGCTGTCATTCTCGAGGTAGATAAAAAAAAAAGAAAAACAAGAGGACACAGTTGCGTTGAAGCGACTCGAAAAATCGTACGCACCATTCTCATATTACCACTAATTAAAACGTACAGTGAGGTTGAACTCAAAGATTATTGTGAAATAGTTGTTAGAGAAGCGACGAAAACGTAAAAGTCAAGAAAAAAAAAGTACAACGTGGACGTGTGAAAAAATGAATGCGAACGAAAAAAAAAGGCAGAGAATCGTGCAAACGCATTGACACAGTGGACGACGTGTGACAAACAAAAAAAAGACGATTCATTCGATCTGCTCTCGCGGGATCAATGTACACATTAATCATTGGATCGCTCGTTCAGAAAAACAAAGTATGGCACAACAATAAGGAGTCAAAGACACAGCAGAGAAAATGAATGGAGATTGATAATAAAAATATCGCAAAAGAAAAAAGTCGAGTTTTTTATGAAACGCACGGGTTGTGTCCAATTGTAAAAGTGAGTAAGATACTCTGTTATTTTTCTTCTTTTTTTTTCGAATATATTTTCGACAACATTGGAACGCGTCCTGCGAGGACGCTCCGATGAAAACAAAAAAACGTCGTGACGTTTGTAATCACGAACGTAGATCGATAGTTTTTTTTGTTGAGCTCAAGCTACAAAGGGCGGGGGTAAGGAGAAAGAGGAGAAAAAAACTCACCGAACTCTGAGGCGAGCTTGAAACGCTCGGCGAACGCTGCACAGTCACCAGGGCCATCGTAAGGCTCTCCACTTTTGTTAATTTGCGTAAGGAGGAGGGTAGGGAAGGCCTCGAAGTGTTTTCGGAGCCCTTTATCCCAACCGACCACACCAAACACACTATTCACCGGCCACTGTACAAGCCCGAAACACAACGCGATTTTTTTTCCTTATTTATTTATTTATTACCGGTCGGGGGGAGGGGGGAAAAGAAAAGAGGGTATAAATAATCAGTACTCTCGGCTAACCCTGCGACACCGGGGAACACCGGGCCGTACTGTTAACCCCTACGCCGTCAGGACAACGAGGATAGTATCATATTTCACGCACGTCAAACAGCAACACGCCAAACGCGGCCATCTTCCATCGTGCTGATTCAACAACTCGCCACTGCATCACATTCCCGCGCCACCGTACGGTCCACGCGACAAAAAGAGCATGCGCACCAATTCTTTTTTCCCACCCGAAATTCAAGCCAACGCCATCTCTTGCAATATTCATTAACTGATCATCCAATCAGTTGAGTTAGTGCGAGAGGCAACTATTTAAGAGCAGATTCACGTTTTTTTCAGAGATCCTTGATACTCCGAAAAAAATAAAAGGTACACAGAGGTCCTTGACGAAAGAAGCAGCGTGTAACTTATGTTATTCTTGAGCCTCTGAATAAAAATGTATTTGGACTTTTACCGACCGTCCGACCTGAATAAGTGACCCGAATTATCCTCCCATCATCTGTAACCGCGTCGATTTGAGGTTAGTTTTCTTCGTTTATTTGAGACATACCGCAAACGTTAGATGTTTACTTTAATTTTACGAAATTTCATTTTCTTTTATCCCACACTTTTTGTGTTTCTTTTTTTTTTTTAACAAGAACGTATTAACGACTCCGACAAAAATAAACAAGCATTCTGACGCTGAATCCTACATGTGAACGAACCTTTTTTCGTTGAATACACACGAAGAAAACTTAGTGGGGAAGCTAACTTCACAGAGCTCCTTTCAACACCTTTTGATCATAATCATATTATGAATAGCGATCAGGTCTTTAGATCAAAGTACCAATAATGGACGAAAAAAAATTTATGTTCATTTATACCGTGCGGAAACAAGTATTTTGCAAAAGTGGGATTTTTGCGTATAATAATTTAAAAAGATTTTTTTTGCATACTCATTAATTAATTCTGATTGATCACCATCGATATTCATATGATTCGCTAATTATTTGATATTTGTCGACGTTTCGATATTTGGAGAGTCGCTGTTTGCGCTTAAATAACACTATTCGTCAGTTCTATAATATAATATGTGTGTGTGCTTTGTGTTAGGGATGTGAAATTTTAAAGGCTAACTTTGGAGCGCATTTTGAAAGTGATTAGCAGGAATTGAACTAGTCTGGTAGTGGATTTAAAAATTTCAACGTTGAACAAATAGCTCTCAACAAAAAATGACAACCTTGGTAAACCTTGCTATAGTATGTTCGATCAAGTTAACATAAAAAATACCTTAAAGTTGACTTCAAATTTTTTTCAACTTTTATGCTGGCTATTTCATGCTATTGAATTGATTGATTTACTTACCGTTCGATGGCTCGTTCCACCTCACACGGACTCAACATCCAGGCGTCAGCTGTGGCAAAGCTCCTGGAGTTGTACACAGTCGAGATCCATTGCACGAGACCCTCACTCCATCATATATCACTTATTTCCTTCCATTCAATGAAGTTGTATTCCATCTGAAGATGTATTCAATGCCGCACAAATTGTTTGATTAATCTCACGCTTTAGTCATTTATTAACACTCCTCCGGCTAATTAACACTTGATTTTATCACCATCCCCGCACTATGAACTTTAATTTTGGAAGATTTCACACCTCGCATTATTTTTGTTTAGTCACAAAAGTAATTTCCAATTGAAAACGAAATATTCAAAAAATGTATGCATACGATTTCAATTATTAGCAAAAGTGTTTAAACATTATCGGTTAGTTCGATCAAGAGACCCGATTGATGCCGTTGCTGCATTCCGTAATAAAGATCGTGCAATATTCATCTACGTCAATCCCGCACAAATGATCGAATTCGTGACACACATCTTTTTGTGGCTTGATCGACTGTTTCTCACTTGAATTCATCACAATCCGCACCATCAAGAGCCCCGCCGCGTGTTTATTCGCGAGATTCGACCGGTATCCGTTACGCTTACGTCGGTTTTTAACGAAGGGAAATGCCTACGTTGACAAACAAACTTGCGCGCGCGGTTGAAAGAATTTTTTAATTGCATAAAAAAACAATTAAAAATGAATTTGTTCGAGCTGAAAATCTTTTCATGGTGAAAAAAGTTATTTTCATACAAAATTGAATGAATGTTGACCAATACTAAGTGACAGACAGTTTAACGACAGCTCTAACACATCTTCTTGGAGACCCGAGCGTGGCTCACGATAACGCCAAGCGTACGAGCGACCTCGCCTCTTCCTACATTATAGCATCGGTAAAATTCTTGAATAAGCCAACGTATAACTAAACATAAAGATGTTTAGCATAAGTTGAATTTTAAAAGAACCGTACGGTCAGCCGAACATAGGTGCTAACTTACTTGTAGCACTACGAAGCTAGAGAAACCCCCGTCGCAAAATTCCGTGCTATGTCATGCGTCGCTAAGTATCGTACCGTGGTAGTACCCGTTCGTGAGGGCTTATAAGCTGTGTGCACATCACACTCTCTCACCAAAGTGAGAATGTGTAATCGGTACATACATATCCCAGTATGCATATACACGACTACACACTCTCACGTTGATGAGAACTTGATGTGTGCACACAGCGAATAGAGCTTGCTCCCGCGTTTTTATGAATACCGCCGAAGCACATGACGACGAAATGATGATCGAATCGCTCATGATAACTTGAGTACTCCGTTCCGCAGCCAGGGTAACGGCCGAGCGCACGGGCGCACGAGCGTCCGCCAGAATCTCGAAGTTGTGTTAGAAGGGTCACTAGACTGTCTGTCACATCAGTATCGGCCTATCCATTCGTTCGCGAAATTAAAACAGTATTTACGATGTACGGACGAATCAATAATTCATTCGATTGTTTGTCAACGTAATTTATGAAAATTATGACTTTGTCAAATTATTATTTTTCGAAAATAAAAATTTAATCAATTTTTTTAAATTTGATTCTATGAAACTATTAATTTATTTAGTATTTTGTTTTATATTCCGAAAAACCCCTAGGGTTTTATAGTCACTTTTTTTTACTGAGGATAAGGAAGAATTCTACTAGTACTATTATATATTTCGTTCCGTAAAATTTATCACCATCGACGAACGATGGAGCGTAGCGTTTAATTAGACTAGACGAGGCTCAAACCGCACTCCCTGCGCGTAGCCTACAAGCGCCCGATCCGTACTGATAGCATTATCACGCTCTTCCGCACGCCCTACTGTCCCGCGCCCGCCCCACCAGTTGCGTTTCCCCGCTTCGCTCTCGCGACGCGCCGGCACGACGAACGTTCCCCCACCATGCAGCACGCTCACCCGCAGCAAGCGCACGGTACTCACGGGAGCGCGTAGAACGTAAACAAACAAAACCGAAGGTATATCACAGAAGTTTACTTCGAACTCACGAATTTATATTTCAATATACCGAAAAATAAATTTATCGAATAATAATTTTCGTTTTATCATTCGGCGAATATACTCCATAGTAAAATTGTACTTTGTCTAATGAGAGTTAAATTATCCATACGATTATCCATGTAAAGTATTCGTTGAACAATTAACGACAACCAAATAGTAAGGTTTTTTTTTTCAATTATAATTGTACAAGGTCTTTACTCGGTAATATTATTCAATTTTTGTTCAGCGATACTGTCAGCAATCGTCAGCAAAAAAAAACTCTACCAGACCAAAAATAACCAAAGAAAATCTCTACCAATGAAGAATCTTAACCAGAGACTCAACCAAGCAAAGACTCTTGTCATGAACAATCTCTACCAGAGACATCTCCACCAATCCAATCTACCAATCATGGAGTCTCCATACTACCAATCCGAGCATAACGGTTCCACTCTCCTTGAGTTGCGATTGGTAGATTGCATTGGTACAGATTGTCCATTGGTAAAGACTCTTTTTGGTTGAGTTAGTCTGGTAGATTTTGCTTTTTATCAGGTTGTCGCGGTTCATTTTAAACACTCACAGAATGCAAGTCGAACGCACCCTAAATAGTATTTCGAATATATTAAGATAGGCTGCATTTTCAGCGCAAGTAGCGCTCCTTCAGCGCATTTTACAAATTGTGCATTTATCTTGATCGAAACCTTGAAAACGTTTCCCTTAAAATTCTTCAGCTTTCCGAAAACATTTTGCGAAGCAAATTCGTTCAAAATTATTGAATTTCCTGACTCTGCTTTGATGATTTTACTGAGAACGGTGTCGTACGTATATAGTAAGTTTCCCAACCATTAATTTCCGTTACAACAATTTATATCCTGCACCGGGGCCTTCAAAGACTGAGCTACAGTCATGTCGGTTGTGCGGGTGTGATCCTGACCACGATCCTGACCGAGGAACCAAAGGCCTTTGAGCGTGCGCGCGTGTGTTCTGTGTGTGTGTGGGTATCGTATGTATACCTTATTATGTATCACACTTTTATTTTGGGAATTTGACGCAGGGGTGCGTGGTGCGTGACGCTCTTGTGGCACATTCGCACATTCCCTCCCATACCTAAGGAGGTAGCCAAAGTAGGGACAAGAAGAAGCAGAAGAAGAGGCGTGACGCTTCTCTTTAGTTTAGCAGAATAGTTCAATAGTTCCCGGGCTCGAAGGCGGTAGTGTCCACAAGTGCATTACCAGAATGTTTTGTACAACCGTTGCAAGAGGTAAGAACTTTGTCGTAGCATATAGTTCGGCCGAAGTTTCACTTTTAATTTGCTCATAAACGTCTTTACTACGTACCGGGGAACAGTTATAATGTCTAAGGAGAGATTGGCGGAGTTTATGCAAAAGCGGAAGGAAAAAGACAACACCAGAGCCCGCAATGTCGAACCACAGAGAACCTGGAGAAATTTCCGGATGAACGAACGGACCTTCGTCTTATGTATGATGACATTTTCCCTGTCAATCGTCCTCGGAAAACTTTACATCAACCACGGTAAGTGAAGTACTAGAGAAAAAATAAAGTGACAAATAACAAAAAATTGAGAAGTCAAATGTTACAATGTTTCGTCGATCGTTAATTGCGCCGTCAGAGGACTTGGGTTTTTTTATTTGCTTTTTTGTTTTTCGTCCTTTTATTCGCTTTTTGACTTCTATTTTTTCGTTTTTGCCCACAATCACGTTTGTTTTGTTTACTTTTTCCCAAAATACTGCATGTATATTTTTCGACAGTTTCTTATCTATGTTTTGCGTTATCTTCGCCCATTCAATCGATCGAATTTATTCAAGGCCACCTCGCGAATCCTTTTGTATTTATAGCGATGTTTTCATCGTTCTTTTTTGCTTTCGCTCGTAAGCCTCATTGAAAATAAAAATGAGGGCAGGTTCACAGTTTGGAAGGTAAATCAAGATTACAAGACCTTGACTCACATTATAAGACGAAACGATTCTCATTTAAACTACAACTATATTGTAACAAAAAATGTGACAAGATTATAAAAAAAATAATTATGGAAAAACTGGAACTAATTACTTATCATTTATTCAAACAAATGATTAAACGAACTATAAAAACTTTACCCCTTCATGAAATAAGTTAGAAAATTGTAAAATAACTAGATAACCAACAAATTAATTAGAAAATTAACAAATTTTTGGAAATGTTTTAAGTAGGAAAAGTCAGCTGATTCTGAATGTTCCGTCTGATTATTGTTCTGGCCATTTTGTCTTTTCCTTCAGGCCCAGTTTCGCGATTACTGGTGCGTTCGGTGACAAATGGGCAAAATTTTCCAGCGCTTTCAAGCATGTATGACATTTTTGGAAATCCTCAAAAATCGTTAAGTTTTGACGACCAGCAGATTAAGGCAGTGGGTGAAAAACTGATGAACGTTAGTCGAGAATACGGAGACGTTATCGCACATGCCGTTGTTGCAGTAACGAACAATTACAGTTGGTTGTTCAAAGCATTGTTGAGCGGCCTCTCAATGATTGCTTTCAGTTCGTTCATCATTTACAAGGACAGCGACGTTCCTGGAGAAAATCCACCCTCGCCCTTCAGTCCTCGAAAACAGAGGTAAATTTCACCGGCACAAAAAAAAAAACAAGAAGTCTCTCTGTCGTAGCTGCCTTGTAGTGACTTGAACTTTCATAACTCATCAAAAAGTTTGCATCGATGGAACACAACAGAAATAACTTTCTTGGTGTTGCCACATTCTTTTCGTTGCACTCCAAGACAATTAAGTGGTTGCGTTTGAACGATGGAAATGTACTTTTCATCTTCTTTTTCAATATGTAGAACTTACAATCGCTTTGGATATTTCTAATCGTTGATACATTTCATTGTCTTTCTCTCTCTTAATTTCGTAGTTGCAGGACTTGGACAGATAAGTAGTGAGTTTTCAATTAGCATGCGCTTTCTACTTGTTGCGGCTTTTTATTTTCCATTTATGTATCCTGTTGCTTGGTATTCTTAGAAATTGCACGAATGCATCTGTGTTTGGTACATTTTAATATGAATATTATGACTTACATTGTGCGATTCAGTCGCAAGCAAACTAAATAAATTTAATTCTTATTAAAGTCATGTAAATCAAATTTTATAAAGGTCAAGTTCCATTGAAATTATTGGAATTTTTTTCATTCTTCTAAAGCTATAAACTGGTAAAAAATACTTTGAAGTTGACCCCGTGAAAGATTACAGTTATGCGTTACCAAATTATTTAAAAAAACGATATTTACCGAAAAGGACGAATTGAGTTGCATTAATAAACACTGAAAAAAAATATTCATTCATTATGATTGTGATTTTGAATGATAATGAAAAAATTGTACATTGCTAATGGAAATATTACCTTGTTTTTATAGGTATGCGGGAGCGTCGAGATTACAAATGAACTATTTGATCGGGGTGTTGAACGGCATTTTAATAATCGTCTACATGTCCCTCTAACTCACTCGAAAACTTCGAGATTCATCTTTAACTTCGATGATGTATTCAGGACTTCAGGACTAAATAATCACATTATTTATTATCGTTGAATCGAATTTTAGTCCGTGAATAAGTCTTTCAATTGTCGTTGTAATCAACAGATTCTGTCTGTACATTGAGCAGGATTCAGGGGGTTTTTCCTTTTTGCATCTCTACATAGAAAGTATCGAAAAAAGGGACTATATTACTTTTGTTTTTCTAAAAGACAATTCTCGTCGATAATGATAGAATTTTGCTGAAAGTGAACGTTATTTCACTTAAACAATATTATTTCATCACGTCGGTTCCTATGCAAGTCTGTAATCTTTTTTCAATAATTGATAATAATTGCAATACTGAAATTTATTAAGAAATGTTGAAGAAGATATTTCAACCAAGAAGAAACTGCTTTTTGGCCTTCCAAAACGAATGGTTCGATACTTCCGTTCAATGAGGAGACAACTTTGGAGATTGTCAAAGATTCATTAGGTTAATCCTAGAATCCTGATTAGATAAGATTTTTGTCGAGTGAATTCGCAAATAAGCTTCAATAGCGTCGGTTCTCCGTTTTTTTCTCTCTCTCCCTCGCCTATCGAAGAGAATACACAATGGTTAGACATAGTTACGAAGGTACAAATACATGTTATGATAAGAAAGCTACGATACAACGAACGTATGGATATTTACTATCCATACGTACTATGGTACAAATATTCAAGACTGATTTACTATCAGTCCAATCGAAATGATTTCGTGGATTTTTTTTTTGTTTCCTTCTTCCTTTGCTTTGATCGTAGATTTTGCGGTGCTCTTCCGAAAGACAGAAATACTGTCTTGTTACCTGTTTTTCTTATCTCTTTCCTTTCAACGAACAAAAACACCAATCTCTCTTGAGATCTTTCCTAGATTTTTGCTTCGTATTTTATTTCTCCTGCTTTTACTGGATTTTTTTTCGTCGTGGTTGAGTTCGGTAATTCTGAATTATATTCTTTGTGGTCTGTTAGCAATGATTCCCAATGTTGACAAAATAAGCTGGACTTTTTGTCGACTATATCTATCGCCTTTTCTATGAATAATGAAAAATTCGCAGTGCGGTGAAGGCCTCGTTTATTAACAGATATTCGTTACAATTATGTGTACAATGTATTACATACATAATGTCTATTATGTGTGTAATGTAGTGTGTGTATTATGTGTTAAATATATCATCGGAAAAAACAACTTTCGTGTCTTCTTTTTCCTCCCTTTCATTTTCCTTGTAACGATACAAATTCTGCAAGAGATGATGCATATAGTGATTTAGGTTGATGCACGACGTCGAAAGTAAATAAACACTTTTGCTGAAGGGCATAGCCGAATAAAGATACTAAAATTGCCCCCAGCGAGATTCTATCTGACACTTGGTCCGTTCCATTTAGGCAAGGAAATGAAGCATCTTTGCACGGTACAATTTCAGGACGAGAAATGATGCCTTAGGAGATTGCGACGAAACTATTGATCGGAGTGAAAAAAAGTTGAGTAAGAATTCGTTTGCATTGAAGAAACTACAATTTAGTTGATCGCACATTAAAATTGATTAATTTGTTTTCCCGCCAAGTAAATAAATCCTGCTAAAACGGCCATTCAAAAAATAACGAATAGTTAATACAATTTTTTTTGACACTCCTTGTTATGAACAACTCCATACGCGATGAAAATACTTGAAACCATCCATATAATTACTTCATCACTGAGAAAAAAAACCAACGAGTAGGGTTTGATCGCTCGACCCAAGACTCAGCTGAAACATGTTTTTGCTCCGCAAGCATCTCCGCACTCCCCTCGCGCCATGACAGCTGTTTGCTCGCCACGCCGCCACGCGGCGGTTTGGGTTGCAAAATACACGCAATACTTGTCTTCAGGCCACCCGCCAGTGCCCGCCACCCGCCACCCATCAGAAGTGGCCTGTGGTCTTCTAGGAAGCGATATTTTCGTTGTCAGTATCTGTCGTTCCGGGTTACGCAGAGTTACGCTTAGAATATCATAGTTTTTTAATTATTTCTTCTCAGAGCTCTCAGGCATAATATAATAATAGTTATTAAAGTAAATATACTTCAAGAAAAGAGCAAAACAATAGGTTCGGAAAAAACAGTCGGAGCTCGTAAGGAATCGTCTACAATGGATCATCGAATGTTCAAAATATACAACCAAACGGATTTCGACAGAATCACAAAGGGAATAAAAGTTGCGCAATGCATGCAATCTAAATCATCAGCGGGTGAGTGGTTCGATTTGATTCCTCATGATGTCAAAATTCATCACAAACATTATTGCAAACACTTGATTTATCAATAAATACTCAACATCGCAGTGTAATAAAATAAAAAATGCAATTTCGAGGTTACGAATTACGCGATTGAAATTCATTGTAGTGCCAGATGCGGAGGCTGTGCTAAGTCAACTCGAGGATTTAGTCGTTTCCGATTCTCTATGTTGTTCTTTTTGTAATGCCGTTTTCGAGAACAAATCACAGCAAAGACTCCATTATAAATTGGATTGGCATCGTTACAATCTTAAACGACGACTTCTCGGTCTCAAATATGTCACCGAAGATGGTTTCAGCCTTCTTGCCGAAGATGGTAATTATGTTCATCGTTCATTACAGAATTGGATACTATAAATATTAATACTAGTACTCTTGTTACTATTTTCGATAGTATTCTTATCATGTAAATCAACTTTTAAAGAACTACATGCACATGCAAAACCCATAGCATAATTATCCATCACAATCAAAATCATGAATGAGCAAGAGAAAATATTGCGTCCATGATTATTTTGAGTTATACTGCCTTGATGCCATTGTCTTGGGTAGTCATGGTAAAAAATAAACTCCCATCAATGGATAAAAACTCCAGAAATAAGGTCCGTCATAATAACGTGCATCATAAAATATTTCAATGATATCATTATTTTATAAAATCGTAAACTTATCGATTTTCTGTTAAAACAAGAATAAGAAGAAAAATAAAAAAATATACGGAATTGAACCTAAATGTCAATGCGAGATGAGGGAACAAAAAAAGAAATCAGTTGAGAACGAAAGACAATGTAACGACATATTGTGTATGATATGAAATAATAAGATAGAAAATTGTTGTCCTCGATAGACGACGTCTCGAGTTTGTCAGGCAGCGAAATGGAATCTGAGAACGAGGAAGAGACAGGGACCTCGGAAAACGGAAGTTCTCCCAGTGGAACAACGAAAGGAAATGACTCGGATGGAAAGGCGGCGACTCCCTTGAGCAAGACTAAGAAGAACGATAAGAAAATCAAACAAAGCGGCTCGATATCGGACAGTTCAGACACAGAAATGGGTGAAGAAGCTTTCCAGAAGAAAAAGACGGAAGCCTTGCTCGCAATTGCCAGTCGTCATTCCAAAGTATTTTTTGAAAACGAGAACGGCGATATATTCAGCATTTACAGGTGTTTACTCCACAACAAGAAGGTATTGAATCGATGGGAAAAAAATAAAATGAGGGATCCAGCAAGAAAAAGGATTGTTCTTAGATGAATGAATATTTTAGGAAATTCCCGAAATTGACAATGAAATGATAGCTCAGGCTATTGAGAGCGGCATCAAAACTACATGGACCGTTATCATGTTGGGCGGTGGACATTTTGCAGCCGCTGTTTTTCAAGGTTTGGGAAATATTATTCAAATATTTTTTGTCCTTCTTTTGCGGGGTTTTGTCCTCCTTTTTTTTTGTCGCAAGCCATATATTTTTTTAGACATGCTCGGAGTTCAAATTCCGATTTTTTGGGGGTTTTTACAGACGGCGAAGCTCTGGTGCACAAAACTTTTCATTCCTATACCGTTCGAGCTAAACAAGGCTCGTCGCAAAGCTCGCGAGACCAGAGAACTATGGGATCCCATACAAAGAGTGCCGGAGCTAGCTTGAGACGCTACAACGAAGCTGTTCTCACTCAGGTTTTATTTATTCATCTGATTTTCACTATTTTCCATTCCCCTTACCTATTCTGGATATTTGTTATTTTCAATTGTGCTGCTCCAAATTACCATCAGGACATCCGTCACATTAAAATTCCATGTCAAAATAACTGAATAAAATGAGGAACAGAATATTTCCGATGAAATAATTGTTAACTCGAATTTGAATTTTTTTAAATTTATTTAAAACGTTACCATTACATTATGGAAAATTACATTATGAAAAAATATGCGTTCAAATTTTGCATTCAAGGTGGAAAAATAGTATCGTTTTCGTCAGCAATTTTGATGACTCGTACATTCATTCGTTTTTCAAAATGAAAATAAAATGAATTTTCTTATACGTTGTTTTTCGTTTTTCAGCACATTCAAGAAATCCTGGAGTCTTGGACTTCTCACATTGCCAATTCCTCTTTGATACTCTACCGTGCGGTTGGACCGCACAATCGAACCGTACTTTTTGGCGGTAAAAATCCTCCACTTGACAAAAATGACGTGAGACTGAGACCACTACCATTTCCAACAAGACGAGCCACTTTTAGCGAAGTTAAACGCGCTTACGATGTTCTTAGTACCATCGAAATTTACGGTAAATGAAACATTGAAAAATTGTGATTTTTTAAATTAAAAAAGATGATTCATATCCTTAATAATAAGCAAGTTGACAAAATATCTGTTGTGACACAATCAAACTTGAAAGAGAGAAAAAAACTCTATTTTTAGTACTTGAAATTGGTTTTGTAAATTACAACATCTAATTTGTATTTTTCCATTTCTCCTTATTTCATTTTTTGCATATTAATTGATTGTTGGCAGGTTCTGCGGCCGATTTCACCGATTGTTTTCCAATTTCGCCACGGCAGCCAATTCGAAAACGAGTTCCAAAAGTCGATCTTCTTGACGAGATACCAGAAACGGAATGTGCTCCAAAAGATTGCGAGGATCCTACGTTGATTGACACGAGTAATTCGTCACATGAGTCGGGAAAAAGTTCTCGAGGAATCCCCACTCAAACAGGAACTGCAGAACGGCAACATCGAAGTCCTCGTTCCCATATCGATAGAGCCAAACCGCGAAAAAGTCCGCGTCGACCACTGCCCGGTAAATTTCAACTGAAATATGGATAATCCATAATGATAATAATTATTTTTTGTTTTTTCAATTTCACAATTATATTTCTTCATTTCAATTTAAACTTTTTTTGGGTTGAGCAGCAACGATAAAAAAGGTGACATTTCGAATTTTAGACATTTTGATTTTTCCGTGTTTTTAGATATTGTTGCTAAATTAGCGCAGTACTCATCAGAATCGGATCTCGAATACACGGGTGACGTTGCTATCGACTTCCCATTAATTACTCAGGACTGTGAAATAGATTTGAACGATCATTTGCTCGCATTCCAAAATACTGCTCCGAGGCATGTCAAAATTAGAAATATCAAACGACAGAAGAGAAAAGTGAAGAAGGAACGTGTCGAAGGTGAGTTGAGTAGAATCCTGAGCAGTTTTTCTTTCCTATGACGTTGTGTATAGGTAAAAAAAGTAACATTTTACACATTTTACTACTGTTGTTTTCGATGTTTCTGTGTTGAAATCAATTCTCTCTTTCAGTGGAAACGCCAATCAACGAAATTTTGTCGAACGCTAAATTGCAGTTGTGGAATGCGTGTAAATCAGGAGATAACGAATCTCTTGGGAGTCTCTGGAACAAACTTCTGGCCGAAGTCAAAAGATGCGACGAACTCGAAGAAAAAATGAATCATGACGACAACATCGAAACGGAAAAGCCGGTTATTTTGCGGATCGACGATTTGTCTAAAGTTATAAATGAACCGAACGAGGATGGAAATACTATGTTGCATCTGGCTGCCATCGGCGGACACTTGAAAGTTGTTTGGTAAATGAATCTTCGAATCTCGAAAAGCTTAAGTCTCATTCAAAGAAAACATACCCAATCCACTAACGATGAAAAATTCTTATCGATTATACAAATTAGTAAACTTCGAAAAAAATCACCTAAAACGGAGCGGTAAAAATGATATCGTAATTTTTTCTTTGTATTTCTCATTAGGTCTCTTCTCGAGTACGGCTCCGATCCATGCAACAAAAACAAAAAATTGCAAACCCCTTATGCTGCAACAACGGACAAAGAGACAAGAATTTCGTTTCGGCGTTTCATGGGTGGCAATCCGTCTAAATATAATTACAACAAATCACAAATACCGGGGCCATTGACGCTGGAGATGGAGCAGGAAGAGATCGAAAGAAAGAAACAGCAAAAGAGGGCGAAGCGTGGTCGCGAAAAAATTAAGAAGAAAGAATTTGAAGTGAAGCGCAAGGAGGAAGAATCTCGACAGAGATTTCTCAGTTTGAGCGATCGAGAGAAGGTAACATTTTCCTAGAGATAAAACGAGATTGAATAGCTGAAAATCAATACATCGAAAATACGAGAAAAATGAAGCATTGAAAAAATTAAACAATTGAAAAATTCGTATGATGTATTTTTCAGCGAGCTTTGGCAGCCGAACAACGATTGCAACAGCAGGGTGGAGTCATCATCTTGCGTTGTTTTCAGTGCGGGGCTGATATGACTGGTCTGGTACCATTCGAGTACAATTCAAATCGTTTCTGCTCAATGCCTTGTCTGAAGGAGCACCGGCTTCATCACAAATTTATTCTTTGATGTTATGAACTTTGCAAAACATCGAAGGATGTGCTGTGACTCTGTGTGGTGGCGTAAATCATTATGATTTTATTTTAACGATGAAAAAACGGATTATCATGAATGAGGAAGTAATTAACTGCGAGTGAGTATTGAACGCGCTTGTGTTGGTTAAATGTATTTATTTGCTATCGAAGCGATAGCGTTTTCTATAACAACATATTAATTCAATCATAATGGAATTATAAACAAAATAATAGTAATGATAACTATATGATATATATATATAAATAAGCAATGATGAAGCGAGACTGTTTGTCTACTGATTTGTTGAACTCTGTCGTCTGTTGACGATTTTTTATCCGATATAGTATGAAATAATATGAATATTGCGAATTCGAGACAAGAATTAATCGATAGTTGGTAGTAGAACTAAGAGTGTTGAAAATAACAGGAAATTGAACAAAAAATCGAGAAGTGTCGAAAGCACAGAGGCATTCAAAAAATAAAACGGATTCAAAGATGCATAAAATAGGAATTCTCATTAATAACCAAATAACTTACATTCCAATTCTGAAAAAGATCGAGCGCGGCTGGTGACATTCCCTGTGGAAATACAAACACACAAAAACCCTCTGAAAATCAGCTCAGACAAAGTTATTATGATTAATTTATTAATTATTAATAATACTTATTAATAATTAATAATTAATAAACTTTTCATCCAATTCCAAACCTCTCTTCGGCCGGCAGGAAAAGAAATATCACTCGAATATATACTTGATATTTAAAACCGGTTATTTATTCTGTTTGTGCAGCTGCGTATGATTTGGTTTAAAATTTTCTGAAAAAAGGATAAGAAAAGTATATTGTCAGCTGACATTGGATTCAAATATATCGCTCTCCAGGTGTAATGTACAAATACGTAATGTCATCTATTTAGTATAATCGGCGTGTTATTATATTGACTGTTGGTCCATTCTGTTTAACTAGAAATAGAGTTCATCTGTTTTCGTGTAACCACTCGCACTCAAAATGATATCACGACCGCTTGGTTATTCTGTATCGCTACTGTCTTCGGCATATTTCTCATTTTTCACTTCGATCCTCAAAGGTGAACGGTTACGATTGTGATAACCTAATCGCGATCGCAGATCGCCCTTTACGTTTCCCCTGGAATTTCTTCCGGATGCAGACCTGAAACATAAATGAATAAATTTTAACTTACGGTGTTCGCTATGGGCTTCGAAAATGTGCGGCTGCGCAACATGTACCTCGACGACAAAATATCCGAGGACATAGAATCCGTCGTCGGGTCAGAACGCATGTTACTTTTGGAGAAGTATGAAAAATTCGAGTGAAAGAAATAGTGAAAAGGGAATAAGTGTGCATGAGGGAATACCTATCATTTGTTTCCGCTCCTGACATTGTGTTGTTGAGCCTTGACCAAACCGTAGATGCTACTCGCGGCTTCACACGCGGTACGACCTTGATTACACTGCCTTTTGGCCCTTGGATTTCCTTCTCGGAAACATCACTATCTTCATTCTCTTCATCTTCAGATTGTTTGTCGACTTCCTCAACTTCGTCCGTCCATTCTCCTTCCTCCTGTTCGTTTGGATCAGTTCCAATTTCAATAGCATTGCTATCTTCTCCCTTGAAAAAAAATAATACGATTATTTGATTGGGCCGTTGAACGTTATTAGGTTTAATAAATATAAAGCTAACCGCGGAAGCTTTGAACGATCTCGACTCTTGTCCGGAACTTTTCCGATAATAGTATTCCGATGTACGTAGATTTACCTGATGAACGTCTGGGTATCGCCGTAAGAATTCCTCTGTGTCATTGGTGACGACAACTTGAATTGGGCTACAATAGGCAGGATTTTTTTTGGTACTATCAAGCCGTGACCGCAGATCAGTGCTATCAGGTTCCATGTGATGAGCCGTCTGCAAGCAAAATATAAATGATATTTGACAGGGAAACAATTTCGAATCGTATACAATTTAAATGTCTCATAATTCGAAAGTTCTTCGATGCATGTGTCGCGTCCCAGGAATAGAATTCGTTAGAAAACGCGCAGTCATCGATTTAGAGGCCGACTTTTGAATTAACGACGGTCGAGATGGAGTATGAAATACGTAGAAAAAGAAATCAATACATAAAAGTTTGAATTGAAAAAATTGAATTACGAAAAAAAAAAATTCGGCCGAGCCATTTGGCGAGTTCGGTAATCTACCACCCATGGTTCTGAATAATAATATTATTTATTTTATGTAGTAAAATGCACAATAGAGTTTTGAAGATCGCTGGGAATAATGTTTCATAGTGAATAGTCCGCAATCCTGTTCATGACTGACCTTTTTTAGAAACCGTTTTTGCAGCAACTTTTTTTCTTCGTCATCAGCGTGCATACGCATACGAAGAACTTTACTCCTCCTACACCATTCATCATCGGACTTTTCGCCATTCGATCTGATGTTACTCTCATCATCTTCAGATGGTATTGCCGGCAATGATGCTTTTTTCATGCTACTCTTCAATCCCAAACGTTCTTTTACGTCAGAGTTTGTCCTCCTGGGGATCAGCTGCGGTCTAAAACAATCATCTTCTGTAGCATCATTCTGTCCCCAAGTCTGTGAGAGAGTACCCCAGGGATTTTTACAAGGTTTTTTCGCAGCTCTCTCAGTCGTTTCCTCTCTCGATTGTTGTTTAGAATGATAAGCTTCCCTATACATTCGTTTTCGTGATTCAGTCAGCAGACCTCGCATACCTGAAAACAAATATTGCATTGAATTTTCAATAATAAGCTGTTAAATGTTAAGATGCCAAAGCTACTTTATTCGAGTGGTCCTTCATTCGAAAATTCTTTGTTTAAAGAATCTGTATTTGGAAGGAATATAATTTTTGTGTATTATTATTTTTCGATATAAATTTGCTTCGGAATTTGTACGTTCGTGAATCCTTGT
Source organism: Campoletis sonorensis (assembly GCA_013761285.1). NCBI lineage: Eukaryota > Metazoa > Arthropoda > Insecta > Hymenoptera > Ichneumonidae > Campoletis > Campoletis sonorensis. The sequence continues at coordinate 186,890 of JACEOJ010000149.1, forward strand.
ACGTTCGATATTTCGGCCATTCGACCGATGATTTTTCGACTTTGTGTCCTCCACCCGCGGAAAAACCGTCGTCGAAGGAAATCGGCGATGTTGACGAGTTGGTCACGAGTTAGAAAATAACTAATTAGCAACTAAAAAAAAGCGGTGCCTCAAAAACCGGGAAAATGGCAAAAAGTATCGAACATTGTGTAAGAAGTCGGCGAAGACGCAGTGTGTCCTTTTTGCGACGAATTGTACTCGAAATCGAGTGAAAGTTGAGTACAATGTACTCGGTGCGATACTTGGGCGGACTGGAAATGCGGTGGAGTTGAAGACGACGATGTGAATTGTATTTGTGATTTTTGTAAGCGGTGATTAGTAAATTCGTTTTTCAACAGCGTCGAGGATATGGATTATGTAGCTTGACTCGGCTCCACACCTGTCGTTCACCCAGGGAATCAGTCTTCTCCCACGTAGTTTGATCCCCTTACCTAGTTTGTTCATACCGAGTGACCGTGATATTCTTCTAGCACTTTTACTTCAACCATTGTTGACACATTCAATAAACATGCGCCGATATACACTTCCTCTGCCAAAAAACACTGCACCGGCCATCAATAAATAAGTTGTTTATGACGATGTGTCAAACCAGCGGTGAGGATGCGTGCTGAGGCAGATAGTAAAGAGGATGCTTTACGCTACCGCAGCGTAAAAATAATCACGGAGGGTCTTAGCGATTCGTCTCTAGTATTGTTACAGACTCGTGGACCCAGGTGAGCGACCGTATCGTGCCTTAGACGCGCTGGGTAACGGGGGGGCGTCCAACGGTGTTGTTATATTGTAAGACGCTTACCTAAGCATCTGTTGACGAGAAAGTTCTCGACGATTATAGCCACGTGGTGGCGAGGTTGTGCCATGTAAAATCTGTGAATTGTCACATCACGTCGGCCCCCTTCCACGTACGGCCTCATTTCATATATCGTGGAAGAAGGGTTTTTGATGTCATTACAATATTTGATGAAAAAATATTTTCGGTATTGCTTATGTTGTGAACAAAATGGATGGTTCCGACAGCAAATAATATATCGTTATAAATACCTCCATAATTAGGATTTCCATATTTTTTGTAATAGTTGCTCATTTTCTCAGCTCGCGGCTGTTTCTTGTCATCAATCGTTGAAAATCTCATGAAGATTGCTTTGGATTTTGGGTGATCAACGCCTTTCCGCCAAATACCGGGTGGGAGCGGGCAGTTGATTGCCTTCGGGCTTATAACATTGTCATGGTACGTCTCATTATTAGTTTCTTCTTCATCACAAGAACCCTCACGTAGTGATGCGTTTCCGTTCACAAAGCTAGTGACTCCTGTTTTGATGTGTTTCTCTACAACCACCTCGTCAGCAAGTCCATCGTGTTTTTTCGAGAATTTTAGAAGAGCTCTAGCCGCGGAGATGTTATCGTGCCATACGACGTTACCTGGAAAATCTTTTACTAAAAAAAAATGTTCACGAACGGTTGGGAGTATTTTCATGCCATTGGCTTCGTGTTAGTTCGGCCGCTTGTTGCAAGAGCAACCGGACTGTAAAAAAAAAAACAAAACGGTGGTTTTCCGGAATCTAGTGCCAAACTTCCTTGGCTACCGTCACGATACACGGTGGAATGGCTTGTGAGCTGGGAATTGTGTCCGGTATGAAAATCTGGCCACATTTCGCACAGTAATTCTCTCCTTCACTCTTGTCAATCACCAAGCTTTCATGTTTATTATCTACCCTTAAGATTTCGGTGTCGATTAATGAGATGCATGTGACGCCTTAATTTCTATGTTACTTACATGAAACATCATTTACCCATTCGATTGACACCGGTTCCGATCCTTCAAAATATGAAAATACATCTTTTGTACTCATATCTTCAGTGCCTCGCATATGTAAGGCATTCAGTCGAAGCTTTTTTGTATTTTTTTGCTTTCCTTCTGCAATGCCCATACTGTAAAATGTGTGATAATAGTACAATGCCACCGATTATATTAAGTCAGAAATAGTGCAACGATCTGACAGAACTTCTTATACGAGAAAAATTCTGGAATACCAACCTCGAATAAACGTTTTCATCTTTTTCCAACGTTGGAACATCTTGCAATTGGGAGGGGGTTTTACACGTTTCTTCTTCGTCTTCCCTACGAGGTACGTCAGTTTCGGTTACAGAGGTCCCTTCACATTTATCATCATTTTGAGCTGGCCACTATAAAACAAATACACATCCAGTTCGGGATAAAATATTCCGAAAATGTCTTGAACGTCTGTTAAAAACTGGAAGTGTTTTCCTCAAATTACGAATACCTTGACCGGCATACAAATATATATTCAAGAAGAAGTTTTTACGTGTGCTACAAGATTTTGGAAGAAAATTGCCACAAGAAACTGAGGTTTTTTACCGAACCAAATACTAAATTGTAACCTCTTGATGACCAAATGATTTTGGACTGTAAATAGTGTAACCTTATGTTTCACTTAAAGCCATAAGGATGTATTCTGGAGAAACAATGCAAGTGACAACAAAACTACCACATAAACTAGTTATTGTGCCATCAAGGATTATTTTACGCCACCAAGAATTGTATATCACTGTCTATTCTGGTCTGATCACTATACATCAAACAATAATTTATTCACTAACGAAGAGTTTTTTTCTTGCGAGCAACAGCTGTTTGTTTTCATTCTAAATGTTTCCTTGTGAAAATAGATTCGTTTTCCTCGTTTTGAACAATCATAAATGATGAAAAACGACGTAGTTTCGACGCAAAAACAAATAACTCGACGATCAATCGTCTGTGGGAATAGAGCGAAAGTGTGAGGAAATTAGTCTGATCATAATGCACCTACAAATGCAGGACTATCGTTGTGCGTCCGTAAATAAAATAACCTCATAATATTATGATAGACAAACGTACCTGTCGAATTTCCTGATCTGGAAGAACCTTTTCTTTATCGTCAGTTAAATTCCCAGGATTTTCTGTGGTGAAGGAGACATCCACGTCCATGTATTCGGCTACGGGGTTCATATTTGTTTCGCAATATTTTGGGAAAAATGAACCCTAGTAGTTTGTAAATTTTGGGAAATATTAACTTTTATCGGATACGAATGTAAGTAATGAAAGTTGACGATTCTCACGTGAAAACCGTAAAACAGAGTAGCTCACGCTCTAGACACAATCAGTGTTTAGGATTATTTTAGTTTAGTACTCTATGGTCTATGCCTTTCTGCTTGGTGCTGTCTGAATTATCAGGACGCAACGCTCCAAGCGGGAAAATTTATAAATACTCCAGTTGTCGTCGCCCCCACCCCCCGCAGCCCGCCCGACCGCTCTACCATTTTTACAGTTTTTTCGAGATGTCCCCCACGCGCAACTCAATCCTTAATAATTGTCGATAATGTTGGAATCTCGTCCCTACGTGAAGGACTGCGCGATGTCGCCCCCACGCGGCGACATGGCCAATAAGGGATATCATTTCAAAACTTTGTAAGTATAAAACGGTCGAGCGGTCAATCATAACTGTGGCACATATTCCTCACATGGGGAGATAGCCAATAACAGGACGAGAAGAAGAAGAAGAATCATAACAACAAGTACACTTGCACTTGTTAGTTGTTGGTGTTGGTTGTTGCTGGATGGGATCAGGCGGCATGGGGATGCCTTTGGTTCATCTGAGTTAATTTTTATGGAATATTGTTTATGAAAATATAGACAACGCCATCATTATTCCTCTTCCGTGCGTTAATAAGTAAGATATAATGTAGCTTATCGAGCTAATTGTTTTTTTCGTGATATGCGAAGACAGGGTTTGCGGCCCGCCGGTGTATAAATCTAGTCGATGTATAAACTACGCCTTGAAAATTTCTTGACCTCGACCGTCACTCGAACCGTCGTCGATATATCATCCAATAACAAAAGAAGGAGCACTCTCCTTTATTTGTAAATACAATCGGCGGCAATAATGGCTAATAATCCTGGACACTGGGTATGTCATCGGGATCTCGGTGCCGGCGGTTTCGGCATTGTCCAACTCTGGAAAAATGATTATACCAACGAGATGATAGGTAAGTTCAAAGAAAGGAAATCTATTGTTGTATCGAAATGGTTGTATCAATAGATTATCTCTTATCTTTATCTAAAGGAAGAAAAAAATCATGTAGATTTACCAAGCTCACAAAAGGAATTTGAACAGGAGTTGGAGCTTTCTTCAAATTGAAGCAGATTCAAAATCATGTAAACATATATGTATAAAGCACAGCTATTAAGAAATGACTCGTTGAAATCTCGGTATATACGTGTACATAATAATACATTATTATCAACAACGTTTTCACGACATTGAAGGATAAATATTCCATTTTGAATTTTATGTCAAAAATACAGGAAAATAGCCGAAACTTTTTGAACATAGTTCCCTCTTAATTGTTTCACAATTTATTTTTAACAGTCACTTTTACAAAATAAATGAAAAATGTACACTGTGCGATCTTCTACTTCAGAGGTTAAATTGTTTAAAAATATTTATAGATTGTTTTTCTAAGTTGAAATAATACTTGAACTTCCACTTTTGAAGACTTTTGAACATTTGTAATACATTTTGTAATACAATACGAACAGAGGGAGCGGAAAAAAATTTCATGTGAATTAAAGTCAGAATTAAATTGTTAAAACTGGCTAAGTATAACTGTCAATGCCTGCTCAAGATCAAACATATTTGTATAAAAAGCTATTTGAACCTTGACTCGGAGGAGAGTGAATTAACAATTTTTTTTCATTGACTTCTGCAGCTATAAAAATATGCAAGAATGACAACAATCAGTTGACGAAAAAGCAGCGAGAGAGATGGATCAACGAAGTTCGAACAATGATGGTTTTGCAACATCCGAATATTGTTGGGACACGAACTGTTCCTGCGCAGCTTGAGAGACTCCAGGTTCCACTTCCTGTACTTTGTATGGAATATTGCAGTAGCGGAGACCTCAGAACGGTGTTTAACAATATTTTAAATTTTTCTTTACCTTTCAAGAGCTTGAAAAGAAACTATCATTCACCTGCCAAAATATTCATTAAGAAAAAAACATATTTTTGAAAAAAGAAACGATAAACTTTGCTATTATTATATCAAAAAAGGAGACATGAAAAAATATGTCTTTGTGTTGGAAACTTTTTTGATCAAATGACGCGACAAATATTTATCAATTTTCAATAATAAAAAATATTTAAATTCCATGTAAACGAAAATGAGGAATATTTTAAAAAAAATGTATTTTCCCGTATTTGTCCGAAGCTACTGAATAGAACTCGGAATTGTTGCGGCGTTGAAGAACGAGAAGCCTACAAAATAATGCACGATGTCGCATCGGCGGTTGAATATCTTCACAGCCAAAATTTTACGCACAGAGATCTAAAGCCTGACAATATTGTTATTCAGCGGTCTGGAGAAAAGGCAAATAATCGATAATCTTATTATTTTTCTGTAACGACTTATTGTTTTTTGTTGTCGATATCTATTCTTTTTTCAAATTATTCTTTTTAAATGGAGTTCAATGTACGTAGGTGACGTACAAACTCACAGATCTCGGTTACGTCTGCGAGCTCGGGGACATGACTACCGATGGTTCCGTAGTCGGTACGCTTAATTATCTGGCCCCTGAAGTTTTCTGGAAAAACGGTTATACGTGCTCCGTTGATTATTGGAGTCTTGGAATATTATTCTACGAAATAATCACCGGCAACAGACCATTTTTCCCAGATATGCATGTTGGACCACCCGCTTGGTAAAATCTTTCTTTCCATTTCACCGACCATTGCTGCAATTAGGGATTTCCACTGACAACGTTGAATAAATAATTGATAAATACTTCAGTAACGTAAATAAATAAATGAAATACAATGATCAGAATGGGTGTACATTTGAGTAAAATTATTTTTCATTTACAGGATCGATTACGTTAAGCAAAAAAGCAATAATAATATCAGTGCAAGAATGGAAGAGCGTACTGTGGTATTCAGCGACGAGATCGAGAACCCTACGACGATATCAGAGTAAGAGAAAGACGAAAAAAAAAATGAAAACGATCTTAAAATGCTAAAAAAAAAATCAAAAATGATCACAGATGTATGCGAGCTGAGCTGACAACCTGGTTCAGGCTTGTTCTCCAATGGGATCCAAAAAAACGGGGCAAGATAAAGAACAACGAGGGCGTCGATAAAATGGTCGTCTTTAGTACACTAAAGCCTCTATTATCTCAAAAGGTACGTTTCAAAGATTCTAAAAATCAACTGAATTTGGAAAATAGAAATGGTTTCTGGATCGCTCATCAATTCTTGGTGAAATTATTTTTTTGTTGTTTTTTTTTCTCGTACAGATCATTTACGTGTTTGTTGTTCCTTTATATCGAAGGGATTCGTACGTCGTTGGTCCTCGTATGAGCGTAGCGGATTTACAATTTTTGATTAGGGAAAAAACGGGAATAGAAGTCTGCGATCAAATCGTCAGTGATACAAAATGCAACGTTTTCAAAGATCCTGATTCACTCATCCTCAACTGCATTGAGGTATTTTGAATTTTTGCGATATTTTCTTTCGTTGCTCGACAGTTTCGTTGTACGACAGAAATATTTTGCAGGGTTCGAACCTCATCGTCTTTCATAAAGAGGGCCCTCAAGTGGATCAAACTCCTGTTCCAGTCATTCCGTCCGCAGTTCGACGAATTTTGGAAAGTCGAAAAGCTGTGGGCCCCCAAACAATCGATAGATATTACAGCGCTGCTGTATTTTTCATAAGACAGGAACTCGAGCTTTTCCGATCCTACGTCATCGCCCTAAGCATCAATGTGTAAGTTTGCCGATTTTTTTTCTCCGGAAAACAATGTTTCCTATAATGTTAACAATGAATGTTATTTTGACTTAATTTTTCGATGGTATTGAACGAACAACTCGATTGTTATTCCACAGTGATTTGAACAACATAGCGCTTGACGATTTTCGCGGTATGGTGAATGCTTTGAGGGGTCAAGCGGATGGATTAACACAGGAGCTTATGATGTTTGCACAATCAGCAGATTACGGGCGAATGGCTGACGAATCGAGAGATAACGTAAATCGAACGATATCTAAAATACAAAAGCTTGTCCACGATGCCAAAGAAGTTACATTGAAAATCGACGCATTGGCCAAAGAATTCCAAGACTTGAACAAAATATCAGAGAATACTTGGATGGAAAAATGGACGTGGTTGTGAGTTAAACAAACCAAGTACGATAGACTCTTCTGTAACTTGTTTTCTCGACTAATAAAAACGTTTTTTCTTATCAGGTATGGAAAAGCAACAGACTTATTGGACTCCGTTAGAAAAATAAATCGCGTGCAGCCCAGACCGCCTAAGGAAATGGCGAAATTCATGTTCGATGCTTTAAAACTCCAAGCACAGCAACTACGGAGTTCCGAAATGAATTGCATCGTGAGGTGAAAATAAAAATCGCATGGCTTTCATCGCTCATTGTTCTTTAATAATTGATGCACGAGTATATGACAATTAACTAGAAATAACCAATAAGAGCGGGAAATACAGACACGATTGTACGAGTTGATCCGTAAAACAATTGTTCATGTTTTTTTAACTAATTTTTTTAGTCGCATCAAAGAATTCAACAGCAATATTGTGCAACTGCAGAGAGAGCTGCATTCATTTCAAGTTTCAATCGATCGCTATCGTAAAAATTACGAAGAGATTGCGACAAAGGCGATCGATAAAGAAAATGCCTCATCCATGATTCCTACCGATACTGTGATACTTGACAATATAATTTTAAGCAATCTGTAAGTCGATAAGAAAATATAATTATTTTTCAATTGAATCAAAAACAAAATCCGCTGACAATAATGATACATTTGTTTTAGGCTTGAGTCGTTTGATCATTTTTATTCACCGATCGAGACTATGGAAGATTTCGACTCGTTGTAGTCCTATGTTGACAAACAAAAGAAGATTTATCGTAAGCGTTGCAATTTTTACAAATTTTCTTATCGTTACGGATTTTATAAGATTTTTTATCAACGTTGACAATGTGAGAAAGTTAAAAATATACATACTTGTATGTATCCTAACGTAACAGTTACTGCCTTAATTAAATTGGTAAAATTTAAGAATCGCGAAGCACGTAATGTCGGACGCCCCATTTAACGTTTCCTTGTTTGTCAGTTTTTACGAATGTATAAACCGGACCTTGACTCCGATTATTCGGTTGTTTTCGAGTGGCTACAGGAGAAAAAAAAACAATTGATATATGAAGAGTCAGAACTTAACAATGATTGCAATTATCATTTTCACGGACTTTTTGTTAACGTGTTATTTGTCCCATCTGATTCGATATTGTATTTCAGCTCCAGAATTTTCAATATTTTTCGGTTTAGATATATATTCTCCAAAAATCTACAAATTTCCCATAAATTTTATTTTTGAGCTTCTGAAATGATGCAGACTTTTTTCTTTATTTTTCTGGCATAAGCTCACAAACGGTGAAATTTATTCCACGGCATTCTTGTTTCTTTTTTAAGAAATTTGTTATGTTTAAATTTCTAAATGTATGTACCATAATTCGGCTGAAAACTTACGGAACGCTTTTGTTGCTACGATGAAACATTGTAGAACAAACAGGGCAATAAATAAACATCGAATCTGAAACACGATTCAAACGAAATATAAAACAAGAGTAAAATCTTAAAAAAATGAAGCATTCTTGCACCGTTTTGTCCCTCTACCTCGAGTACAGAAACGCGGTGCCTTTCGAGGCACATAGCGGAGAATTTTCGATTTTTAACTGAATTCTTTTTTACGATTTGTCGTTATGAGCGAAGGGAAATAAATTTAGATTGAGAATAGCTATTGCGGTAACATTAAAATTCCAGAAATTCATTTATTACATAATTATGGTGAGCCAAAGAAATCAACTCAGCTCTGCATGTTCACGGCTTGGTATTGAACTCACCGATCTTCCGTAAAAATTTTTTTAACGTTTACCATTTTTACTGTTACATTTACGTGAAGCCTACAAAGTTTTCAGATAGTTTGGCAAAAGAAAAATCATTTGTAAATGTTGATTTTCAATATCCTCGGTACTTACCTCAAAGACCAAATTCATGATTGTCGTTGAGATCCAGAATCTTGGAGCTCCTCTAACAAAATGAACACTACAGAGGCTGCCATAGCCGTGACGATGATTGAGTGAAATGATATTGAACACAAAAAGTGCAACGGCGTCACGCTTTCACACACAGGTCAGGTGTAAAAAAAGTTTTGGGTCGCGAGAGAGATTCGATCGGGGGTATATTCGATTTTAAACGTATAGACAATTCCATTTTTATTACAAAGTTGTGCACACGTACTCCCTAATGTCCGTTATTCGAGTAACAATGTTAAAATAAATATCATATTTGTTTATACCAATCTTTTTTTTTTTTCTTCTTTTTTTCATTCTCTTTTCATAATTTTCTATTCGGTACTTACTGGTCTTCACTGACACGGTCAAGACGTCTCGTTGCACACCGCACCGGTGGTTATTACTTTATTGTTACTGTTGTTGATTTATTATTATTAATATTATTATTATTAATATTATTATTATTCGTCCCATTCAGCTTTTATTTATTTTTCTCCTCGCTCGCACTTAAGTCACCCGTAAACGAGTTGGCCATTTATCGAATCAGTGTTCCTGTGGTAAGAGTTCTAGCACGAGTATAAGTACAAAAAGGAGTAAAATAGACAAACGGACGGAGGGACAGGAGGATTGAGAAAACCATAAAAATCTCGTGGAATTAGATCGGGATGTCGAACGTCAAAATAACGGTGAATCGCGCAGTTTTATTATCCCTTTTTGTTTTTTTGTTTTTGGCCATTTCGGAAAATTTTGAAGCTCCCTCCTCGTCGCGGCACAGCTGCACTTTTAAAATGTCGAGAATAGGACAGGACCCTTCTTTCGGTCGTTCTCGTGATTGGCTTGTTTTTTTTTCAATATTCCCCTTTAGTTGGTTTTTTTATTACTCATTGTCACTGATATCTTCGTCAGTCGTGTATTCGGAATGTTCGTCAACGGCGTCAACGTCCTCCGCCGTTTCCTCGTCGGAAATGTCCCATTGAGGATGCTCCGTTGGGACTTCCAATGCTTCCTTGACATCCAGCTTTTAAAAATAACAATTGAATCACAATTGAATCATTTGTGAGTAGTTTAATCGTGTGATAATTTCAAATAACTTTCATTATTGTCATTGCGGTGAAAGAGAAAAAAAAAACAAATGTGTGAATACCTTAATATCATGCGCTTGATCGAAACCAAAGTACGAGTCGCTTCGTAAACACACGGTAAACGTGTAAACGCCGGGCCACATTGGCGCGGTAAATCGTAATTGCAATTCCTCCGTGTGTACCAGTGAAGTAACGTGAAGGGGTGGCGCTAAAAGCGTACGCGATTTTCTATCGCAAATGTAAACCCACCAGTACTCCTGTTTAACGTCCGGAAATAGAGGACAGTGCACGACGTGAGAAACGTTACCTCTGCCTTCCAGGACCTTGTCTCTTTTTGATATCCGCTGTTGGAACCTTTTGGACAAAAAACATTGTATAACGCCACTGGGAAAAGAAAGTAGGCGATTGTAAATAGCGTGCAAAATCTTCACCCGAAACCCGCAGTCTGAGATTATTCAACTTTCCGCTTTGCGTTCAATCCTTTTTACCACACCTTCGTGCAAAATTCGACTTCGGCAAAGCGACAAATCGAACTTTCCCCGGTGGTGCGGTGAAAAAGCTCATTGCATATTTTAATATCTATTTTTTTTTTTTTCGACTATTCGTTTCATCGCGGAATTTACGAATGTAAGTACTACTCAATCCTTGCGCTCTTTTACAAGTAAAAAAAAATCATGAAATGTTATCATAAGATTTGAAATATTCGAGTTTTTATATACTTTTCCCACTCGGAATCATCATCCTCGAAAGTAGCCTCTTTTTTGTCATTAGAGCTTTCCTCTTCATCGCTTCTCTCGCTCTCGGCATCGCTGTCGCTGCCCGCCGATGCTTTTTCTTTGGTAGACTCCTGATCAGTTTTCTCCTTGTCCTCCTTCTTCCTCGCCTTCGGCGTTGGCGTTTCTTCCTGCTGACTTCCGCTTTTCGGTGTCGTTACGCTTTTCGTCGGCACAACCTTTTTGTTTGATTTCTTTTTGTGGGCTTTTTTCGTTCCTTTCTTTTGCTTCAACCACGCTGGCCTTTTCTCTACCGTTTGTTCCTCCGTTGCTGTCTCCGCCGTTGCTGGTACATTGTTAACCTTAGCCTCCCCGCCATTTTCCTTATCGTCCTCGTCTATCGTCATTTGCTCCTTGATCGTGTCGTCACCGAACAAATGCTTCATATCTTTACGAGTCAGAACTACCGTCACCGTTACTATTGCATTAGCCGTGTAAACTGTCGGATTCTCGTCATCAATCACTGTGTAAATGAACAATAATATCCGAATGTAAAAAAAATTGTTTACGAGTAGATTGAACAGACATAAAAATATTACTCGATACGGACCTTCCGACTGAACTTTGAAATCGACGTAGGGCATGTTACCCAACACTTTTATGACATCCTCGTACTGTTCATCGGACAAATTTCTCAGGATTTGTCGTCTCTCCTCGCCCTTCAATTGAGCAAATTGCTGGAGACTCTTTATTTTACGTTTTTTCGCGAGGAAATATTTCAAATGTTCCTCCTCGATGTGGGGAAGCTGCAGGAGCGGGTTTTTGAATTCCCAAAAGCCTTGAACTATCATCGAGCTCAGCCTCATGCAATTCTCGATCGTTTGAATTCGCAAAAGTCTTGCAACTGTTGAATAATAAATCATTTTTTCAACAAATAACGTTCGTCGTTATTATTCACTTTTTATAAAATATTATTATTCCTCATATACAATATTACTACTCACTCCGTCTGTTGTACGCTAAAAAGATTAGTTGATTGACGCACGCGATCATTTCTTGTATCAGATAAGGACATTTTTTCACTATGTACTGTCTGTCCTTCTCGAGGGTCTCGGGATTGAGAGGAATTCTTGATAAATGCGCGTGAATTATTGCTCGAGCTTTGATCGAGTACATGTTGCACAAAAGTGGCTCTTTGTTTTTCTCTCCCAAATTACTGATTTTTTTAATCAGCTGGAATAAACCAGAAGAAATATTAAGACATCGTCTTGTGAGTATTTTTTTTTTTTAAATACAAATTTCATTTGGTTCGTGGTATTCTAAAATCTTACCGAAGGAACTTCTTCTCGGTCCGATTGTCTCTCAACAATTTCGGCATTGCAACGTTTAGAAAATTCGCAGGAAGCGCCTAGTATCATTATTACCCGTTTGAGCGTCGCTGAGGATGTTTTACCGAAAGAGCCATAATACATTTGTGTGGTTGCCAGTAGAACCTTATAAAATAAAAATCAAAGGTGAACAATATGTTGAAAAGGTCCGTGTGATTAAAATTAAAAAAAAAAAGTACTAAAAATCTTATACGATAGAAAATATAAATTACTTGATCTCCGGTGTATCGGATGCTTCTGTACCACCACATGCCCACGACGGTTGGCAGAGCAACCATGAAGACAAGTGCATAGAGGCCCAAAACCCATACAGAATTTTCTTTCTCGACGATCCATGAGGGCAAAGCTATACCAAAACTCATGACGCCCGGACCGTCCGGATTACCATATTTCTCCCAATTTTTTCGGGCTTCATCGTCCGTCAATGCTTTGTAAGCTGCGAATTAAAAAACACTCGTGATAATACCATGAACCTCTCGTTCTCGTTGATATCAAGTATTTTAAGACTATTATTATTGGAGGCCAATGCAACGCGCGAAAGTACAATTTGCTCGTTCAGTTTTTCCAGTTGTTTCATTAACAAAATCCCAAACATTCGAAAGTTTATCACCATGGTTTCGCCGATTAATAATTGTGATTTACTTATAAAATATAATATTTTTATAGACCTTCGCTATACTATACCCTTTGTTAATATCATGAAAGCTTTCTCATCTCCGGTTTCCTTATCGGGATGGAGAATGAGAGAAAGTTTCCTGTAGGCTCTTTTGATTTCTCCTTGAGATGCTCCCTGCAACAACAAAAAAGCATTTTTTCAATTTTTTATCACACGTCACTTTGTTTGAGAAGTTTTTTTTCTCTTACCGCTGAAATACCCAGGATCTCGAACGGATCGAAATTTGCCATTTCCGTGTCATACTGGGAGACTTTGTAGGCCAAGAGTATAAGAGCCACCCAGCCAAGAATGATGAGTAATTTTCTGCAATATTTTTGTTCAATTAGTTGAAATAAATTTTCAAATGAAAATCAACCGGAAGGAACAAATAATACGATGTAACGATTGTGACTAAAATATATACGTCTAGTCTAGAATTATAAATACAACTTTCAACGTTAGAACAACCAAACGATTAGCCGGCTAAATCAGCCCCGATCGGATTTCATCAATGAATTTATTTTCCTGCAACGGGATCAAACATTCCATTTGTGTTTCAATAACAAAGAGAATGGTTTATACTATAAAATTGAGCTTGGCCAACATTTCATGATGATGATGATGGTCTATGACCCAAAAAGAGCAGGAAAAATAAAAAAAATGGAAATATAAAGTAGTCATTGATGGAAATCAAGGGCAAATAAATTTTTTTAAATATCCATCAACTAAATAAATGAATATAGTCATAAAAACGGTGAACTTGCAAAACACAATCATACATTTTGGAAAATATATAAACGCTTGGAAGTAGTTTAAATTCTCATTAATGATAAAGAAGAAAAAACGTGGAGTACGCGAATTCTTACGTGATGAAAGCTCTGGTCTCTTTCAACGGATCGCTCTGCTGCAGTATAATTTTTTTTTTCTTGCAACCGTCGCAGTGGCATTCCTTTGATGCTTCGTCGGGATCTGCGCAATTTCGAGAGGATGTCAAGTTTGGTGCGTCGACGAAAGAGAGTCATCAAAGTCGATGGGACTGTTCGGGGACCAATTTTCAGGATGGAATTTTAGAATGAAAATGAGTCTAAATTGCAATTGAATTCTATTTGATGATTTTTCCATTGACAAAATCGTTCTATTGTAGATTTTTTTTTTTTTTTTTTTTTTTCGTTTTTTTAACGTAATTACACAACCGCAAGTGCAGATTCATAGAAATTATTTTGAGAGCCTAGTTAAATGGGTTTTCGCACCAAGACGAAAATCAAAATGGAAGGAAATGAAAATTTACGAAATAATTTTACTTCAAATGGCATATTTTCGTAACAAGTGTATGCGAGGAAAAGTGAAGGATTGTTCGGAAGATTGTGGTTCAACAAGAGTTCTCTTGGCGGATAACGGTATGGCATGGCTTTGTACGCGTGGCTGATGACGAGGACGGTCAAGACGATGAAGTGGCATTAAATATAAGTATGCGTGTGTTTTGTGCGTGCGTGTCAGTACGTGTATGTGCGTGTGTTTCGAATTTTTTTTATTTTTCTCATAAATATGTTTCTAACCTGGTTTTGTACAACGTGGCCACAGATAATACGTTCCGGGTACGAGTAAAAGCGCGAGAAATGATAATAAGAAGTAAAAAAAAGTTCCGCCGCTTTCGTCATACTGAAACTTTTGGCCGCTCATTATCTTGTATTTTCTCTTCTAACACTTATCGTACACTCGTAGTTTCTCGTGGTGCTCATTAATTCGTTTTCCGTATATTTTTTTTTCCCCCAATTTATTATATTATTGCTATTTTTCTCACAACCCCAAAGGCGCGTCTTCTCTATTTCACGGTTTTTAACTGTTGCGAATCACTTTTTTGTCTCTCTGACGTATCTCTTCTTATTAGAGCTTTGAAGAAAAAAACAACTCGATGTGATCCTTTCATAAAGTTTCGGTTTCAACTTTTCTTTTTATTAATGAATTATTATTTTCTAACATCCGGCGAGTACTGTTTTCGTGGTTATACATGCGATACTGGCCCAAAACCTTAAAGCGATCATGTCAGAATACCGAATCTTTTCGGCACTGGCTGCTGCTACCGCCCCCCCCCCCTGAATAAAACGACGAGCGAGCAACGAGGCAGTATTATACATCCAGGAAAAAAAGAGAGAACGAATAACCTGTACGTCTCCATCCGAGAGAGACACGCTCGTTCCTCTCCCCGCCGGGAATATTATACGTTGGTGGGTGGTATTTGTGTGCGAGTGTATGTGTTACGTCCCAAGTGGGATATTTTGGATGAGATTACGCAGTCGCCGATTTAGCGCGCGACTTTTGAATAAAGATATTGTCGCATGTGAGTCTTTCTTAAGTCTTGCGTGATTTCCGAACACAAATCATTAATATTTTGAGATTTTTATGATTTATTAGGTTTGAGGAGGCTGTTGCCAAGATTTACTCTCGGAATCAAGTACAGAATGATGTTGCAATTTGCAAAAAAAACTTCGTCTTTATTCACTTACAATTACACTGATCTAATAGTTACACTTGTTTTCGATTATGTTCGGTTCAATGATTGATTGTTTGGTGATCTATGTAATATAATTCATTTGATTTATATTTTTTGAATGCATGAATTTACATTTATTACGCTCCAACGAATTTATTACATTTATAATTGTATGGATAATTTAACTCTCCTTAGGCTTATAAAAAACAGTTTTACGATTGAATGAATTTGCCGAATGACGAAACGAAAATTATTATTTGATGCATTTATTTTTCTGTATATTGAAATAAATAATAGAGTTCGAGGAAAACTTGTGTCGTATGCCTTTGTTATTGTTTGTTTACGTTCTGCGCGCTCCCCTGAGTCCCGTATGCTTGCTGCGGTTGAGTGGGGGAACGTTCGCCGTGCCGACGCGCCGCGAGGGGGGCGGCGGAGAAGCGCAACTGGTGGGGCGGGCGCGGGACAGAGGGGTGAGCGGGAGACCGTGAAAACGCTACCCAGTATCGGTCGGACGCTGGGCGGCGACGCACGGAGAAAACGCTTTGAACGTCGGTTGGTTGATTCAAGTAAGTTATATTAATATATGGTATTTATCGTCGCATGGTTATGTCGATCGTGAGTGTACCAGCTGATGGTGCAGGATTAATATAATATAGATGACAAAAAATATGGAGGGCAAAGCGTAAGGGTAGGGCGTAACATATGCGCGCCGGAGAGCTTCATATTTTTCAAAAAAAATTGTTTTCATTTTCTATAAACGTTGAATAAATCACGTAATAGTGTTTATTGGCGTTTTTCAGAGCTGTTGCATTAAAAAGACAATTCAATACCACTTGATTTACAATTCTGAAAAAATTCGGAAACTTCTAAAATATTACGAGCATTGAATTCGCGTTATTTGACAGCGATCAATTTAGGTTTAGTCTCTGTTCAACACTTTCCTCGGAACTTATACATCGTTTTTGCTGTTTATTATTATTATCATTATTACCAGGAGAATGATTAATACAAATTCTGCAGAATAAAGTCAAGAAAGTATTGAGTCCTTGTATAAACACTAGGGTAGCCTGGAAGAGCACACTTGAAACCAAATGAGATTATTCCGATACTGTACCACGATTTGTTGATTGGATACATCATTGGTCCGCCACTGTCACCCTGGAACAATTTTAAACGAATGAAAACCTTCAAAACGTAAACAGAAATTCCATCCACAAATGAAATCGCTTCTATGCACAACAAATTTGGAAAATATAATCTTCTTAACGTTATTATGTGAACAAGTGTTACTATCCACGACAAATTGAGAGACCTTTTTCTTCAAAGTTTAGTGCTTAATTTTATTTTTTATTTTTGCGTGGAAAAATAACATATTCAGATTTCTGATAGTTTTCTCCATTTACCGAAAATTGAATAAAATCGATTGAAATTAATTCGATTGAAACGATTCGAATATTAATTCGCAATTCTCGTATCTTAATGAACAAATAGCAAACATTCAAAAACAAAGAACTAAGCATTTTGTAGGTTATTTTGAAGACACTGTAGCTTACCTGACACGAGTTTTGGCCACCGCGAGTCAAACCACCAGCACAAAGGACACGTTCGTCGATAAGCACGTGTTTACCCCTGTACGCTGTTTTGCATAGACTTTCTTCCACAATCGGCAATTGAACTTGTTGCAAAAGAGAAGCACTGACAGTCTCTGGAGACGAATAAAAATAATTTCATTAGTTCTCGCACACTCCAATCATTGGTTGACACGTGGCGGTTTTATTATTCCACAAAACGACTTTCACGAATGATTAATTTATGCCCATATTTCCGACGATTCATGCTTTTCAATTTGCACAATTCTTCGCAATACTCACGGTAACCGAGTTCACCCCATCCAACAATAAATGGCCAAACATTTGTCAGATTTACACTCTGTATATCTTCAGTCACGGGCAAGCATATTGGTTTTATTAAATCTAGAAAAAAGAATTGTAGTAAAAGTCGATATGACAATCCATACAATTATGGAAATTATGAAGGTTTTAGGGAATCGTTCGTCGCCGGGGCATAAGACGCCATCAGGCTCACTGTGAGACTATTCCGATTGCCCTTGAAAACGATCGCGTGCCAATACTTCTCTGACAACAAGTCTTGTGTACACTTCGGTGGTTAGGGCGAGAGGCACGGCGTCGCGCAGTCATGTGTTAAAGTTTTGTTACTATTATTTTCGTTATTATTTTCTGTCACTATTATCATAATGATTATATTTTTTCTGTGTTATTTTGTCGGGACGCGTTCACACGTATTCTACTGCGAGTCGTTGCACGGTCTCACACGTGACTCGTAATCGGACACTGCTCGTACTTGTTGATAAATAAAGACATGATTAGTGAGTTACGTGAAATGGTGATTCGATTTTTCATGAATCGGTGAAAAAAATATATCCCGGACGAATACGAAGTAACCGAAAAGTCAAGTTGTTCGTTTGTGTCATTTCTAACGTTAGAAAAAAGAATGTGAGAGAAATATATTCGCCTGTCGTAGTAATTACCAGTAAACTGAATATCTTCGTTGACTCTGAGAATAGCAATGTCGTTGGTAAGAGAATCAGCAATATATTGCGGATGTATGGTTTTTCTTTCGATCAACAAATTAATCGGTGCCGCGCCATCGTAGTCATCTTCGATATCGAGCTCACCAACGCGTACAACATACAAATCGTTACGGTTGTAGACACAATGTGCGGCAGTGAGAACGTGTCGAGCCGAGATAAGTGCACCCCCACATAAATAATTTGGCTTCGATGGATTCTTTGTTCGATAACCAAGAAGTGTAGCCCAAGGCCAAGCACCTAAATTACCAAAGTCAGGAATTCACCTCATATTCAGTTCTCTCGGAAAGAAAAAGGTAAAAATCTAAAAAGTTTCGAGGTTATATGCAGTTTTTTTTTTCGTTACTAAAAGTGTGGTCCTTCCATTGAAAACAGAGGGTGATTCTAAAGTAAGCAATTATTGAGGTTAAAATATAATTTTTTTTCTTAAAATAAATCAGCGACGTTCAGGAATTCTATAAAAAGATTTTCGTTTTGCAGTGACTACGATATCTCATGAAATATTTCACCGATCGACTTCAAATTCGTAGGGTTCATTGTACACATGGAGCACTGCTGAATGAACGAAGGATTTTTTTTTTTTATGAAAGATTGCTATTTTATTAACTAAAGTTGAGATTCTTCATTTTCCGATAAAGAGGACTGCTGTTTTGATAAATATTTGAAATTGCGAAATATCCTTCGTCCATTCAGTGGAGCCACGGGCATAAAATGAACCAAAAGAATTTGAAGCCGATCGGTGAAATACGTTCCGAGACATCGTCGTTGTCACAGTAGAAATAAAAACTTTTTCAAAAAATTACTTTAACTCGAAAAATTAAAGAAAATTTCGAACAAACAAATAAATTAAATATTAACGTGAATCATTATGTGCTATGCAATCGCGTTTTTTTGTTTTGAAAAAAAATCGTCTGTTCATAAATTTGTGCGCCTTATAAAAAAAAGCAAACGTGCAGACATTCTTTTTTCGGAAAATTGTTGAAAACAGGGCTTACCTAAAGCTGCTGGTACTCCATTTACAACTCTCGTGAATTTGACATCGGTGAAGCCACACGTAGGTGGATAAAGAGGTCCATAATTCCTACTGGTTGATGGTCGATTATTTAAATTCACATTGGAGGGGTTACTGGGTCTGTTGTTGCGGTCGTTGTTCTTGTTGTTGTTGTAATCATCTTTGTTATTATCATAGTAATTATCGTTGTAATTATTATTGTTGTTGACGTTTCCGAAGTTGAATTCAGTGGGGCAACAAATCTTCAACACTCCATTGTTATGGGCCACCGAGGCACATAAAGATCTTCCCAAAAATTGAATCTTATTTCTGCCATTTGTCATATCAAGATATTCAATAAGAGGTTTGCATGATTCGAGAGAAATGCATCGAACTCCTCCGACTCGTGTATTCGGGCAGAAATTATCTGAAGTAAAAAATGATGGGTTGCTATAGTTGTCCATTTTTTCAATGCTGACTTATCTCACGACGAATTTTTTAAAGTACAAAATTTCCGTTACTACCGTTGTGATGAATGGGCAAAATTATCATCACAAATTAAGTTATCATTAATAAAATTTCGATTATGCAAAATTGGCTCCTTTTTATGACGAACTTATTCGGGTTTATAAGCAATTCTGACACTTATGACACGTGACGAATGTGAAAGTCGTTTGCTGATTCGTTTCTTAATATAGTATTTTAATCGCTTACAAATTCTCGGAAATTCCCTTCTTCTCTCAATTAACTCTTCGAACCTATCATTGAACATTTCTTTACAAATTCATTGGAACCAGAATAAAGCAGTCAGACAAAAACGGTTAATTCTTATATTACTTTTGAAATGGACATTATGTATGTCCAACAATGATTGATTTTTATTGTTATTATTGTATTATATTAGAATTGACATCATGACAATGAAAAAAAAACCCATAAATGTTTAATATTCAATGCAATATTCAGAAAAGCGATAATGAAAAAAAATTAATATACAAATGAATCGCTACACACAGAATTATAAAAACGAAATTACTTTACACTCATGTTGTTTAATATTGGGACGCCCTTCAGGATTGATTGGGGAATTTCAAAAGAACTAATTAACATTAAGAAATTGAAATTAGATTATAACAATACGTTCTTGTGTTATCGACTGACCTTGGGCTGAAGTTTCATGATGTGTCATTAGTACCAAGAATATCCCAAATACTTCGACAGTCGACCACATTTTATGCATCTTTTTCTACAAAAAGAAAAATCCATAATAACAAAATTCTCAATCGTAAATGAGGCTTTTTTAAAAACAGAAGGGGTTGCGAAATGTTCTGATTGGAATTAGTTGATTGATGGTCGTGTCAATAATTGTTTACTTCGGAAACGGTCGTCGCGTTCAACATCGAAACATGTGCATCTTATTAAATCAATCTTGATCATCATTGTGGTATATCGATAAAGCTCTGCTCGATAAAAATTTATCGTTGACACAATTTTCGAATACATAAGAAAAATTTCGAAACGAAACCATTTTTGCGATACCCAAAGCTGTTTGCCATGTTATTTTTCCGAGAATTATAAAATTTCATAGTGATTCATTTGCCGAATGAAGGTTGGCTTGATTTTGAAAGGAATTCCTTAAATCAAGTTTCGAATTTATATCGAAGATCACAAGTTAATTAGTTGCTCGCCTTGTCATATATACAGACAAAATCTTAGAATTGAAGTCATCGTATGACTTCCAAGTACGAGTGACGGTATATGCATTCACGTAACCTTATTCCAGATCGAAGAGAAAAAAAAGTTTAAAATATGTTATAACTTATAGGAAAAAAAACATATTTTTTTAAATTAGTGTCAAAGAGAAATTGAATTAACTCGAAAAATTTAGATCATTTTTCAAAACAGAACTTGTGTATAAAAAACCAAACGGATCTTTGAACATAGAATAAAGTCCTTCACAACCAAGTAACAAATTCACTTTTCAAAAATTATAAGTTCTTGAAAAAGTAAAAAAGAACAATTCAAGAAGATTCAACGATTTAGGCGAAACTTCGTTATAATGCTTTTCAACGGTCTGAGGGAAAAATCCCTACAAACGTCAGAATGGGAGCATACA
This sequence comes from Campoletis sonorensis, assembly GCA_013761285.1. Classification (NCBI taxonomy): domain Eukaryota; kingdom Metazoa; phylum Arthropoda; class Insecta; order Hymenoptera; family Ichneumonidae; genus Campoletis; species Campoletis sonorensis. Next base: position 208,107 of record JACEOJ010000149.1, read on the forward strand.
AACTATTCTGACAGTGACAGATTTTTTGTTACTTAGTTGCCGGTACTTTTTTTCGAATGGTCAGTTAGAATATTAACGATCTATACATACGCGCATCCTTATTACATTGATACACTTTCAACACATTTCTTTTTAATGCGAATTGCAATGAAGACTCACTTGTAGATGTTCTCTATCCTGCGCGTATATTTTAATGACGATGTCAAAAAACCTGACGAAACTACGTGAAAAGTCGTAGACTAACGACTGATCCACGCCTGCCATTTACATTCTCTTATTTATACCACAAACACATCCGAAAAATCGAAATACATCCCCGTCGATGGCACGCAGAATTCTCAGGTGATGGGATAAGCGCAAGGACAGTTCCCAAGAAAAATCTATTTATTAACCTTCTTGAAATGCTGTCTTGGTGGTTATTTTTTTACAGATTTATTCCCATTGCTTTATTCGTTTTTTCTTTTGGATTCAATCCTTCCTTTTTCATATTTGGTGTTCCTTTGATCTCGACAACAACTGACCTATATATTATATTTGCGGAAAAATTAGTGACCATAGCTTTCGTAGATGATTGACCATTTGCAATTGTATCAATTTTTCTTTCCCTCTTTTTTTATCTGAATTTTCGAATCATGTTGATTGAAATTGCCCCATAAAGAATTATTAAATGGATATTGCTGAAAAACACTCGGGGCCTAAGGTTCAATGAAACGAGGGACTTTTTTGAAATCATAAGAACAATTTTATAGTTAATTGTTTGGTCGTCAGCGAAAGAAAAATCATTAACAAATTTGTAGATATTCTTTGAGGGAATAATTAGATTTTTCAAATAAGATTAGGGAGAAATTAGAAAAATTAGAAGATTTGAATTTTTGAAACATCGATGGAAAGGACATCGTCGAAATTTGCACTCATTAGTTAATGATCCCACAAATCTATGTTTATTGCGGTTTTTCCGTATCATTAAGACAAAAACAGACAATAAAACACATTGAAGAATTTTTTTATTCAAATTTTCGCGGTTTTATTATCAAAAATCAATGTTTACAACGCCGCAACGTCGGCTGTAGTTTCAAGGATTTTCATGGCGAATCGCTGAGTGCGGATGCTTCGAAACGAAGGTTTCGTTGTGCATTTCGATCGAACAAAATGGACGAAAAACTTACATGATAATCATTTTTTAACACAAGTAGCTTGGAAGCTAATTGAATATTATTATTATTATCGCAGTGCTCTACTCTTTATATAGTGTTAGGAAAAAACAAAAAAATAATGCGTGCGATTGTTGAAGAAATAAAAAATCGATGATTTCTTTGCAGTGTAGGCTTAATAAATCTGTTTTGTGTTTGACATTATCACATTTTGAGTTTCGTATCTATGTTTTTATGATTTTCGACAAGTGCTGACTATTTCAAAAGTGATTTTTTAAATATCCGATGCGACGACTAAATCGATCGCGAAATTCGTCAAATATCAACTAAATAATCTTATTCGTAATCTCAATTGTATACACAATTAGTACAGCTCTTAAAGTTTCATCATTATCTCAAGAATAATTAATTCAAATTCTTGAGAATAAAGTCGAGGAAGGATTGGGTCTTCGTATAAACACCAGGATAGCCGGGAAGAGCACAATTTACTCCAAACGAGATTACTCCGAGACTGTACCAAGACTTGCCAATTGGATACATCATTGGTCCGCCACTGTCACCCTAAAACAAAGCCAAACAAAAAAAACCTCAGAATCTTAACAAAAACGTTCTTAAAAAGTTCAAATCATTGTTCAACAATTAGAGATGCCCAAACAGGATGTTTTATGAAAAATAGACATTTTTTAAAAATATTTTATTATCATCGCGCTTTCGTGTTTTTTGATCTGCTTACCTGACACGCGTCTTTGCCGCCCTGAGCATAACCAGCACACAATACACGGTCATCGATGAACACACCTTTGCCCGCATACGCTGCTCTGCATTGATCCTGTTTAACAATCGGCAACTGAACTTGTTGCAAAATCGAGGAGCTAGCTCGTCCTAAAGCAGAAAAATGAAAATTTTATTAGTTCGAATAAATCAAAACCATTGCAACATAAGTTGAGATCTTAATCACAAAAAAAACTGTATTCATTCGCAGTTTTAGACAGATGACGGAATATACTGATTACTTTTGCTAAGTTGCTCATTATACTTACGGAAACCAATTGAGCCCCATCCAACGATGAATGGCCAAGCGTTATTGAGATTTTTGCTTTGTATGTCTTCAGTCACTGGTAGACATATGGGTTTGATCAAATCTGCAATAATAACCAAATCAAAGACGTCACAATCGGTCGATGCTACGAGAATATACATTTCTGGATTTAAAAGATCAGGAAATGAATTATATTTGCAAAGAAAACAAGTATTACATGGTTTTTTCTAAATCAGAAGCATATTTGGGTGGGATGAAGGTTCAAATCGTAACTAAGGCGATCTGTTAATCGTACGGTCGGTAGAAAATCTTCTGCTCATTTTTTTCGCAGAGGTTTTTGACATTTTAGGAAAAAATAAAAATTACACGTTGTTTTCCTCTCGTCAGAGAACAAAATGCAACTTTCTGTCTTCTCACACAACAGACGAAACGTCTTAAAGCAAACTTAACTTGAACTTCAACTTAAGACGAATCGTCTTGAAAAAGCTTCCAATATTTACCTGTAAACTGGATATCCCTCTCGAATTTTATAATGGCGATGTCATTCGAAACAGTTTTTGCATTGTATTGCGGATGCACAGTTTTTTTTTCGATCAATAAATCAATCGGTGATGCACCATCGTTTTCGTCATCGATATCGAGCTCACCGACACGTACAAGATATAAATCGTTTTGCCCAGAAACACAGTGTGCAGCTGTAAGAACGTGTCGAGCTGAGATGAGTGCACCGCCACATTTGAAGTTTGGCTTTGATGGATTCTTCTTTGATCGGTAGCCCAAAAGTACAGCCCAAGGCCAGGCACCTAAGTTAACAGAGAAAACAATTTAACAGATATCAAACATACTCTAAACGATGCAAAATTATTAACGTTCATTCAACAATCGAGGTGATCTGTCAGTTGGTCATGTTACAAAAAAAATAGTTAAACCTCATTGTCGGACGAAAGGGAAATAAACTACAATTTTTATTATTTCCAAAAACTTGTCCGTATAGACGGAAAGTGTTCACTTCGGGAAGAGACTGGTAGATCGCCTCACGAGAATGAAATAATATTGACTAATTCTGAATAGTTTCCTAAACAATAATCAACAACTGTGTGCATTTTTTTTTCGGTTCAATAAATTCAAGCACATTCTTAAACAGTAAACCTTTGGAAACATTTAACGAAAAAAACAACTCCAAGTCATAGCTCACCCAAAGAGGCTGGTACTCCATTGACAACTCTCGTGAATTTGGAATCAGTGTAGCCACACACAGGTGGATAGAGAGGTCCATAACGAGTAGAAGTTGGTTGGTTATTCAAAAATGGATTGTTGGGGTTGTAGTTCGGGTTATCGTTGTTGTTGTTGTTGTTGTTGTTGTTGTTGTTGTTATTGTTGTTATTATTGTTGTCATTCTCAGTTTTGCCATTGTCGTTGAAATCAGATTCAAAAGGGCAGCAAACTATGGGATTATTTCTTTCGAAAACACACACAGACTCCCGCAAAAATTGAGCACCACCTCTTTCGTTTGGATTTCTAAGGACATTCAATAGAGGTTCGCAGGATCTGATTGGAAGGCATCGGCCCTCTTGACCCCGTGGATTCGTACAGACACCATAATCTGTAATTATAAACATTATATCGCGATCCTTAATCCGGTGTTTTCAATATGACAAATGAGTTACTGCCTTTTCACGTTTACTTTGAACGAATGCATGCTGCTTCATTGTACTCTTTCTACTCGTAGTGTTTATTTTATACTCCGCAATGGTGTAAAAAATTTCGCACTATGCTGCTTCGATCGTTCGGTTATCGAAATATTCTTGTGAATGAAAATGATGGAAAAATGAATGATAATCGTTGCAAGTGAAAATGACTATTCTCGAATGCATTCCCAATTTACAATATTATCGTTCTTACAACTCCTTAATTGTGAGTAATTGTTTTGACGGGAAATATTATTCAATCTTAGTCTTCGTTCGAGACTTACGTGGGTCGTCTAATCATCACTAATAACGAATAACACGTGTACGGAATCAAACTTTGATTCGCTATAGTTGAGAACATTTTACTTGTAGGAAAATGACATTTCAACTGAAATAAAAAACAAAACTATAGGCACGCAACCGTACAATTCAACGTAATCGTCCAATTTTATCGCGTGTTTCACCTTCGTCTTGTTGCGAATGACATTTCGTGTATCACGAATTTACAATTTCTTCACATCATTTAGTGTAATCATGAAGTTCAAGGTTGTTTATGAACAACCAAAATGCAAGAACATTTAAACGCTCACAACTGCATTGAATTTCAGTGTCTCACGTGGATATAGTTTTCATTCATGTCACGTCACAAATGTCGAGGTCGTTTACAGGTTCATTGAAAAAATATATTCTAATTAATTGGATTCTCGAAAATTCTTCTGCTCATAAATTTTTTTTCAAAATAATTATTTTGAATAATTGAAAAATCATCACTAATCCTTCGTGAATATATACATAATATAGAAATGTGAACGTTAAATAAATTATCAAAAATTTATAAAAGTTCAATCGTTTCATTATGCAAAGATTATCATCGTAATAAATATTCGAAACGGTTGTTTTTGCGTTGGATTTTTGGGCCATCACAATAATCCACAAATTGCGTTAAGATTGAATTTCGAATGCGATTATATGTCTTGTTCAGCCTTAACCGGTTTTTTTTTCCTTATTGCTGATCGATACGTCATCGCACGTCGAGTTCCAACGAATCGAATACGTCAGACTCGAGGGAGAAGTGAAAAAAGAGATAAAAAAAGGCGTCAATAGATTTCGCCATTCCTACGTACGTTCCATGTGTTATTACATGAGGCATTCCACACTAAATCAACGTGATCAATTAGAAGTTAGGCTTATTGACGAAGACTAAACAGCTTCTAAGGAAGTGTGTAAAAAAATTCTAATTTTTGCTACCAAGTCGAAATCGCCGAGCCCCTTGTTTACATTTATTTAATTATATTCTATAGCTGAGCATATACTCGACATAAATTATCCGAGCAAACAAGTTCAGAGATTTTTCACAAAAAAAAAAAAAAAAACGAAAAAAATGAGGAAATATTGTGGTCAGAGGGCGAGTCGTAAATTAAATTGGCATGAAATTTTAGAATATTAAATGCTCGTTGTTTTACCGAAGGCGTATCTTGTAGTTGGACAATGTCCTTGTCACGGACGTTCAATCTAAGTTGAGACAAGCGAAAAGGCCTTTTTTAAGCCGTATAAACACATGTCTTCGTTCGTCTTTCGAACTCGATGGGTTTGCTCCGCATTATTTGGACCTTGGCCCTCTTACAGCAGCACGACGATTCCTTCTTTCTATTCGTCTTTCTGACGTTGGAGCAGAGACTCTACATGTCGCAGACTGATCTTTTACTTGAAAAAATCAATGCTAACGACTTACTTAAATTTCTGAGTAAAAAAAATTCAATGCTAATGACTAACTCGAAAATCTCAGTTAGAACTTAACGTTAACGTCTAACTCCAACATGACGGATTCTTCACGAGCTGGAAATCGATGACCATTTGTTGAAAATACATAAAGACACATGTCATTTGCACAATTCATTCGAACCATTCGAGTTTTTCAAGTTAATGTCGCATATGAGATGAACGCTTCGTGATAATTTGTTCAAAAGAAAACGTCGTATTTCGTAGTACGATTTATTTCTATTCATATACGGGCCAGTGATCGATTGATTGACAAAAAAAACTTCCATAATTGTTACGTAGTAATAAAATGTTTCAGCCTAAAAATATTTTGTTACCCATATGAAACTTTTCTCAACATTTAAATTGAGTTTAAATGCTGTTCTGCCAAAGTATACTGAATTTGAATATTGAGTTTTTCGAAAAAAAACATCTAAAGAAATGACATTTAGAAGAAAAAAAACAATGTTTTAGACAGAAATTTTTGTTCTATAACTCACCTTGGCTCGCAACTTGGTGATGTGCCAACAGTATCAGAAATATGCCGAACGCCACATTTTGCGACCACATTTTGTCTTCTTTGGTCTGAAAAATAATTGAAAATTATCCATTTTTGTAATGAGGAGAAAGACTTCTTCTCACAAAATTTTGTAATAAGAAGTTGTATCATTTTTCAACACTCATCGAACGGTGGTTGTGTCATTGTAATTGTCGACTATACAACTTGTGGTCATTGACCTGTGTACGAAAAAGAACATTTCCATGTAGCTTGTGAATCATTCGTCAATAAATCTCTGCTCCATGAATATTCGTTTTTTTTAAGTTTTTTTTTGTCTTTAAAATATTCCTAAGGGATATTGTGACAGAAGATTTTGAGTCGATCTTAGATGTTTCTTGGTGACCGAATTTAAGGAGTATTTTTGATCTTCTTATCAATATCGTACTCTTTAATTCTTTAATTATTACAATTAGTCGTATTTTTGAATCTATACTTTGGCAGCCATGATTTTCGGTAAAATTTACCTATTTCACGTTAACAGTGATAATAAAAACTGAAATGAACAATACAATTTTTTAAATACTTCCGGTCCAACGTCCATAAAATATTCCCCAGTAGTTTAAAACAAAATTAAAAGAGACATGCCAGGTTCAATTTTGACGTTTACTGAATTACAAAACCTCTAAACAATGTTGTGCTTCAGTGCCCTCTCATAAAGGATTAATCATTGTTGTTTAATTGAATACAATTCACACGAAGGTCAGCACGAATTTGAAAAGTTTTACGAATCACACTTCGTTTAGAATTCAATGATTCTTCACTTGTTCGCGTTTTGATAAATAAATCCGGTGTTAATTTAACAGTCATCGTGATTTCCAGGTACGACTGACCTTCATTAACACTCAACGTGGCGGCAAAAGTTCACGGTCGAACGGTTTTCATACTTTTTCTTCCATGTACGGTGTTACGTTTTCATGGAACCATTTTAATTTGTAGTGGTTTGGACAAAAATCGTATATTCAAGAACAAAATTGAAAAAATGCCTTCTTGTTATAAATTGACGAACAATTAATATCATCAAAACGCATGGAGACACCATAAATAAACTTTGAATACAATAAAATATTGATTTCGTACACGAAAAACTGGTTTTTTTTTTGGAACTGCAAATATTTCGTCGGATACGTTCAACAAAATTATTTGCGGATATTGGCCGAATTTTTTGTCATCCCAACAGTAAATCCGGTTAGACAACAAATATACTGTTGAGACAACGATTATTCAGTTCATATCCGCAAATATTTTTTCTTCTTCGCAGTTCCAACAAAATCCGGATTTGCGTGTTTACGAGACAAATAATTTCGTAATAAATTTGAATAGAATATCCAGCTCCCATTACGCGTCAACAGATAAATGGCGTTTTTTAAAAACAGATCAGACTTCAAATATAGAACTTGGAGCAAAACTGGTTTTTCGTAATCGAATAATAACTACACTTGCACGAGGTCACATCAACGACTCACAATCATCAAGTTCAATCATCATTTATAAATTTTACTGTATCTTCGTAGAAGAAATTCTTTGCGCACTCAGAAAATCATTTTTCTCAAGATATTGATTAACAAAATGCAAGTCATTGAGAAAGGTGTAAAAATGACGAGCTTACGATGTCGATATAAACGTACAAGCAAGTTACTGAGAAAAGTGGAGAAAAAAAACTGTTTTTTTGACGAGTGATCAACGTGTGATTTTGACGTGCGACCCGCTCAAAGAAAGAAGATCTTATAAAATATTGATTAAATAAGTAACGTAGCGGAAATTGCCCAAAAATGTTCCTTCCAATGTTAATGTTACAAAAATGTTAACGTTAACTATAAGTTAATATTAACAATTTACATTTCTTCAGACATGTAGAATGAAAAAAATGCTACGATGCACCGCATCGAAAGAAAATCGACCTCGAATATTGTCGCGTCTTGTTTATCGCGCATTGAAGTCTCTTTACACGTGTACAAAAAAATCCGGATTTTTTCACTTGCCAAATAAACTTTTTGGTTCAAATGGCAAAAAGTATTCGATTTCTCTTTCTAATTCTTTCAGCCGACGGATTTAGAACGCGAAAATCAAAAAATTACCGTTACAGCATCGAATCGAGGGATAACCTTGAATTTTCGGTCCTTTTTCAAAAGAAATGATTATAATATTTCGTGTATATTTACAAAAAGTGGAATTTTCGTGATAATTTACATTCTGCGTAGTAAAAAGTCCCCAAAATCTTATATTGTCCTGAATCTTTATTACGTAACGGTAATTTAAACTTTTAATTTACTCGATGTGGTAATTTCAATAATTCTTCGAACTCGGATATCCCCAGTTCTTAAGAACTCATATGATGAAAAAAGAGATATCGAGGTGGTGGGAATTGCGCAACAAATAAAAACTTTCTTCAAACCGGTCCTCTGACGTATAATCGATTATTGCAAACACAAATATACATAAGTAAACTCACAAAAATTCACTTGTGTATCGCTTTTGATTGATCAAAACCGGCTTGGATATTAAAATAACGATATTAAAAAACACGACGAAACGACGTGAAAGAACGTCAAGTAACGACTGATCTACGTTCGCAATCGACATTCTCTTTATATACCAAGCACATCTGAAGAATTACACCTGATCTCCGTTGGTGACCCGTTGAATTCGTAGATTATATGACGAACGTATGGACAAAACCGACCAGACGTCTGTACGAGCCTTTGAAATCCCCAAGGAAATCCCTTTTTGGTAGTAATCATTTACAAAATTCCGTCTGATCGTGACGTCCTTTTTTTATCCCTTGAAATCCAAACTCATTTTTCATGCTGGGTTCATTCTTGATTCTGCACGATTAATTTATCTGTTTAATAAAAAAATCATCAATCAGCGGTTGTTGTTGGAAGGTGCAGTGCTTCACTATGTGAAGATTTGCGTTTATATCGAAAAATATTTTTTTCTTCACTTCTGATGAGACTCCAAGGATGACGTTTATCCACACATCACGCAGAAAAAATTGTACAGACGGGAACACTTCATTGCACTATTCACTGCTATTTGTGCATTTTTTGAAATCCAATCAGAATCGAATTCAAGCATAACGAGTAAAATGTTTAGTAACAGAAAAAAGTCAACCGTATATCGGAAACTGAGAAGTACAATCGAATTTGGGTGGCTCACAGCATTTTTCAATGTTTCTTTCGGCAAATCGAGCCCAGAAAAATTTCTTATAAATCAATAAATTGTTTCGAGCTAATTAAATAAATGATAGTTCGAAGTTTCTTTTATCAACTTGGAAAACTTTGTTTTCTGATGCATTTTTTAAATCAAAATTCCTCGATTGCATAATTTTACAGAACGTTTGACAATCTCCCTCAATTATACGTGAAGAGCTTAATTGAACCTTAACGAAGCCGTTCATTAAAAAGCCTTGGGGAAAAACCCGAAATTCAGGGCTACAGTTCTGACCGATCGAATGCAAAAGGATTCGCAAAAGTATCGTGACTGACAGACGTAGAAAAAACTGAAGCGATTGATATGTAAATAATAAAAAAACATAAATAATCATTAACTTTTATTAAAATATTCAATTTTTTATTTCGCACTGAATGTAACATTGGTTGTGAAGTTTCGAATGTTGATGTATTAACATTTATTATTAGAATTAATAGAAGTACTATTAGGTTTTTTTTTTTAGACCAACGAAATTATTTTTATTATATTCGCGTTACCGAAAACCCGATAATCAGGAAATTCGAAATCGTAGACTCAGAGTACAAAACAGTGGAATGAAATTTAATATTTTTTATAAATTGATAGAAAGTTTGAATTTTACCAAAAAAATTCCATATGATTCTTAGACAACTAAAGATGTAAATAAACACGCGAATTGTCGGATGAAAGCAAGAGATAAAAATGACGCCACTACAGATCCATTCGATCTAGCAAAACAGACGAGGAACTGCCACAACACGCGATCCTAGAAGCAACAACGTTGGGACATGTAATTGAGTGTCGAGGTGACGCACGGTACGAATGCCGTTTCAAAGTATGCATTTGCAAAAATAGTTCTTAAACAGCAATCATTATATCGACAACAAATTTTTTTTCATACATTCGCAGTGATTTTTAGATTCATTAGAAATAGATAAATCTAAATCAACTCTTTATCAGTTATAACCCATTTAATTAGAAGGCACGTACCTCAGATCCCTTTCTAAGAAAATTCAAATTCAGATAGTTCTTATTATTATTATTATTTATTTTTTTCTCATACACAAATATTATTTGAATTTTTTTTTTAATTTCTTTAACTCATTGAACACAGAAGAAAAAACATTAAAACACCAAATATTGTTTCAGTATCGAAATGTCATTCAGTTTTTAAAAGTTTTTACATTGACGTGGTATCGAGTGTACACGGAATACATAAAAACTAAAAAGTTATCGTTACAGTACGGAAACGGGGGAAACTGTGAGCTTTGGTTAATTTTTACTGCGTAAAATATAAATTTTATGGAAAGGAAATAAAATTTCGTATGTACAAAAAGAAAATTATTTTATTTTCATGAAACTTAAATTCTGCACAGTAAATTCTTTAAGACTCAAGGTTGCCCCGCGAGTTAATTCTGCAACGATAACTTTTCAGTATTCATTTTTTCCGGGTATACTTCAAATGAAAAAAATGAAAAAATGAGTACAATCAAGTTTGTGCGAAACGCAATCATTGTGTTTTGATTTAACAAGAAATAAAAATATATCCAAATTGGATTCGGCCCGTTATCGGGAAACCAATTCAAGGATTTCTGAAAATCATTAAAACATGATTAGCATGAACTGATAATATTTGTATTCACAAATCGCTTATCGAGATTTCAATTTTAATTCATTCTCCAATATTCAAGATAAAGCCCGATTATTTGCCGTGGCCATAATGAACTTCCGTTCGCGTGGAAAGTTCTTTTGTCCCTTGTTGTTTGCGACGATTTTCGCACGTGAATCGTTAGCGCGAGCGCACGATTTGTTTTATTACGAGCGGGTAATTCCTATGTTGTGTGATGTCTTTTTTTCTACTATTAAACACGCATTCAACGGATTACACTGTAAAGCGCGGTTTAATAAGAGGAAATTCCACGGAGTACCCAATTCGACAAATCCCTCTGATGATTCCAAAAAATTAGAAGCTGTTTCACTTTTTACAAAAATCCTTTATGTAGACATAAAAATTTCCATGATTTTATCAAAATATCAAAATCTCCGAGAAAAAAAACACTCATTTGAGCGTTCATGTTTTTTTGATAGTGTCAAATGAAATGTCAAATGAACTGGTGTGATTACGATTCTGATTCGTCATCGTATTTTTCTTCATTTTTAATCATTATCATCATATGTAATTATTGTAGGAAAATGGTAATGAAAATAGTGAGCAATTTATGCGACTCTCAGGTAATTGAATAATTGTCATTCCAAAAATTACGTCAAATCCGTTATAATTTTCTTTTCGAGAAAACGTGCTTAAAGTTTTTGTACTTCCCGACTGCAAAGATAGGATTTCATGCATAACTAATAATTAACGACTTCGTCAGATCCTTACAACTCGTGGTTGAATTACTTTCAACCGCAATTTTCATTGCTCTGCGTTACGTAGAAAGACCGATCGTAAAAATAGACAGTCGATTATTTTTTTTTTTGCAACGGTAGAATTGAATGCAATATGGATCTCAAAATAAAATTATGATCTCATAATTGCAAATACATGAGTGGGATTTGAGAGATTAAAAAAAAAAAAAAAAAAAAAAAAACAAATTTGGTCTGTCTAAAATTTTTTTTTATTTGATTAAGTATTGTCAATGAGATCGAACGAATTATTCTTTTCGTTTGATCTCTTGTTCGCCCATTTATTAACGAGACATTGAATTAAATACAATCAAAAAGACTTTCCATTTTCAATAAATTCGCAACAATATCAAAATTTGAAAGAACATAATTTAAAAAAAAAGAATTACATGTTTCACATAGAATGAAAATCTCAATAAAAATCACTGTTACAAATATTTAATCCTTATTCGTCAATATTGTGTTCTAAATCTACAATTATCACATCTTTAGTTTTTACGCAACTCAGGGATTCGATACTATAGTCTAATTTTATATGTGAGGGAAGCGATCAATTCAAAACAGACGTAATGAAGTCGAGGTATTTTTCAGTCTTTGTATAAACACCAGGATAGCCCGGAAGAGCACATCTGAAGCCGAACGATACCACTCCAATGCTGTACCACGTTTTGCCAATTACATACATCATTGGTCCACCACTGTCACCCTGAAAAAATAAAAATAAAAACAAAAACCATGAAATAAGATGAAAATATCGTTAACGAATGAAATTACTCCAAATAAAATAAAAATTTTGAAGCACACGATGACAGACACAATCCATTCTTACATTGTGACTGGTAATGGATGTTAAAGCTATTGAAAAATCGTGAAACTGAGTTATTAAAAAATCGTGAAACTGAGAAAAAATTATGTTATTGCGACGAAAAAAAGCGACACCGTCTTTTTCATTTTCTTCATCTTTCATGCAGTTTGGAATGAATTTTTTTCTAGCAAGACAACTGCAGTGAGAATTGTTCTTACCTGACATGCATCCTTGCCGCCGTCGCCGGCGCATATAACATTGTCATCGATCAATACACTTTTATCGTTGTAAGCTTGATGGCATTCATCCTGTGACCGAACCTTTGCTTGAATTTGTCTCAATACATTAGAAGTAGGACCGTCTGAAGAAAAGGAAACACAATGATTGCTCGTGTATCAGACAAAAAGTGATACTCGTTTTAGCCAAATTAGGGACAACTCTGGAGGTACATTTCTCCCAAAAAATGGAAAACAGTTCGAAAAATAAAAACATTTTTAATGAATTTTCAAGATTCTCGTAATGCATGACTCCCAGAACTGTTGAATCTGAACCAAAATAGTTTTCTTGTACTAATTGCTTAATATCATTCAATTATAGTAACCCGTTGGTTGTGTTTTTTTTTTTAATTGCATTATTCCTTTGACGAAAACAAACGAACCTGTTCAAATTGTCTCGTTACTTATCATTGTAACTGTAAATGTAGTGCACTAACAATTATAATGATACTAAGACAATTTGAACAAGTTTTGTCGTTCTTCATTACACACTGTAATGCTGCTGCACTTTCAGTTATAACGATAATTAATGAGATAACCACTTAGACAGGTTTTGTCCTTTTCTGTCAAGAGGAAATGCAATGTTGAACGAAACATTCAGTGGATCCACGCGTAATCGAGTACTTTGTGGCAATTGTAACAAAACCAACAACAATTTTGGGGCACATTCAGCAGGTTCGAAAGAGAGATGGACATCGGATTAATTAGAAATGAAAATAAAATATGTCATTCTCACTATAATGAACAGCACCCCATCCTACGACGAAAGGTTGTTCGTTGGTTATGTTCCTTCCCTGGATTTCTTTAATAGTGGGTAAGCATATCGGATGTAGCAACTCTGTAAAAAAATAACCACATAAAGTTGACACATAATCAGTCAAGAAAATATTTAGATTCGCCATCGTTCATGAATTTTTTTTTTAACATATTACGGTGATACTTGCCAGTGAATTCAACATCTTGGCTGAGCTTAAGAACGGCTATGTCGTTGTTGTAATGCACAGGACTGTATTTTGGATGTATATCACGTCGTTCGATATAAACATCGATTGGTTTCGCACCATCGTTGTCATCAGCGATATCGAGCTCGCCAAGACGAACGAGATATAGATCTTTACGTTGGTAAACACAATGTGCAGCTGTGAGAACATGTCGAGCTGAAATAAGTGCGCCACCGCACAGGTAGCGGTCCTTTCCAGGATTTTTTTTTGAACGGTAACGAAGAAGAGCTACCCAGGGCCAATTACCTATTCAATAATCAACGAAAACTTGAATTAAAAAAAAAGTTATGAAATTGGAAAAGGCAGTAAGAAACGTTTTTGGAGTCTCTAAATGTTGTGTCAATGAAGTTTTTTTTTACAGTCTTCCTTAGCCTCCGTGGAAATGTGAAACACAGTAGTGCATTAGGAAAGAGTAGGAGAGGGCATAAAAATGTAGGAACAATGAAGAATAAACGAATAACTAGTTTTTTAACGCTAACAAAAAGTAGTTCCATAAATCGAAATTTACCCAACTCTGCTGGAACTCCGTTGACGACCCTCGTAAATTCATTCTTGTTATAGCCACATACAGGAGGTTGGAGAGGTCCGTACTTTTTAGAACTTGACTGACTTCCAGCTCCGTCATTATTTCGAGTACCAATACTAACAGTACCATCGGTATCATCGTCAGTTTTTGAATGAGGGCAACAAACTATTGGGAATTTAGTATCGAACGGACAAAGTGATCGATGGACAAAAGGACCGCCAGCTTTGCCGTGTATTTCAAGATGACGTAAGAGTGGCTCACACGTTTGTATATGACGACAATCCCCTTCCTCATTTAATTCATTCGAACAAAACACGCTCTCTAGCATTAAAAGAGAAAAATAGCCAAATTATCATTATTATTCGAATAACAAAACATTAAGGCATTCAATCATTTGAATGTTGTCTTCTTTTTTTCAGAGTGACCTCAAGTTTTTATATTTCTTAGATACGAAAAGTAGTCCTTTGGAGCCTTCGGTCGGCGGTTGGAAGAATTTATTTCCACAACAAAATGTCAATGGCTATAGATATAAATAAATTATCGATGCAAACCATTAATATTTGTTAGGATACAAGGGTGAAAAGTTCAATATAATTTTTGTCAGAGCTCAGATCGATATACTGACCTGGACCGTTAAGTTGTACCTGACTGAACGCATTTCCTATCAGCAGGATTCCCAAAAACACTTCAATTTTCGACCTCATTGTTGGTTCCAACATTTTCTAAACAAAAACAGAATATGATACAAAATTGAACTGAAAAACGAAAATACGACTATAATAAACGTTAAGTTTGCGACGACAATTAAACTTTCATCTCAGTTGAGTGAATTTCGTACCCAATATCAATAAATCTCGTATTTTTATACGAGATTTCGCGCATATATTTCCATTTCATTTTTAACTGGTTTATCGATTAATTTGTGTTGAAATTTTTTCCGTGTGAATGGCCTCGAACTACGCTCCACGTGTTGAATTGGAAAATAAAGTTCAGAGTTCAATTTTGTTTGCTATCGTTGTTAATTTGATGATAAAAATAATAAATAAATCACGATAAAATCGATGCAAATAACAAGTTTGGAGATTTATTAACTACGATGAAACTTTTTTAACCATCAGTAAATCTTCAAACTGAAGATTTAAATGGTTTAATTTTATACGTGTGTGAAAATGTTTCCTAAAATGCGTATTTTCCATGCAAAGAAACTGAGCAAAACCAATTGTTTACGATTCAACAACCTACACTTTAAGAAATCTTTTCCCAGTCTAACTAGTATTCAACAATAAAATGTAAACAGTTAGTTTTTCTAAATTTTGACACTCGATTCGTCGCATTTTCCGTAAAAGTTATAAACAACACGATGCTGTAAAAACAATTGGAATCAAAAATGGAATTCAGTGCCTCGAATGTCTTGCTTTCAAACCTTGGAAGACTCACCTAGAGATGTTTTTATACCATTTGAATAACACGATAGTTTAATAGATTGAAGGATATAAAAATTCCTGAAGGAATGCCAGGATGGACTGTGAAATAACGACTGGCCTACGATAATTGTGGACATTCTTTTATATCCCCGGACCACTCAGAGCAACCTGTTACATTCGTGAATGTTGAAAAAAATCAAGATTATACACACGCATGCATGCGTGTGTATATACGAAACCGAAAGCTCTTTTCGATTTTCGATTGGTACCGGGATTCTTCACGTTCACATAAATCGTTACTTTTTTTTCAACCTCCATTTGTGATTTTTTATATTTCTCAAAAGATTCTACGCAGAAAAACACAAGTTGACGACATACCCGATCAGACAATCGGCGAAAAATGTGTGATGGTGATACTTTGTTTCAGTTATGAATGAATGAGGAAAAATGATGATCAGAAAATATGATTTGTATGATTTTTTTTTCCATAAAAGTAATTGAAACAAGGAGAATAGAATGTATAAAATATTTCGTTAGGATTCACGTCTCGTATATTTACGAACGCATTTGAATATTTTCGAATAACGTTTACTTCGGATACTCCACTTTAACAATAAACCAGTACAAGTAATCTTCACATTATATTTGTAGCATCATATTTACAGTATAAAGTTTTATAACTTACGAGAGTATATAAAATTATGTTTTATTCCAAATTAGTTGATTATTTTTCGTACAAACGGGTACGAAAAGCGCTCGATGTTTTTGTTTTTATTCCTCATATTATATCTTCGTTCCTTGATTTTTATTCCCACGAGCCGAGGGCAGAGATAAAAAGAAGTTTAAAACGAAGAGACAATTGAACGCGACCTCGTTCGACGTAAGCGGAATACAAACGCTTCGGGAAAAGCAACAAATAAAAAGGAAATATTCCCGCGAATTTCGGTTGTTCCGTGTCCACGTGCTGCGAAACACGTGTATCTCCGATCGATTCGTTATACAAAATTTTCTTATTTTTTTTCATAACTTTTCATTTTCTCGAACGTGAACAGCGAGGTCGTGCGTTTTGCTTTATTTTTTTAAATTATTTTTCATTAAAATTCGCGAGGACTTCTGTGTCGATTTAACGAGGAATAAAAAGAAAATTCATTTATATTAAAAAATGACGCGCAAGTCCTCGATCAGGACGTCACCGTTCGCGTTCGTCTTAAATCCATATTTTATATTTACGGAGAATAAGTCGTTTGGTAATTTAAAATCCTCCATAAACTCACTTAGTTTCTTTTTTTCGGTGTGCAGAATTTATTGATCGTCTATTTTTTCATCGTTCGACACGATACAAACGCTGCAAACGTACCGAGCCATATATTCTCAAAATTCAAACACATGATCATTACACAACTTTCCATGAAATTTGGCTTCCAGCGTTTGGCAGTAGTAAAAATCATTCGTCACGTAAAGATGCAGCTTTGTTCTGTGTTTTACGTTTTTTTTTCTTTAGTTTTCTCCGCATTCGCGTGAAACATGTAACAGCGATTTTTTCAGAGCAGTGGATTGTTGGAGTTTTTTTTTCGTCGTGTACTCGTCGCTGATTTAGTTCTGCAAAGTTTCGTCCTTGAGCAACCTCAAGACAGGCATTTTCTTTTTTTTTCGTAATATTTTATGACTCGTTGAGTTTAGATTTGACTTAATTATACGATATCAATTGATAGGCAATCCAGGACAAAACTGGAGACTCCTATTTTATGGCCCAAAATCACCTCTTCCCCGCGTATTTTTATTTCTCCCTCAACGAACTATGTTGATTATTTATCGGTGGTTTTTCTTTTGTTTGTGTGTGTGTGTGTTTTTTTTTCTTTTATATCTTCTTTAAATAGAATAGTTAGGTAACTGGCGTCGATACATTACGCCCGATAACTCCTCTACGTAGAATTCTTTTTTTTTCTTCTCTTTTTCATGTCACTCGGACATTGCGACCAAGTCCGAGAACTCGTTATTCCCTAATTAATTGATTTCTTTTTTGTTCTTTATTTGTTTTATCTTTCTCCTCTTCGCTCGACGAAAACAAAAACCGAATTTAAAAAATGTACACCTATGAATAGTAGGATCGACGTACGAGAGCTTTCGAAATGTCGTTCGAGACTCGTCGTTGAATCGCGCGTAAGATTCGAAACGATTTGTACTCGACGCGACATCGATTTATCGCGTATTTGAAAAATATCTCTTTTTTCTTCTTCTTCTTAGTTTTCGTTTCTCTTTACGCAGTAACCGCTATGAGAAACAAAAAATTGCCCGATTTTATGATTCTTGCCTAAATTTCATTAAACGTTCGTGGCTTTATTCTCATGCTTTCTCTTCGCAGCACCATTTGGAAAAAAAATTAACTTGGAGAAAGTAAACAGACTTTTTCACATTATCATAAATAATTTTCTGCAGACGTCTCCCGAACGAGATCTATGATTCGCCAAACAAACAAAAATTGTCTAAAATGTTAAAGAAAAAAAAAAAAATTCAAGCCATTTTTCCATAGCTCCGTTTCGTAAACATCTCGCTTGGGTTTTCTTGAGTGTATAATCGATTTGTCAGCAGTACTCTATTTACAATTGTCGATATCTACAATAATAATAATCGTAATGATAATAATAAAATTCATTTTTTTTTTCAAATAAAAACGATGACTGATCGCAACAGCAGGTATTCGCACTTGATATGCGAAACAAAAAGATTGTAATCTTGAGTGTAGAGAAAAAAAAATTAAATAAAAAATAACGCCACGATGTTAATAAATGTTTAGCTGTCAAAACAACTCGGGATGAATATCGAATAACATACAAGGAGCGGAAGATAAAGTAACCAAAAAAGCCCACGATAACGAGGTGCGGTTAGTCACGACCTTAAACTACGTGGCCGCTGCGAGTTCCTTGTGCAGGAAAGTCTCGATGTCGACACGACATATTGGACAACGTTTGTTCGTACACAGCCACTGATCGACACAGTCTATGTGGAATAAATGCATACACGGCAGTCTCCTGTACAACAAAAATACAAATACAATTGAAAAATTAACCACCGCATTACGAAGAATTTACATCAATCGTTTTTTTTATACAAATGATAAACTCTTATTTTTGTTAATTTGAGGTAAATTTGTTAATCTAAGGTAAAACTTTGCAAAAAAAACTATTATGAGAATTTGACACTCATTTGACTACTGTATAGCAGCTATTTTATCGTGATTTGATTCTAAAATGTGGGTTCTTTTATGTAAGTTTCTCAAAAATATACATTTCGTCGACATAACAATTTTCCGTTGTGTTAAAATGATTACGCCGAAACTCAAACATCGAATAATTCATCAAATTCTTACCTCACGCTTTCGCAATCCTCGAACTCTGACAAACAGATCGTACACTTTTCCATCGCATCTTCGGCGTTCTCCACCTTTTTTACCTGTTAATATTAAACAAATAAATAATATTACGCTGAACTGCGAGATCAGAACAAAAACATCACATGAATTTAAAAATAAATATATACTTACACGTTTGTATTTGTGTGGGAATGTGTGACTTTCGATTGATTCTTGTGTGGCGCCGCAACTTATGTGTGACATACGGCGTAAATCAACGATGCGCATGTAACTTTCAAGGCGAGCCGTTACATGTCGAGCTTGATGCATCACGAAATCAGGCACTGGTCCTGGATACCTGAGTCCCTCCGTATTTTGCTGAAAAAAAACCAAAACAAAATTAAGGTTGAGAGGTCATGTTTGCGCCGGATTTTTTCACATTAAAATGATAATATATCATGAACAAACTGTGACTTAATTCATCAAAAACTTACGAGATACATATGTGGATGGAAACTGAGTCGGAAAGGCGACAAATGAAGATGAGGAAAGTGAGGATGAAGACCTTGTCCTGCCATAACGTTTTGTGAATACGAGGGATAATGATACATGTGATGATGCACGTGTTGATGAACCGGCATCGATGGCATTCGTTCCACTGGCGTTGATTCTATTTCTTCGAGGCTCGTCATTGGATTCACCTGTTTCATTGGAATTAATATTAAACTTTGATCCGTATTCCACAAAATTTCTTTTAAATTCGAACCTCACAATTTCGATTGAATTGTGAGAGCTTCGGAATCCAAATATTTTACTTTTTTAAATCGAAAAAAAACGCTATAGTTAATTCGTACAGCAATAAATCAGAAATCAAAGTTCAGGCATCACAAAGCAAAAACAATGATTTGAAGTTAGATCGAAAATTTAGGCGAATAAATTTGTAATGAACAAAAAAAAGTACCGTGAGTGCTTCCAAACACGGAGGTGGATTTATATTGAGAGCAGCAGGTCCTCTAGTTTCCGGATGACTGTAGACCGTTGGTTGTTGCGGTGGCGGTAACACCGTGTGACGAGGATAATTCTCTGTTTGACTGGGATTTTCGTTGGACGTACAACAAGTACTTGGAGGACCAGCGGTGCTGGTGCTACCATTGGCCGGGTATCCTCCAGGTTGGTACATGTGAGCATTGGGTGGTGTATAACTAATAACATAAAATAATATTTCATTAAACATTGATGAAATCTCTTAGGGGTTTTGAATTAGTCAACCGTCTCTCTTAAATTTCTCCACACCGTTCATCAAATTGAGATAAGAAGAAAGTATCATCCCAGGCAAACTGCCTTTGACTAAACATTGCCTTTTGACTGAACTAACGTATGATGATGAGACAAAATTTCAACATTTTTCATGTTGACTTCGAAAGAAGTTAGACAGCGGAAGTCTCACTGCTTCTGATCAACCGGGTTTTTTTTGTGTAAACTTTTGTGTCTACATTTCCTTAGAATATGAGTTACTTTCATCGTGATGAAGATTAATAAAGAAGTGTTAAAAACAGTTACAAAATCCTGTTATTTTCAAATCGTTTGTAAACGTGCCTCAAACACTTTGCGGTCCGCGGTCTGTGTCCAGCCTTTCCGTTCTGTTACTTTGACGTATCAATAGCACGATATGCTTAAGCCACGCATTTTTCCTGTTTTTATAATTATGTAAACCTCGATACCTAAAATATCCCACCTAAGCTGCCTTGGAATACTTTTTTGCTAATAAATATTCCGATTTTATTCAAGGGAAAGCGTAACAGATTTAAAATTTTGTTTGTGTGCTTTGAAAAAATGCCTCACTTGTCCGGTTACTTGCTAAATTCTAAACAATACGAAGCTTGAAATTATTTCAACAGCAGAAAATACAATTACCCATGATATCCCGATCTAGCGTAAAGTCTGCGGCGATGTGTTTCCTGTGACCGTTGTTGATGGAGCCAGAGTCTCTCGTGAAGCGGATGAATTCTTGGATGAGACATACCAGCTGGTCCATCTACGTACATGATTGATGATAAAAAAATTGCTTTGAAATTCAATTAGTGAGAAACTATGCTTACCTGTGGTTGACGGATGACCTTGATATGAATTGGGAACTCTGTGAGGTCCGTGATACATGGGGAGTGAATTGAGCGGATGCAGCATGTATTCAGACGGATGACGCATGCAGTACGAGGAATGGTTTCTGAAAAAAATGTCAAACTTTATCAACTACCAAAAAAATATATACGATCGAATGAATTGACGAAAAAATGTACAATTTAATAAATAAATGAAAACTCAGCTACTCAAAATAATCTTAACCATTTTTTTGACAAGTAATGACTGACTATAAAATGATAATGTTGAAACTATCATTTGGAGCCCTTGAATTTTCAAGTTTTGAGTAAACAATTTATATTTCTTATACATTATGAGCCAGCAATGAGCCTGTCTCCGAAATTGAAAATCAGATTTTATTAAAAACGACCAACATTTTGTTGAATACGTTCAACAAAATTATTTCCGGAAATTAACTAAATTTCCATCATCTCAACAGCAGTATACCTTGTTATTTAACCAAATATATTGTTGAAATGGCAAAAGTTTAGCTAAGTACCGGAATAAAAACATCGGAGGAACTTGTAAACTGTAGTGTACACCGCATCATTACCTGTGAACTGATTCGGCTGGATGCGGTGACGTTGGTGGAGCACTTGGTAACGTCGCAGTATGCTCCTCGTCGGACTCGGCTGTCAAATCGACGACCGTAACTGTACGATCACTCTGTTCCCCCTCATTTCCATTAGTCTGAATGCATTCCATTAATTTGGTCAATTATACAAGCACTGACAAAAGCTGATGATTTCTTGTTATTTAAAAATCCGAAATAATAAAGTTCCTCTCAAGATCAGAGTAATCAAGTATTTTTATTTTTTCCTCAATTTGTCTTTTTTTTTGTTTTCAATTTGGCATTTGGATAAAATTGTGCAAACTTTGCTCAAGCGCAGTATCGATTTTTATCCCAATCCTTCTCAAATTGTAAGAAATCAACGATATCGTAAACTTCGCTCTAATGGATTGACGAGGTACGATATTTATTCATAGAAAATTTTGATGCCTCACCCTATTGCTGTTATTGACGGTCCCTAAAACTTCGATTGAATCGTCTTCGTCATCACTCTCGCTGCTCGAAGACCAGTCCAATTGCAAATCCGGAGCCATGGGAGTGTCATCGCTTTCTGGAATTCAATGACATTGATTTGAATGCGAAAAATTTATCAAAATGTTACCGATATACAGCAGAACCGAAATTTTGTTTGTATAAAAACTTGTTTAATTGCCGGTTAATTGTTACGGATGTTTTGATTCGTATTGGACGTAAAAAGCATAAAAAATAAAAAAGTCCTCGCTCATGGGGAAACGGTATAATCAAAATCGCTTAGACAAAAGCTTTGTTATTTTTTGAAAAACATGGAACAGGTTAATTCCAACTTTCCCGAATGCATTCAAGTCATTATATTAATGTTGAGGACACAAAAATTGTTGTTTCTTACTCGATGCTTGATTACGAGGTACTTGTTGCGAGGTTGTGGTTGTCGTAGTTGCGGTTGGAAGTAGAGTGTTTTCCGTGGCACTGCCATTTGGAACGTTGTTCATTCCAGGATTTAAGACGCTGCCGGAATGGCCCGCTGCTCCAGTTATGCTACGGCAATTTAATGAACGAATTAAACGGTCATGCCTACTCGGAAGGAGAACAAATGTGTTTTTAGCCATTTTTTGTTCATAAATAAATTGTTCAACACCCAGTATCGTAATTTTTAAATTAAAATCTCCAATTTCTCAGGAGCAATCCATTACTTTCCCAAGACTAAAACAAAGATACGTTATACTCTCGAGAGTCTTGAAAAAAAAATACTCCTATTACTCTTTGTGCCATGATGGGACTTATGTTGTTCCACCCATTTTTCGCAGTTTTTCAATACTTAATACTATTTGAACAGCAGATGCGGGTTTCGAAAAAAAAAAAAATCGCCTCTGATTCAAACCTGTCACTGATACTTGCTCAGGTCGTTTCTTCCGACGACTACAATTTGCCGATCGTCCTTAAAAATTGCAAGGAATATTCAACAGATATCGTATTTCACAGAAAAATTAATTTCGCAAAGTTTAAGTTAAAGTATATTCCGACGATTACAAAATCTCTGTGTCAACAAATCATAGAGCTTTTTTTCTAACTTCATAAACCCTTTGTACTCGGAATGAACCACATTTCGGAATTTTCGGAGAAAATTCTTGGCCATTGTTTATAAAGTAACGAAAGTAACCCACAACGGAATATCAGTCACAGCAATGTAGCAATATCCGCAAGTACAATAACTGTTGAAAGGGATTCGTGACAATATTGTAATACCTGTAATCAACCGGACCGTCTGACGGGCCCGATCGTCTCGATGGTCCGGCTCCACCGAGACTGTCCATTATGTGATTGTTCATCATCATACGTTCAACGTTGTTTCTCTCAATTAAAAGCAAGTGCTTGCGACGATATTTTTCAAAGATCTCCCTTGGATTTTGAAACGGTAGTGGGATGGGCTCGCGCCTCGAACGATTTGGCATATAATTACGATTTAAGCAACAGGGCTCCCAGCGTGCACGGCTGTGAATACGCCTTTGTCCGGTAAAAGGCTCAGGACGAGGCTGTGTTTCCGTCTCTTCAATGTCACTTTCCGCAAATAGGTGTTCGTACTCCATCTCGTTACCTAAATACACCATTATCATTCATGTTAAAATCATTGTTGTTTCCTTCGCGATTTAGTTATCATCGATATTTTAGTACGCACTACGTTACACACAACCGAAATTATAATGATTATCAAATGAAATGTCGTTCAATGGTCTGTAAGAATTAATTTTCCTTGATTTAAATGGACAAAAACGATACTATAGTTTGCACATGGGAATGCAGTGAATTATTGCAGTCCTAACTTTTTAATTGCCAGTTTTTTAATTATTTTTAGACTTGCACATCTACAATAAAAACGTGGCTCCTTTTTTTATGTTCAAAAGAGCCCAAAATTTGTTCATAGTGTGGCTGCGTTAAATGGATCACCTGCTTTTGGCCGGAAAACTAAATCTGCCAGTAGAGTTGGAACTAATTCGAAAATTAACAAAAATAATGACTAGAAAAACATGTTTCGTTGCATTTCAAATGTGCAAACTTCAATACCATGTGGAAAAAGAATTTTTGCTGCATTTCAACAATGCTTATCACAACGTTATTTTATGAGGTTTTGGGATAGACAAATATATCAACATTTCGTTTTTAATAAACAAAAAACTGTGCACCACATTAAGGAGACAATATTCAACTGCAATTTTGAGTTTCTTAGAAAAAAAAGTGTATTATGGAAATCAAAATTAATGGTGGAAGATAAAGGCAATACCAGCAGGACATCTCGGGGGAGAAGGATCAGGCGTCGAGGTGAAAGCTGTGTCGAATATATCAGCAAGAGAAGTTGAATTTGCATCTACAGAACCAGCTGCTGAGTCTGCGTTGAAAAGTTCACTGCGATCTTCAGTTTTTTCCTTTCGCCAAACATCCTCGGTGCTCTTGCCAGCCTCCATGCTGTTTGAGTACCAAAATTAAACAAAGAATTACAAATAAATCCATACGAGAGAATGGGAGAAATGAGGAAAACATCAGAATGGTGCAGAAAAGTTCATTTCGTGGGAACAAGCAAGCGTTTAATCTCATGTTTTCGAAATTGCTTCACTCGTTGAGTTATCTGAGTCTTTCTGAATAATTTGGGCTTTGATCCCTTTAAAAAAAATTCAAAGAAGCATTCATTCAATGTTTCTCGCTCAAGACTGACATTTCATTGAGTTCCAAAGATACAAACATGAACGACACAGGGCCAAAGTGTTAAAATGAAGAGAGATAACAAGTAGATTGCACTGGCAGTATATGCCACAATGGTGGATAACAGAAGAACAATAGCGAGGTCATGTTGTTTGCACTTTTTTTTTTGTCATCCATGAAGTTCCAAATTTATCTCGTCTCCGTCATATTTGCAAAGGATCATTAAAGCATTGAAAAGATTTGCATTCCATTTCGTGTTGACAAAACGTACGAAAAAAAGTTAGAGTAAAGTTCGTTTTAACTATTGGTACTTGAAATATGAATATTCTCAACGTTTTTCAAGTATATTTTCTTGCCTGCCTAAGAAACTGTGTCATTCGGATAGGTCTTACGATAAATCATTCGTACTTGTAAATTTGTAATGTTAAGAAAAAAGATGCGTTACGAGATCCTGTAATTTTTACTTTTCGCGGAACCTGAATACCGATTGGTCCTATTTATTTATTTTTTACAATTTTTATCTCCATTTAGAACGTTATATTTTCGCCGTTAGGGAATTGCAATTGTTGTTGCTCCTCCCACTGTAGTTGCTTACATTATAAAACACGTAATAGTGAGTTACGAGCCTTTCATCAAGGCCACACTGATATATATATACATGCATATGCATGTGTGTGTATATATATATGTATTTATATGTATATATTGAATATATTTATACACGCCTAATTAAATATCACATCCGGAAATATTGGAAAATTCGATGTTTCAAGTCCAGTTATGTTTATGAGAAAAGCTTCTGCGGCTAGAGGAAATATCGATGAAATGAAAAATCTTTGGACATACCTCGCTGGGCTTCTCAACCCCCTCCCCCGAGAGACTCACTCGACAAGGCGACACTGTCTCTTCTCTTTCTTTCTCTCTCCCTCTCATTCACTGACTCTCTCGCTTTCTCTCCCCCTCTCACTCCTTCTCTCTTGCTCTATCTCTCTTCACCACGTCATTTTTTGGCATGAGTTTTTATAGCCCGTCGACACATCGCTGCTTCGTTTATTCACGCACAAAACGAAACATATTCAACTTAACATCCGTCGAAACCAAAACTAAACTCTTGAGATTTACTAATCTTGTTCTGTTTTTTAACCACCGATTTTTCGGTCTTCGATACGCGGAAAATTTTGTCCCCAAATTTATTCTCGTACGTCAATGTAACAACAATAAAACTGGAAAAGAGTGCGCGCATAGATCGGCCGCTGCGCGCACACACAACTGTGCACGGCGAGTTTGCAATACACTTGTGCTCGCCATTTAACACCGGAGGGAGGCGGAACCCAGTGAAATTGACCAATCAGAATCTACATAGTGCGACATCTTCCCGCAAGGATCTTGAAATTCATATTCGTTTGCTCCATTGGTACAGCAGTAAAGATTTTAACGCTTTCGAATTGTTGTATTCCATAACTGTAAATGGTGTTAAAAATAAAAACACCTGCAAGTTCTATCGTTCATCAAAATACAATCGAAGCTCGAATTTCTGTCGTTTCCTAATTTCAATTTAATCCCTCTCCATTCCTGAATTTCTCAACCGCACCCGCCCTATTATTGCGCAGTACCCGAGTGGTGGACAGTGAGAATAGAGAACGATTGAAAATACGGAATGATTTTGGTTCCGTCAGATCGTGAAATGGGAGCAGCGGCAAGTATACGCATTTTGTATGGCACGCATCGCAGCACGACCCGATGATAAAACAGTGACTCCCCCCCAAGGTCAAGTTTTGATTTTAATAAACGTAAAAAAAAACGATAACATTATCTCTGGCAATCTCTAGACAAAAAACAGCCGTGTTGCTTTATTATTGTCCCTGGCCAATCTTGTTATGTGCATCTGAAAATATATTCTTGTCCGTACATATAGATTTTATTCTTGCGTTTTATAAATCATGTATCCGGTGAGCAACTGTATCGACACAGCCAACACAAGAGACGGCTCTTTTCAGCCGAAAGAGAGAGAAGTGTGACTCGCCCCGTGTGGTGTGTCTGTTCATTTTTCTCCCCCGTTTCTTGACCATTTCGCGATTTCTCTCTATCCTCTGTCCCTCCCACAGTAGATAGAGTCTCTCTCATGGTGAATTAAACTCGGGTAGTAGAACGATTACTTTACGTGTAAGAAACATTTTGGTTATTTCGTGAAAGAACTTATTTTATATAAAAAAAAAAATGGCTGTTGCTGCCAGGGCATTGTCAAAATTTACAGGTGAGTGAATTCAAAAAAGTAAGAATTTCTCGTACGTATGACTTGTGATGTTTAATCATTATTGGCCCGAATACGATACCACCCGTTCCGCACTTTGTACCCATCAACGATTTCGCTGTCCTCCCTTACATCAATTTTCCATTTTTTTATGTTTCTTTCCTTCAGAATTAAAATGTTCTCTATCTAGTTTACTTGTTCTAATTTTAACTATTCTTGCCCTCGTGTTTGCACATCAACACACACGTACACATCATTATGTAATTTGAAAGAAGGTTAATTCGAAAATTCGTACAGACAGTGACCTTGTCACTGCCTATTTGTCAACCTTTGAAACTAATTAACAAATTAACTACATTGTTCATCAATGAAATTGTGGGTTGTTGTCATTTTCTCCATTCATTATATCGTTTGTAATATTTATTATTCAAGAACTTAAATCAAGAGAATTTTATTTGTGACTTTTGATCCAAGATATTTATATCGTCCATGACCTCGTTGAATCGCAGCCACATACAGAGGAGATCTTGACCTCGAAATCGTAGCTCACTTTGGTCACATTACTGTTCTACAAAGCTGTACAAACTCATCACAACATTTCAATCTGGAATTATCTGATGACGTAGAAGTTTTCATTGTTGGAATCCAACAAAATTGCTTTTTTGGGAGATAAAATTTTTCCATCGTCAACCATCGTCAATCTACAAAATACATTCATAGAAAATCTTTGTTAATTCTTTAGATGAAAAAATGCAGCATTACTAAAAACAAATTTTAACATTGTTCTATCTGTTTCTGATCCCTGATAGAAATATTATTGATTTTTCTTGTCTGATTTATTTTAATTTTCATTCAAATCATTGCTGTTCTATATTTCGTGCCGATTTCTATTATTAATCTATCAAAAACTCCTGACATGCGATGATTAAGTTTCCATCATTGGAATACAAGATCAATCTGTCACTTTTGTCAAGACTAAAATTCATGTGTTGCGCTAGGATTATTGGATAATCTTTATTCCAGACTTGAAAACTTAAACGCTACTATGCAAGAATTCGAAAAACCAAAAAAGAATTACAAGTGAGAAGGCACCTGTTTCTCTGGTTTAAAAAATATTATTTATGACTTGTACTACACATGAATTTGTGGTAATATAGAGCATAACTGTGCAACTCGTATTTCATTGTCTTGGTTTGTGTTGCGTAAAAGTATGTCTGTATTGATTCGTCATATATATATATGGATATATTTATGTACAATTTACAGCGAGGACACCAACCAGTCTTTTGGGTAGCCAAATAAGATTCAATTATACGCAAACGAGAAAAAATTTGAAAATCGACTCGAACACGAAAGTAATATGCCAGGGTTTTACGGGAAAGCAGGGAACTTTCCACTGTCAGCAGGCGATTGATTATGGTACCAAAGTCGTTGGCGGTGTCAGTCCCAAGAAGGCAGGCACCGAACATCTGGGCAAGCCTGTTTTCAAGACAGTCAAGGAGGCAAGTCTTGTATCATTTCTTATATCTTTCGAATAATTTCGTGAATTTACCAAAATAAAAACTCATTCTACCATATTTTTTTTCATTGTGACAAACTAAAAGAAAAAAAGAAGTGTCTATCAAATAGTGACAATGTTTTTGTAATATTTTCAACAGGCGAAGGATGCCACGGGTGCAACAGCTTCCGTAATTTATGTTCCTCCTCCAGCAGCTGCAAATGCAATCATGGAGGCTCTGGATGCAGAAATGCCCCTGATTGTTTGCATTACTGAGGGTATCCCTCAACACGATATGGTCAAGGTCAAGAGGCGATTACTGGAACAGGGAAAATCTCGTCTCATAGGACCCAATTGTCCTGGAATTATAGCGCCTGAACAGGTATGCAATGTTTTCATGTGTTAACTTTAAAATAATTTCCAGCAAATATTATTTCCAATTTTTTCTTTCAAAAGTTTCCTATTAATTGCGTTTCTTGTTTTTTACGTTCCTCAATCATTGATCTTAATTCTTTCCGGTTCTCTTTAAAATCTAACTTTTTTGTTTTGATAACCAAGGAATTTTGGTCTAAAAATTATTTCGATTGATTGAATTTTCGAATTGCAATTCCAAATGGAATAATGAAAGTTGTAAAATTATTTTTCCAGTGTAAAATCGGCATCATGCCCGGACACATTCACCAGAGAGGAAAAGTAGGTATTGTCTCGAGATCTGGAACCTTGACATATGAGGCTGTGAATCAAACAACGTTGGTACGTATCAGCTCATCCGGATATTTCGCACAAAACGGAATAGCAGGATAATTCATTTTGCTAAAATCGTTATGAGGAAAATCGAAATCATGACATCGTGACTTTTTTATTTTTTAGACCGGACTCGGACAAACTCTGTGCGTAGGTATCGGTGGAGATCCCTTCAATGGTACCGATTTCATCGATTGCCTGGAAGTTTTTCTGGCCGATCCGGATTGCAGCGGTATTATCATGATCGGCGAGATCGGTGGTAGTGCCGAGGAGTCCGCGGCGGAATACCTCACCGAGCATAACACTGTTGGTTGCCATTTCAAGTTATTTGATACCTAAATCCTGTTCCCCATTCCAGCGACCCGCATTGATGCAACGATCGAAAAAGTAATTCGATATTTAAGTGGGCTTCATAACAGCCAAAAGTCATGATCGAATCTTTCGAATACGAGTGACTCAAAAGGAAAACAAATTGAAAAAAGAGAAAAAAGAAACACACATAGAAACCAAAAGGAATTGGAGTTTTACAAAATTTATACGAATTTTATCTTACTTTGGTTTTTCCTAATTTCAGGGAGCCAAGGCTAAACCCGTAGTATCCTTCATTGCCGGTGTCACTGCCCCTCCTGGCCGTAGAATGGGTCATGCCGGAGCTATTATTTCCGGAGGAAAGGGTGGAGCACAAGATAAAATTCTCGCTCTTGAAAAGGTAACTTTTGAGCAATTGACAATTATGCTAATTTTATATCATTCAGAAGTTTCGAAAGTAAAAATTGCCAAATTAAGATTCGATTGATTTTATTTAATTTGTTGAAAAATCGACCGATTAGTCGATGGAATGTTATGAACATATTAAACGTTGAAACTACGATAATTTTTGGAAAGTAAACACTTTACTCGTTAAGTATGAACTAGAGATTTTGGCTTGAATTTCGAAACGTCTTGAAGCGATAAAATGTGAGACGAAACTTGTGCGGAAGATTATCGCTACGTGAATACTTTGAACAGTATTCAAAGTCTATTGTAACTGAAATAATTTGGATTTTTTTTTAATTGCAGGCGGGTGTTATAGTAACGCGAAGCCCTGCACAAATGGGTCGTGAATTATTGAAGGAAATGACCCGTCTTGGACTCGTTGGCAAATAAGTTTGAGAAAAAGAAAAAATGTTCTGTAAAATTATGTAGTTTCTCTCCGTGTCCGTGTATCTTCAAAGAAAAGATAAAAATTATCACTAAACCTATAATCTGTACTGCGACGAGAAAGCTACGATAAAGGAGAAACAAAAAAAGAAAAGAATGGGAAAGAAAGAAAAGGACGTATGTTGCGATTATTGAAAATCCATAATAAATTATTCTAATCAAATTATGGACGTGTTTAACGCACGGATTTTAAGGATAAGATAATGCAGAAGAAAAATAAAAAACGTACATTTCGTTTTCACGGCCATTCGTCGATCGGATAAAAACCGATCAATTTTACTCTCGTGTATTCATTGCGAAACGACCTATCACGTCGAATGGTAAATACCATTAATTATTCGTTCCTTATCGTGTGTCGGAGTCTCATCCATCCTGAGGCGTAGCCTGTACCGTCCGGGACTTTAAACTGTTGCTTTACATTGCCAGAACCTTTTTTTTCATACTTTCCCTTCAAAGCATATTTCTATTCACAGTTGTTCAAATACGCTTATTGTAAATCATGTTAATTATTGAATAAAGCCGTTATAGTCTAACTCGAAAAATATCTCGATCTCATAAATGTTACTTTTTGATAAATATTTTTTCATTTTTATCACAAATATCCGATTCTAAGATCCTTCGGTGTTTATGAAATACTATCAAATTTGTATTATTCAAATTCGACGAGGATCATCAATTTCGACGACGAAAACTAATCCAGTTTTCTTGGTCCTTTTTATGAATTCACAGAAGCCTTCTCTGTTGAAAACGGTGGCAATTGCATTGTACAATGTATTTTTCACTGAATTCTAGCGACACAGACTATGATGATTCTCAAGACTTAAAAACTCTGTGCAATTGAATATTTTTATTTTATTCTCAATATTCAAACATTCAGTTACAAGAATAGAGATGAAAAATGAGATCATTATTTACAATTTCTATGAAAATATATCAAGTTTCGTTTTTACAACTGATAAGCATCGAGGAATGTGGTGGATCAAAAGCCCATTAGTCGGTCTATTTGTTGAGCAATTTTTTTGCTATCCCGTACCAGGGGTTTGAGTTTTTTCAAATCCATTGACGCTATGAGATTGCAAAGATTGCTACAAGTGCAATAATAAAGATGACCATCTTCGTACAACTGCTGTGCAAGTTCCAGCTGATGATTGTCCATCAGAAGATCATTGGTAACAACTATTAAAGGTTTATGCTCTCCCAAGGCTTCTAAACAACTACCAGCACCGGCGTGACTTATAACTAAATCCGCAGATTGCACATACTCTTTTATCGATGATTTTAAGTTGAAAAATTCAATCACTTGGAAACCATGGCGTAAAGTGCAATCTGGTTTTAGCGTCGTATTACCAATTTGCAATGTCAAATGATTGTAACCACGATTATTTAACTCCTGGAATATATGAATAATAATTATAACTATGACACTGTCATTCAGGAAAACTGGGGCTCTCGAATAATATTGATGATAATAAATGATTGACAAGGCAGTTATTTGACGCAAGTAGCCTCTGCAAAATGTCAAAAAATATGAATAAACAAGAACAGTTGAGTCACCTCTAGAACTGCTGAAGTGGTAACGGTATTTATCAGATTATCAAATTTCGTAGTTCCCACTGTAACGAATATTTTTTTCGACATTGTAATTCAATAATTGTCCGATAAGACTCAAAATAAATGAGGTTTCAAAATACTTTTTGGAAACGTGTACCGCACATTTTTTTGCTGTCAATTGCCATCAGGAATTCGCGAGCAGTGTCATCTCGTGGTGGAAATTTGCGAAAAAAGTCCCCACCACTAGTTGGTTATGATTTTTACGATCGTCGATTGGTACCCCTTGTTGTAACTATGGAATGCGACAGGCCAATCGGCCCCCCTCTTTTTCCGTCCACACTCTTCGTGCACCGTATTGCTCAACGTTTTCTCGCGAACGGAAACTTCCACTCTTCCGTGTGGGATGCGTTAAAAATTAACAATCTCGCTGCCCATACGATTTTTTTTTGTTCGTTCTTTAGCATATGGTGCAGATATTGCGTTCGTGTGTGATTCGCGCGAATAACATCGCGCTTATTTCGACCATCGTGTTAATGTGAAAAGAAAAACGGAGCAGAATATTGAATCGTTCGTCATACGGTCGAATAACGCCGGCAAAGGTGTTACGTACAGAGTTTAGTTGAGCCGCGAGACTTTGTCGAAAAGAGAGATAATGGCCGATACCGAGGGTAAAAAGTTGACCGAGCTACGCGTTATCGATCTCAAAACGGAACTCGAAAGACGCGGTCTCGACAAAACCGGCAACAAGGCTGCTCTTCTTGAGCGTCTCTCCAAGGTAATTGTCGTCGTTTTTCTACAATATTCCTCGATACTTTTCCCATCCTCAATCTTTTCATTCCGAACACGCATACACAACTTTACATGGGCGTCGCGTGGTTTTTCGGACGCCATTTTAACCCTATTGATCCCTTTGCCGACACGTCGTGCCGATTCGGAACAACTCTCAGCAAATACATGAATATATCGTAGCAACGGAAACGAGATCGAACATGTTTTTTCGTGTTGACAATGATGAATCCATCTTTTTTTTTTTTACTTTCGTATGTTTCATTGCTCTTCTCGTTGTATATATTAAAAGATAAGAATCAAGAATAGTTTACACATGGAAAAACATTGTTATTTAAGGAAAGTTACGACGTATTTAGATTTTTTTTTTTCAACATATCTGTGCACACGTCGGAATGACGCTGCGTCACTTGTAGCTCTTTCGGACTTCAACGAGACTCAGGTTGAATAATCACCGGAGATCGAAAATAGTGAGCTCATTTTTTTCTCTCTCTTGGCAACGAGCAGTCGGGACTCTGGGACTCTCGTGGATGCAAAATTTTACAAATATCCGCCTATTTAGTTTACGTGGTTCTAGATGACGAAATATGTCATTCTGAGAAGCAATATAGATATATTTTGTCTCGAAATATCGCGATCTCCGACGATTCGTGTCTTTCGACTTTTAGATAAAAAAGTTTAGATATGGATATTTTTTTTATAGATAAACACATCGTTGAAAGTCGACAAAAACTCGGGTTTTATTTCATTATTTTGTCGTCTGTTTGTAAAGATGCAAATATCATAAAAATTCGATATTTCGCACATTATCTTAACAAAGCTGCTGGTAGGCAAAAAATTACTCTACTCGCTTGTTTCTTTTGTGGAAACAAGCCAATTTATTTGGGTTAGAGTGGGGGTCACAAAAATAGAAGAAAACTGAATTTCATTGTGTCCCGTGGTTTTCTTTTTGTAAAAATATTTGTTACGAACTCAAAAGGTTAAAAAAATGATAAGAGGAACACACATGCAAGTAGAATGATCTCTGTGTTTGCAATATTAGAATAAAATCGTCTTTTTCTTAGTTTTGGCAATTCAATAAATAATTTAATCGAGAAATCCAAGTGATCCAACATTTCTTGCAGACTCATGCTAGAAAATTTGGCCACTTTTGTCAGTTTTTCTATTCAATATCCAAGTACTCAGAGTAGATGAAGCAAATTTGAACACTTCAGTGTTTCATACTTTTAATAAATTAGATATGAATCTTTTTTTTTTGTATTCCAATTTTAGAATAATGTCAACTTTGTTTCTGTAATTTAAATCATCAGATTCTCAACCGTGAAGGATTTAGGAAACTTCTTTATTTTTCATGAATTTTGGTAGAATCAATGTCGTTTGAAATCAATTTGATGACTCGCAAAAGAGAAAAAAATGAAAATGTATTATTTTGTGATGACATAAAGAAAATAATGAAGCTCATGAGTATTGTTTTTGTTTATCTTTGTTAATGAATCAGGAGGGATTCATTTTTGAATAATATTGTCTCAACTACGGCGAATTGTAACAAACTTTCAATGTCATTCATGAATTAATTTTCTGGGGGCTTTGCACATTTTTGTTTATCCAAAACAATCGGAAGTTTTTGATGAATATTTGCACGAAAGATCATTTTAGCAAAAATCAGATGTTCTTTGCGGCTTCTTTGGTAAATCTTCCGATCCTCAAACATTTACTCACACTTAGCACCAACTTCCCATGCATGCAAAATCCAATTTACATGTAAAAAAAATGATTTCTTGTCAAAACAAGAATGATGGTTTCCAGGCTATAACGGAGGAAGGCGAAAATCCGGACGAATTCCTCATAGTACCTTGCATAGGAGTCAACAAGATTAGCCCTCGTAAGAACAGTGGTAAACAAGCTTTTAACGCACTTTTGACAATCTGCTCTGCTGATAGTAGAAAAAAAGGCAGTTACGCAATGAATAAGGCAACAGTTTCTTTATCCACGTTTGTTTACTTTTCAAAATTAACAGCTACTGGAGCAGCTAATCAAGACGAGCCAATGGATACTCACGATAGTTCTAAAGAAGAGTGTAACGACACTCAGGAGAGCGCAGAGACAAAGTCCAAAGAAAGTTCTCCTCCGAAAGTTTCAGAGGATGAAACGAGTTCAACTAAAAATCAAGTGAATGTAAGGACGGTTGAAAAAAAGCGCATTGAAGTTTTTCCAGGATATATTTTCCAGTGTTCTCATTCAATATTTCTTTTTGAAAAACAATGTTTAGCCGGAGCCTCAATTGATTTTGGAAGATGCAATGAAAAAAGTAGCCAAGCCTCAAGAAACAAAAACAGAGTCTAACGAAAAAGTCAACAATGAGGCTAGCGAAGAAGCTAAAGAACCTGAAAAGAAAGAGGAAGGTGAAAGTTCCGAAAACGCTGAAGCGAGCGAACCTCCAGCTTTGCCGGCTCCAGCCCCACCAACGCTCGCTCCAGCTGCACCTGCACCCACGCCTGCACCCTTGACAAACAGTTCTATCGAGGCAAATGGCATCGACAACGAGGATTCCATAAATCTCACCATCGGCGAAGATGAAGAGAATCTCCTTGCCGAGGAGGTATGTACATTCAAGAATTTAAAGATATAGACTCGAAATTCGTATTAATTGAGAGACGACACTAAATCTTTGAAACTTCAATCTAGTGCATTAAATTTTAATTTCGATCAAACTCCTAAACAATTCCTATTGATTAGAAAAAATGTAGAATCAAAATGTCGTAAAAGTCCGGACCGATTTTAAGTTATCATACTTTTCTTGGAATTTGATATCTTTTCAACGAAAAAAACACTCAAAAATTCTGCAAAAATGGGGTAAAAAAATGTTCGCAAGTAAATTAGAAACAGAAGACTAATCTCAATGATGTCTATTGTTTTTCAGACGGAGACTCACGTCAAGCAGAAGGGTAAGTCATCATTGTTTACTCGAGGGCAGATATTTTGTTTGTTTGTTTTTTTTCCGATACATATAAACATTAGACGAATAAGAATTGCAAGCATAGGTTCACTCGCTAATACGATATTACGTGTTGAAATACGGGGGTAAGTAAAAGAAAAGGAAAAAAAAATGTGATAAGCGAAAAGCAACAAACCGCTGCATCGAGAACAAGAGAGTTCGTTGAGCAAGCGAATCGAAAAAAAAAAAGAACATTCAAACGAGAAACGGTGAAGAGTAGACAACACAACAACCAATCGATGCGGTGTACGGTTGTCCGTATGGTAAATCAACGAAGCTGAAGTCCCGCTTCATCTCGTCGAGAGAGTCCTTCCGAATCGCGACGGGTGTGTGAGTTTGCTGTTCCAATACCGTGAGGCAAGTCAGTAAATATCACGGAGCAGCAGAGACGAGGTAGAACCTTCGACATCCATATTCCTGAAATACGGTGGCGAGGATCGTATCAACGTTAATACGGTAAAAGCAGAGAACCGAGTCGAGAAACAGACTCGACTCAAGCATCATGGAATTCAACGTTCTCCAAGCCACGTACAAAAAAAAAACCATGCAAACAAATCAAAAGATAAAAAAAAAACCAATCGCTATAGTCCTTAAGTTAGTTTACGATAGAAAAATTCAATTGAAATTAAATTAATTATGACTGCCGCATAGAGCATCGATGGATCATCGTTAACGTCGAAAACAAGCATTAACGGAAGAAATCATCGAGAGAGTACTGCAAGTTTCGATGTTTTGTTTTTCTTTCTTTCCATTTTCTTACATCAAGCATCATTTTGGGTGGAGTCCCAATTAGCACCACTGCAGGTGTCAACGTTTTTTGTTTTTGCAAACTCTCTCACTCTCTTCCTTTCTCGGTCTCTATAAATGTGTGCGTGCGTGTGTGTGTTTGTGTGCAAAGCTGACCGCGCACGGGTTCATCGAACCTCGAACGAATGGCTTCATTCGAATCGATCCACGGTGCCCGTACGTGGACATACACATACGCACAGACACGCTCGTATGTCCAATGATAATGAGACAGGGGGGACGAGTTTGAAGCTGTTTTGTTACGTGCCTCTCCGTCAGGCTTTACTTGCGGGGATCGAGTGCTTTCCCTAACTATTGCAGGAATCATCATCGCTACAGCAAGAAATCGTCTACGATTCGTCGTAGTTACGTCTTCGGATCGAGGGGTCGAACACGCACGCACACACGTCATCATCAAATACCAAAAAAAAAAAAAAAAAATCAAAAAGCTCGTACCAAAAACGAAGCTCTTAACCCATTTGCAGATTCTCATCATTCGACGTGTGTGTGCGTGTGTGTATGAATGTATGTGCGCGCATGTGTGTGTGTGTGTGCGTGCGTGTTTAAGCGACGGGAGAACATCGAGAATTCGTCGTCGCAGCAACGTCTTTCGTCCTTCGTCATCGGGTCAGAATCGTCGTGCTCCAGCAGCTAGTCGGAAGCCTCATCGAATAAACAACGAATAGGTGTCTTCTCTTCTTTCCATTCCATTGGGGGCAATTACGAGAATACACACGGGGGCTTTTCTCCACTCTCCAACAACGCTCGGACTGCTCAGGGAACGACGAGAGAGCTTCGAAGATTCGCCCTGAAACGAGAAAAAAAAACAAACCAAAACAAACATTTCTTTCTAGGGCGATTTGCGATCCAACAATCCGGACAGTTGGTCGAGGGAGAGAATTTCAAACAAACAAAAATTTAAAAAATACAAAAAAAATACAAAAAAATACAAAAGCCTGGCTCGTACAGAGAGTGACCACTGTTGCTACCTTGATTGTCCCCGCAGATGGAGGAGCTAAGAAGAGAAACGAAGATAACAAGAAGGTCGACGCTAAAGGGAGCAGCAGAGCTGACGGCGGGTCCAGCAACAAGGACGTCAACTCGTCCAACTCTAACGCCGGGATCAAGAGCAAGCTGGACGGTGGCGATGGAGGCAAGAGGTTGGTCTCACATTGCTAAACGGTGGTACGACGAAACAGTAAAAAAAAAAAAAAAAAAAAAAAACAAAATCAGAAAAATTATCAAAAAATCCAAAACAAAAAAAAAAGTCACGTTACCCTCAACTAAGCGATGTGCTTCCGTTGGATTACGTCTCACCCGACCTGGATGTAACACAGTTCTCGGACAACGCTTCCTCCCAAGATCGATTAATTCGACAAGTTTACACGCAAGATCACTTTCTTATACCCAACAACCTTATTCCAATCACGTTTTTCACTCCCCTCTCTCTCTCTCTCTCTCTCTCTCTCTCACTGTCTCTTTTTTTATCTCTTTGCTATTAAACGAAACCATATATACATACATATATATATTCTTCATTTTCATGGATATATATATGTGTGTATTCATCCACGTACCATGGAGCCACGAATTTATAAATCCTACCAAATCGGTCGAGCTAAGACTGCAATTCTTAACTCTGGGAACTATGTTAAGAATGAATGAAATTGGCTAGCAAACTTTTATTTATAACGAATACGGGAGAGAGATTGTCTCAGAGCGTCGGTGAATAAGATTGATGCACGCTAAACGATTTGTTTAAAAAAGTATTCCATTTTGTTTCACTATTAATGAAGTTTGGATATCGTTAGCCTGCTCCGCTCAACATGATTCAACGATATGACGTTCCAGACTTCGGATTGTGAAGGATCTACTGCATATTTGTATGTGTATATACATATGTGTAACAATTTTATATATACTCTTTCTCTCTCTCTCTCTCTCGCTCAGTCTATCTCTGAATCTCTGCAAATCTCGTGTGGGCGACCATTTCGGTGTCCCGAACGTTTAAATCGCAATACAAAAAATTTCAAGTAATGCAGAAAAATGATTTTTAAAAAACACGGTAAGAGGCTCACGTTGTTGCTTGTGGCCTTACGCGTTCAAGGACACTATTCTTCGTCGTGATACGAAGATACAAAAAAAAAATAACAAAAAAACGTAATTTTGATGCTCTGAGCTGCCTCGTATATCGTGTATGGACTATACGAATATAATATTTGCCAATGAGAAGATGTGCAAAATTCTGGGACGACGTTACGTCGTGAGCCTACACGCTCGTTTCGAGAGACACGTTGTTCTCACAATGTGTGGGTATCGAGACAAACGTCCCTCCGCACACCCCATAAAATGACACACGTGCACCCGACGGAGAATTACAAAATACCAGCCAAAGGAAAATGAACTCTATAATTCGTATGTAATTTGTGATTTTGGTGCAACGATGTGGATAAACTTATAACGCGTGTGCTGAAATGAAAAACGATAAAACGATAATTTAAAGAAAATTGAGTTAAAAATAAAAACGTAAATAAATTGTAAATAGACTGAAAAAAGAAAAGTTGCTAGCCAAATTTGGTGTGCCTTAACATAATTACAGAGATAATTATTGAGGTCTGGTTCCACAAAGCGGTTAGACGTTTGCATTTTTTATATGCAAGGTTTTATAGGAAGACAGACGCATTTTTTTTTTTTATTCAATCAAATTTTTTTACATACTAACCTAGACTTATTTGCAGTGGGGACTCGAACAATAAGGGACCAAAGAGAGATGAAAAGGGTAAGAGTCAATAACATATATTCAACACACTTTTCTCGCGATTATTGCGGAAATGATTTATTTTGTCTAATCTGTATTTTTAATGTTTAACAAAAATCTTTAGACAAAAAAACTACTCAGTCGAGTCCGGCAAATGCCAGTAGC
Organism: Campoletis sonorensis; assembly: GCA_013761285.1. Lineage (NCBI taxonomy): Eukaryota > Metazoa > Arthropoda > Insecta > Hymenoptera > Ichneumonidae > Campoletis > Campoletis sonorensis. The sequence continues at coordinate 247,889 of JACEOJ010000149.1, forward strand.
CGGAATTTGTGGGTATCTGGACTTTCGTCTACCACTCGTGCCACTGATTTGAAACAGATATTCTCCAAATATGGAAAAGTCATTGGTGCTAAAGTTGTGACCAACGCGAGAACGCCCGGCGCTCGATGCTATGGTTACGTTACCATGTCGACTAGCGAGGATGCAGCCAAGTGTATTCAACATTTGCATCGTACTGAACTTCATGGTCGTGTCATATCCGTTGAAAAGGTAAACAAAAGTCCGTTTTTCAATGTTAGACGTCAAAAACATTTGAATTCATTGAAATCCTGAACTTGCAGGGAGATTTCATTTACATGTGAAAAAAGGATCTGTCAAAATTTCGAGAACTCGAGAAAATTTCGAGAATACAAATAAAACCTGCAACATTCACCGAACGAAATAAAATTAGAAACGCTCAGTATTTTTATGAACTAATTCTGTGATTGTTTCTTTACCAGGCCAAAGGGGATTCGCAGCAAGGACACATGCGAAAGAGAGATTCGAATAACGGCAAAGTAGAGAAGAAGGATGAGAAAGATGTGAAAGGAAAAGACGCTCACGAGTCGTTGGAAAAGAAGGACAAAGACGTTAAGAAAGATGTTGATGAGAAGGGCATCGAAATTGGTTAGTCCGGTTTACAGATGAAAGTACTTGGCCTTTAATTCATTGAGGAAATAAAAATATTGCTATAAATTCCAGCAGCGAAGAAAATCGATGAGAAGGGTGAAGGAGCAGCGGATGAGAAGAAGCTCGATGGTGCGGACAAGAAAGAAGACCCTACGAAGGACGCTGACACACGTTCGACCAAATCAACGAGCAAGAAACCCGAAAGCGAGAGAGGAAAACGTGACGACAAACGCATAAGAACTTGGGATCATCATCGTTCGCACTCAAGATCACGCAGCCGGGAACGCAGGAGACGTGATGACGTACTGACTTTTGCAAAAATAAGGGTTAGATATTTCTGTGTCGCTCCGTCGTGACATTTTGCCTGGTTCTGAGAGACTGAACGGAATGTTTGTCTCGAAAAAAAACGTTGAATTTCATTCTTTATCAAAATCGGAGCTGTAGTTATCACTTTTGAACAATTTTTGGGCCATTGTGTCAGTTAAAACATGCAATACCGGGACGAGACTGAAGTAGACAACCTCATTCAATTTTCAAATTATAAATAACTCGCTCGATTGGTTTTGCCGATTGTTCTTTTCGATTTTACTCAATTTAGATTAATATGCTAATTTGTCTAACTGCGAGCAAGTACTGAATGGATTTTTCCCAAACACAAATGTAGGAAGAACGAGAACGCCAGAGATTAAGACAGAGGGAATGGTTGTTGAGAGAGGAAGAAAGGAGACGCCGTGAAGACGTTGAACGTCAACGGGAGATCGAACGCCGTCAGAGGGACGAAGCTGCACGATTGGAACGTGAACGTGAGAAACTCCGACGGGAACGTGAGAAAATAGAACAGGAGAAAGCTGAGCTGTTGAGACTCGAGCGTGAACGTCAAAAACTCGAGCGTGAAAAATTGGAACGTGAAAGACTCGAATTGAAGAGACAACAAATGCGTCTCGAGGAAAGCAGACGAGCTCCGCCGCCACCCTCGATCAAGAGAACATCAAGCGATCGCAGGGATCCTCGAGATTTGTACGTCGAACCTGATCGCAAACGTATCGCGGCCGAACACAGTCGCAGACACAGTCCTGATCGCGTTGCCGACCGACGTCCCGAAATACTCGACAGAGTTTCCGATCGACGCTTGGACGCCTCGCCACCTTCCAGATACGACTCAACCAGGTAAAAAAAAAAGAAAACAGTGGTTTCGTTGATTTTATTCGAATCGCAAAAATGTATGAAAACGCGATCGATGGTTACGTTCTTGGAAGGCAACAATTTTCGAAAATAAAGCTTAACACAGGCACGAAAAAAGTTTGCACAATCCTGATACTTTGACATTTTACATAAAAATGAAACTTTGACCTTTTGTAAAAGCTTCGCAAGAAAAAGGGCCTTCCTTCAGTTATGAAAAGTTTCATTTGATTTAAAAAAAACATTAATTTTGACCTCGAAATTGCATCGACAATGAAAAATAATGAATAACCATTGCGTTTGTTTTACAGATCGACCCAAGATTTGACGCTGAAAAAGGATTTCAAGCGAGGTACGGAATTCTCATCACGAAGCAGCCGACCAGAAGCCTTTCCAGAGGTATCGCGAGGAAGGGAGGTGATTGTTCGTCGCGAAGCTCTTCCAACTCCTTCGTCGTCGATCGATTCTCGTCAAGTTAAAGAACGGTTAGTAAATTCGATGTTCGATTACAGAAAAAATATTAAGGGAAAAAAGAAATAAATAGAAATGAAATTTCGTCAAGTTGTCAATAATAACACTGTGCAATTTATGTTTAAAAACAGATACGAGCGTCCGACTACAACAACATATGGTCGTGAACGTGAGGTTCGAAGATCCGAGCCAGAATCACACCGAAGTAGCAGAGACAGTCACGCTCGTTATACCGAGAGTTCGAAGCCACCGGGATCCAGTGCACCTCGTAAGTACAGCGATCAAAATCAATTGGCGATCGAAAAGATTCGTATGTGCTCCAAATCTGGCCGTCGTTTGCGCGAAATACGGACATAGTGAAATGAAATCATGGTGTTCCTTGTTTCCCTCTGTTCTTTTCCTTTCATTCTCTTTTTTTTTCGTTGAAACGGTAAAAGCATTCCAGAAGAACTCTAATCGCGTTACGGGACAGGCAAATGTTAGCAGTTTATAGCAGTTATTAAAGAATGAAAAAAACAAACAAAAAAACAAAATGAAAAAAACAAACGATCAACATATAAAAAGTATGTTTTATTAACGCGACCTCGCTACGGTACAAATTGTGACCCGATAGCGTTGAAGAATCTTTTATACGTTAAACGAATGAGATTAACAATGGCAATATTGTAATTCGCTATTCTAATCGTGTATTTGTTATGATAATCAAATAAAAAACAGACATTTGTCGATACCGCAAAACGATTGAGTTTTATTGTAGCAAGTTGTACCCGCAATCAGTCGATCTTTCCGTTCTTTTTTTTGTTTTCTCCCTTTTTCTTTTCTTCCCGTGCAATCGTTGCAATGGTTGATCTTTCTTTCTTTTTTTTTTTTCCTTTCTCACGTTCGGTTCTGTTGTTACAATAGGTGAGAGCCGATACGGCGACAGTAATCGAGTACCTAGTGGATGGCATTCGGGTCCACCGTCTACTAAATCTTTCAATTCCGTACCAAGCGGAGGACCTCGCGATCCTCGTAACGAACCATCCAGCTGGAGCAGTCGCTCTTCAGACAACGTTAATAGGTAAAAATAAGACGATGCTCTTTATATTTTCATCGTTGGAACGCAACGAAGGTTCTTGTCATTGATGCCAAGCAATGTGTTCTCGGATTGAAGCTGACAAATTCGACCTTTTATCCAGCAAAAAAATCAGGCTTTTTCAAAAATACAAAAATAGAAACAATGTAGGCAATCTTCGTTTCGTCCCAACGACACAAGCTTCAATGCAATTTTTCAAAGTTTTCAAATAAAAAGGAATTTCATCGAAAAGCCTACGCGTTGGATTCGATAATAAACCAATTGGTTCTTTGCACAAATTGAAACAAGTTACACAATTTGATCCGCTCACTACTTTACTTCTTTCAATTTCTCTCCGTCCAGAGAAAATTGATTATAGTTGAACGAAAAAGAAAGAATTAATAATTGGACTTAAATATAGAAAGTACTGCATACTTTTGCTATGCACGATTCAATAGAGCGAAAAAACGTCAAGTCTGAATCGAAACGACTCTGATTTACTCTAATTCTCGAAGTTCAACCAATAAATCAGCGTTTTGTATCATCGCGCGGTTGCGGTTGGAGTTCTTATAGGGTCTGCGAATAAAAACTATATTTCAGTTTTTTTGAATAGAATAGAAATGCGGGTTTCACTTTTTTTTTTGGTAATTCACTGGCTATTATTTGTGTTATTGTTATTGTTATAAATAGATGGAGTAACTCGAGTAGTATGGGAAGCGGTTTGCGACACCCGGGTCCACCGATGTACCAGGGAGGGCCGATCCAATCAATAGGATTGACAGCACCGGGAACAGTACCATCCTACGATCGTTTTGAGCCTTACAAGTCGTCTATGCCCAGTATAAGAAAATACTAGAAAAGAAGCGAGAGCGAGAGAGAAAGAAAAATCACCGTTTATCAATCGCGACAGGTCAAGATCAACGTTTCACGAGGAAAATTGAAGAAAGATTGAGTGACCTACGTGAAATACGCCTTGCCGACAAAGAAAGAAAAAGCGAGAAGTAAGAGTTTAAGATTTTATTAGTTTCAAAGCATGGAGAGAAATAATATTTCATTAGACGTTGAATAACGTCGAAACAAAATGATGAAAAAGGGATTCAAAGAATGGACGATTAAAGGAGAAAAAGTCACGAATCTACTGAAAAATACAAGTTTATCCTGAAGGGAGAGACTTTTTACGAATATTTCTCGTCAATTTGTGCTAAACTCTTACCGAAAGTTTCGAATTTATTATGATTATAATTTTTTCTTTCGTGTTTCTGGTATCAATTTTGTAGACACCGTTGTGTCTTTTACAAACAGAAACTTTGTTTTATTTCTGATGAAATTCGATTTAAATATAAACTAAACGATTGATACTTTGACGTAAGTGACATTGGCTGATCAAATGATAAAACACCTCGATGACAAAAGGAATATTCGTGAGTGTGACAAAACGAGTGAGCTTACTGTGAGATTTTTCGATCTCCGAAGCGCTTAAGAACAGGACAGTGTTCTTCGAGAGTACGTATGTTGTGAGAAACAAACAAAAAATAATAAATCAATACGTATAATGTGTACAGCATATGACTACTTATATATACGACGTTTATGTATATTTGTTAATAGACATTGTACGATCTCGACGAACTCGCGCGCGTTATTGCGTGTTTGTGTTTTCGGCAAATGACTCGAATTCAAGTACACTCGCTTCTGTAACCCCTTGCTCTTTTTAGTTTGTTTTCTCACCCTGCTAAATTTTTAACGATTTTACAAAATCCAATCTTGGTATTAATACAAGATAAGAGTTTTCTAACGTGAAAAAGAACAAAACTTACTAATTAAGAGCAAACAAAAATCAAGTACGAAAGTCAAGGTGTATCAGAGTTGTACGAAGAAAAAAAACACTCCATTCGTACGTTCAATAGTTCGTCGAATTGTTTTCACGATTTATTGTAAAATGAAGTTTCGGTGTTCAATTGAGTTCGGTTTATTTTTTCGTTTCTCTCCTCCCCTGTGCCCCTCCCATTATTGTTCAATATCATTTGCGTTACACTAAGAGAAAGAAAGGGAAAAAAAAGAACGAATGGATATATGCAACTATGTAGTACACGATAATTCCAATTATCCAAATAAATTTACAACTACCAAAAAATTTCGAACAAATTTTCATCGGCGAATATTTATTTCTTCTTATTTATCACAACTTTTTCTCCACAGTCCCATTAATTGAAAGAATATATTTGGGTGACTTGTCACAAGGAATTTCAGATCCGGTATAAGGCGCCAGTTCGCGCCCCCCTCCCCTTTCTTTTTATTAACAAATCTCATGACGATGACTTTCGAGAGTGACTGTCTCGGCAGAAACACGTCCGTTTTTTGTTTCTTTTTTTTTGGGTAACCAGATCCGGAAGAAGTCTTGCCAGCGGATGATGAATACATCAATGACGTTGTTCGACGCTGGAGGAACGAAATGAGAACAAAAAAATAAGACATTTCAAATGATCTGATATCCCCGCTTATCTCCTCCTACGTGAGTTTTTCAAAACTGGCACAAATCTATGGTCTTTAATTCATGTTTTCGAGAAACGTATCTTTCAAATCTAATTGCTCTTTTATTAGTCACGGGTTATATCGAGTTGAATTTTTAGTCGATTTGGAACAGCAGTCAACAAACGTGTGTTTTTCCACATTTTCTGCAATTCCTCTACACGTAATGCTCCAAATATTCAGGCTATTTATTGAATTTTAATCATTTATCGATTCAGTTCTAATATTCTCGAGTTAACACTAGATTTACGAAAAGATGTCGATTTTTCAGGTTTTTAACGAGAAGACTGAGCCATTTCCCAACCCAAATAATGAATTTGATAAAATCTGGATTAATTACAGTTTTCGAAGGAGAAAAAAAATGCATTTGGTTAATCTTCGACGAATGCTTGATGAAGGATGTGAGCCCCCCGGATACGTCTTCGAGAAGGGGAATACGTCTTGCAAACGCATGTGACGTGCGTTAGCCGATACGAATCATCGAAATCCGTACAAGAAAGGAAGAAGGAAAGAAATACGAAGAGAAAGGGAGAGGGAGAGAGCGAGAGAGAGAGGATCTAACCACTTTCCCTTGGCTCGTGCGAGGCGGGTGAGGGATGGCGCCTCTTCGAAGGAAAGGAGAGAGAGTAAGAGGTGTCCCGAGGAAGTATGTCGAGGTCTTTTCACGGACAGTCTTCGTAGCCGGGACTATCCTGCAACTACGACTGCTCGGCTTTACTTCCGTACATCTACGACTAGTTTTTTTTCTTCTTGCTTCTCGTCGAACACGTTGCAATGTTTCTTTCTGTGATCTATTGAGACGATTCGCCACCGATAAGGCACATCATTTTTATCCAATTTTTCATTTTATCTTTCTTTTCTTCTTTATTTACCGAGGAGTCAGAATTCGCACGTGGGTGTTGTGAACCGTGTTTACTCAAGTTTGGAATGTCAGTGGACGAGGATCAGTGATTATTTCAATGACGATGTCGCCAATTATTTTCGGCAAGTAGAAACTCCCTTCTGTTATTGTTTTCGTTACTTTTTGCCCTTTTTCCAGTGCACTTGCATCCGAAGCTTCGTTTATTTTCGTTCAAAAACTCGGATAGAAATTTGGCTAAAACTGGAAATAAACACGTGTTGCCGGTCACGTTAAAAATCTCTTATTTTTTAAATATTATTTCTTCATTCGCCATTGTTTTTTTTTTCTTCAAAACGTTTCAATATTCGAAAAAATAGTTGTCACCAAATCTTTGAAAGTTCGAATATGAGGGAAAGAATATTTTGTTCTTTTTCTTTTAATTTATCAAACATTTGACTCAGAGAATATTAAATATATACATTTTTTATATGTTCTTCGAAACTTTCAAAATCTTGGTAAGAAATTTCCATCCTCGTATTAATTTTGGCTCGTAGGATATTCAGATAGGAAAGAGAGTCAACACGTTCTCTTACGCGATCAGCCAAGTGTGTAAAGTGCGTTTAACGCTGCTCACGATTAAAAGTATACGTGAACACGCGTGTGCCTCGTAATTGCACTTTTTTCCGAACGTGCGAAATATGATTTTAAGACGAGAAAAAGATCTTTTCTCCCTTTGTTCTGTTCAACAATTTTATTGAATTTATTTATTTCTTCTTCTATTCTTTTTTTTATTTTTCCTACGACGAGAATCCGTTCGCTATTGTTTCTGGTTTATCCGCACGATAAATTCTATGCGGGCAGAGCGAACTCTTCATTCGCAGAAATATAATACAAATCTGGGTTACGCGGTTCAGTACATTCCACAGAGAAACGAAAGAAGAAATCAGGGTTTTGTTGCGGTCATCGAGCATCAAGTTTCGACTATAACAAATATACTTTTTACATTGTAATTCTTCGAATATTCGAAGAATTTCATTATCACTTTATTGCACAAAACATATAAAAATTCGTTGAAAATAACTGATGAATGCACAGAAGCTTGAAAAATGACCATCGCGACAAGAGATTTATAAAGCAAAACGGACAACTTTTGATCAAAAAACATTTTATCTAGAAACCAAAGCAGCCGATTTGAAAAAAAAATCCTTCTGTCGTAGAGAAAAACTGAGAAGTCTGCATACATATTTCGAAATTTTGAAGAATATTAAATTTTAGTATTATTTTTTAAACTAATCTTAGGAATAATTTGCCCAAAAATGAATAATTAGCAAAAAATTAAAATTTTGTTCGAATTACGATATGGGTTCAAGGAAGAATTTATACAAAGTTTCATACCGCGAGAAATTTTTATTTCGACCATATATCGCTTAGGACACAAAGGGGGCAAAAAAGAAATTCGAACGAATTTGATATTCGCTTAGGGTTGGATGTCTCGTGAAATAGAGAACGTTCCTTTGTTCGGTGCGGCGAAACAACCTACGCGAAGATTTATTATCGAGGTCAGAGTATTTTTCGCTGGTCGTCAAAAAGTAAAGTTTCAGTAGTTTCTTCCGATAGACCATCAAGATCCGAAAGATTCGCAATGGAAAGAAAAAAAAAACAAGCGAAGAAAAAGATTCCACGAACTTTCACCGGGCCACACTAAACTCGATGCAGATCTTCCGAAAAAGGAGAAAAAAAAGTTTCATTTATTTGCTTTGCAGTATTTTTTTTTCCCCAAATACTCGAGTAAACTGAAATTTTATCGCGGATATATTTTCCGGTTTAATTTCCTTTTGACGTTTTATAACCAATATCCACGACGATATACACACGAGATCAACGAGACAGAGGGACAGAGATAGAGAAAGAGAATTTAAAAAAACTTGTTTGTATTCTCTTCCTGGTCTCTTGCTGTTATATTGCCGTAACCCAGATCCACGAGTGATTGTAAACCATCACCTGGCGCCTTTCCGCACAAACATTACTGACCTCGATTGCATAAACTTCAAGTTTTATCCATTTTCCCTTTTTCATCCTCAAATTTGTAAGATTAGAAAAACAAATATTGTCGAGCGATAAAAAAAGGTGTTGTCAAAGTCGTGCGAGGATTTAGAAGAATTGAGATCATTGAAGAGAATGCAAATATAGTAATTAACGCTATCGGTGAAGCGTGAAGTTATAAAAACTTTAATTTCACTGTAATTTTTGGTCGAACGTATGGAGAGATAAATGTCCTCGAGAAGATATATGTGAATGATGTTTACACACATTTTTGTAGGTGTACATTTCTACATATGTATATATGTATATAATTCGGTCTAAGTATATATACAGAGAGCGTTTGTATATAAGGTGAATCATTGAGTTGAAGAAAGGCAGACTTTCTCGTCGGTTAACTTTCACCATCGATGGCGCGAATAGTCCGTAGGCCTTTGAATACTCGTAGTAATTCCAATTGAAGAATCCTGTTTCCTCGCTCCTCCTATTTCCGTTACTTATCTCAATGCGAGCACTTTTTCTGTACCTGTTCAATAAATACAGCAAATTAACATTCAATCAAGTCTCTATCTGATGCTCAATCACCGTGACAACAATAAAAACAAACCTGTCTCGTCTCGGAATATTTCGTCTTTGGAATCATCTACGTTTTTATTCATAGTTAAATATTTAATTCGATCAAAATTTCAATACTCAACAATTGGGAATACAATTCTAGGCTTTTTTATCAACAATGATATGAAACGTTGATGAGACATTTTCTGAGCTGAAAATCCTTTGAATGGTTCGGTTGATATTTTCAGTAGTTTTAGCATCGTTTGATTATTTATTTTTATTCATTGTTTCTCAAATTTTGCAAAAATTAACAACACTCAATGTTTAATGACTTAAAAATTCTTTTAGTTTTATCATTATGGATAAAATATTCGTATCATCTTAAAAATGAGTATATTCTTTGAGATTTTTTTGCGAATTATTATCAAGTAGCGAATTCATAAACAAATGAAATTGTTGAAAAACCTCAAAGCGAAGAACGAAAAGAGATTTTAAAAGTCGTGCTAATTATTCAGTGGTGTCTTCGAGTCCAAAACCTACCGCAATATAACTTTCTTTTTTTCTGAGCTCAAAACAAAAAAAGAAATATGTTATACGTAAACGAAACTCGATTCACCTAACGTAACATCGAGAGATGAATATTCACGTTGGCACTTCCGGGTTTCTGAGAATAAATATTGAAGCAATGTCTCGTCTCCCTTGACACATTTTCGGTTCTTTATCGTCGTGTAATAACATACCGAGAAATCTGATCGAGTCTAATTAATTGGGAATTTCCCTACGGAGTTTTCGACTCTTTTGTCACTAATAGTCTCTCGTTTATTACGTCACGAGTTTCGAGATTTTTTCAAAGTTTAGCAACGAAAACGATTGCATCGAAAGAGTGACTGGGCTTGATAATGTAATTGGGAATTCCCCGAGAATCCGAGACGCTTTCCAATTATGTTTGACATCCTTGTCGCAGTAAAAAATACGCAAATGATTTAACAAATTCATGGACAGTATTTGCTTTCAATATTTTTAAATATTTCCAATAAATAAAAATTTAATAATTTGAATCATAATTTTTTCTTTTTCATTGTTACAGGAATATGTATCGTACTTAATTTTTTCTCGATTGCCATTTCGTACGACGGTGATTACACTCAACACTACAGTCAGCGTGAGTAAAATTGTAAAGAACGAAATAGCACGAATAAAGGAAAATAAAACGTTCCATTCCATAGGGAAAATAGTTTCGATAACAAATGATGAAGTAATTTCAATTTTATATCGTACCAGGATTCAGTCCGAGGGTTCACAAGCCACAGTATCCATTATCAGTGAGAAGATGGACAGAGTCATGGGATGGTCCACCGAGACGCGGACCCCTGTACCGGAGGGACACTCAAGGAATATCACATCCAACGCATTACGTAAAAGTAATACCAGAATCAGAAAGGATCGATCCATTGATTACGATAAGTGAGACTCTTGGTGCCCTTAACACCGTGGGAAGTTACATAGTAAATATGACACGAGGAGTCGAGAATTCAGAGAGTCCTTCGAAAGAATTACCATCAGCTATTTACACCATATCGAAAAATATTCTCGGACGCAATGTAACTGACAGCATAGCACCGCTTGTTCGTGGCGTTGGAATTCCTCTTCGACAGACCACAAATCGCACTGTTCAACCACAAACTTCAACCACTGAAAAAACGGTCGAGACTCTTGTCAACAGAGATAAAGAATCTGGAAGCTCTTCGTGCACGACCGCTGATAGTGGCCCAGGAAAATGTCAGGATCTCAGCAATTGTCCGCAATTGTTGCTCGATCTCACCAAATTGAGACAATCCTTGTGTTTCAAAAGTCTTTTTGTTCCTGGGGTCTGTTGTCCTGTTGAGAAAAATGACATTTACGGTTCCAGGTAATTAATCACTAAAGTATTGCAGCAATCAAAAAATGATAACTTTTTAATTGCACCTATCAACTTTTTTTTTTACTACTTCCGGGACATAAAAAAAGTTTTATTTCCAAGAAAGGTCATAGAAGACCATTTTTCAAAATAAAACAAACGTCAGCGAATTTGTCAAATTATTCGAAACCTAATAAACGTCGCAATGACGTTTATTAGGTTCGAAGGTTCGAAGGTACAATTCGAAGGTTTCTGGGATGTACATAAAATCCCAATCACAATCCAAACGAAAGTCCCAAAAGCTGTGTCATTGAGCGAAGAACAGAGCGTTTAGATTTCATTGTATTCTACTTTTCTTTCAGTCCGCCCTCAGCAACGACTCTATCACCAATTGAAAATTATCCAACGAGACCACCGTATCGTCCAACAAATCCACCGACTCCAAGACCAATACCTCTTTATCCCCTCGTGCCCTCTTCGACTTCACGACCATCCATTCCACTCGTTCCTGTTCCCGATCTCCTCAGCAATTCCTCCAACAATTTTGAGACTATTGAGACGATAGACAACAATTTCATTACGGACGACGAAGGTATGAAATTCCTTTTTATTTATTATTATTTTTTAATTCCAGTAAATTAGGTCAAATTAAATATTGTGCAACCAATTGAATTGTTTACAAAAGCTTGTTTGTTTGAATTAATCTGTGGCTTTTGATTCATCAATTTTCTGATGAGATTGTTTTGTAAATTGTTGAAAACTTCTAATCGGAAGTCACAACTCATCAGCAGCAATGACTCGCTTTACGATTCTTTGCTTCGTTTTTGTTTTTTGTTATTTTTTTTCATCTTCTCAGAATGCGGTGTACGAAACTCCGGCAAGTATCGTGTAGTTGGAGGTGAAGAGGCACTTCCAGGTCGATGGCCCTGGATGGCAGCTATATTCCTTCATGGATCACGACGCACGGAATTCTGGTGCGGTGGCTCTTTGATCGGACCCAGACACATTTTAACAGCAGCTCATTGCACTCGCGATCAGAGGCAACGACCGTGAGTTTCGTTATTTATTATCAATACGCAAATAATTCATTCATTTTCCTTTCGAAAACTTTCTACAGTTTTTTTTCCTATGAAAAGGATTCATATATGTAAAAAAAAGTATGAACGATAATTATTTATTAATTGCACAAGTACCACAAACAAATAAAGAGCCAAATTGTGTAGGTTTTCAAGAAAAATCTCTTTATCTACAAAACTATTATGAACATTGGAATGGCCATTTTTTCACAAAGTCAACACACTGCAAAGAATTTTACAGAATTTTTCCAAAAATTTCGGTACCTTGGTTTTTGTAGAAAAAAAATAAAATAACCAAGTCATTCTGAATTTCCAAATTTTTAGTTCAGATTCGTAATACAAAATGCCAAAAACCCCCGAGAACTAGATTCCATTATCGGAAATGAAACGGTGTCACGTAGAAACACAAAAAAGACGTTTTTATATGTATTTTTGGTTGCAGCTACGGTTATAAATATGAACTGAAATGATCACATTCATTCAACGATTGAGCAAACATAACGCCCTCATTTTGATAACACATAAATGTTCCAAATTGTATTTCATTGATCAAAAAGCAATTTTTGACTACAATTCTTAAGAAATCCTAATGAAATCATTAGTTCATCTCTGTGAAGAGTGAAAGTGACGAAACGAAAAAAAGGGGCCAATTGATAATCTAGTTTAGGAAGTTAGTCACTCAGATGAATCAATAAAAGTTACCAAAACATTTGTCACACGAAAACAAAAAAGAAAATAAGGTTGAAAAAAGAAATCTCTTTCATGGATCAATCAGGGTACAAAAAAAATCTCAAAAATTGAATATAACAGCTGAGATTCTTTAAATATGAATTTTTTTCAAAAATTACTAGTATTATAGTGAAATTAAGAATTAATGAGAAAAAAAAGATCAAAACTACTGAAATTTTGTTTTTGTTTTTAACTTGAATCTGTATTTTTGGCGTAAAATTATTATTCCAAAGAAAATGATTTTTTTTTCTAGTCATTGAAACTAATCCGTTCGATCTACGTGTGAAAATAAATATTGTTTTTACTGTACCAGAAAATGATCCTTTTTAATAGATTTGCAGCTAGACAATTCACAGTTCGTCTCGGTGACATAGATCTCGAAAATGACGACGAGCCATCGTCACCGGAGACTTATGCGGTCAAGGCGGTGCATGCCCATCAAAAATTTTCAAGAGTCGGTTTTTACAATGACATTGCGATATTGGAGCTTAATCGACCGGTTAGAAGATCGCCCTACGTTATACCGATTTGTTTGCCTCAAGCACGTTATCGGAATGAAGTTTTTGCTGGTGCTCGACCAACCGTAGTTGGATGGGGAACAACTTACTACGGTGAGAATTGTTCCTTTCGTTTTTCAATTAATGAAAATTTCGGGAAAAATCTATGTGAAGTATGTGATACACAGATTTTATATTTTATATTATTGTGTCTTCAAAACTAAACAGTGAAAATTCTTGATTCTTGAATTCTCTGAACTTTTGCTGTTTGCTTTAATTTTCCTTTCGTATTTCATCAATTTGTATTAGTTTTAATTTTACTTTAATCCGTTTTTTATATTTTTAAATTTTGTATTATTAAATATTTGACTGAATTTGACAAACAGGTGGAAAAGAGAGTACTGTCCAACGACAAGCAGTTCTGCCTGTTTGGAGAAACGAAGATTGCAACGCTGCGTATTTCCAACCGATAACAGGAAATTTCTTGTGCGCCGGTTACAGCCAAGGTGGAAAAGACGCTTGTCAAGGAGATTCCGGTGGACCATTGATGCTCCGATCGGAGGGTAAATGGATGCAAATCGGAATTGTTTCTTTTGGCAATAAATGTGGCGAACCTGGTTATCCCGGTGTTTATACGCGTGTCACGGAATACGTCGATTGGATCAAAACTAATTCCAAATGATAGGTTTTGTGTACTGTGATTGTAATGCGAAAAAGCCTCAGGGAAAGACTCGTTTGAAAAAAGCGAAAGTAGAGCCCTTAGGAGGAAAAAAAAACAATTTTTCAACTCTCGAATCGAAAAATGCATTGTTGGAATGCAAAAAATAGAAAAATAACATTATTTTGATCTTTTTTTTTTAAGAGTTCCAACGTTTCTTGTCTTTTTTGCTGATTTTTTGGGTCCAAGATTTTTTATAAAAAAATTTGATTTTTAAAAAGGTACCAAAAAAGCTATATAAAGATATGAGAAAAAAATTTTGAATAATAAGACATTTCGTTGCATTATAACGATGCAAATTACAACATCATACGAAAAGAGCTGCGAAGTTAAAACGAAAACATATCCGGCTCGTCAAAGTGCCAATGAATGCGTGAAATCGAAGGATTACTTTTTGCCTTTTTTTCAATTTCTTTCTTCGTATGCGGGAAAAACCACGGTTTCGTCATTCGTCCCCGATTCCCCACGCAATATCAATTCATACGGGATCCTATTGCGAAAATATTCGTGGAAACACAAACACTGGAATACAGTTTTACAACAAAGCAGGGAGAAGAAATCGTCATTACAAACGAGTCTTTGATTATTATTTTATGTTTGTTTTAGAATTATTATTCAATTCGTTTAATTTTTTTTAAATATTCATATTACAAGTGGAAAACGCAGTAAATATTTTAGTCATTTGTAACAATATCGATTTTTGATATTAATTAATTACGTTGCAATAACGATTATTCATTTGTTTTATCGATTTGCTCAATTATTTATTTCGATAACTGCCAATTTTATTTGGAAAAAGGATCCTTTGATTCTTAAATTTAACACAAACCCGTAAAAGGGTGATCTTGACTTTGAACAATAAAAATGTAATCATTTGCATGAATTCCTCAGAATAATCGAAGAACTTTGTTCACTTTCTACAAACGCCTGCTCGCTGTTAAATTCCAATGTCATATGTATAAAAATAATTTTGTAAATATAATTAACTTTACGGTATGATTGCGAGGACGCAATATTGTGGCCAAGTATATTCAATGAATGAATAAATTATTCGAATTCACATGTACTATATAACGAGTATACTGTACATGTGATATAAATTATACGTCATCGGCAAATATTGTGTACAAGTTCAACGATGAAATAAAATATAAATACCAGAGAACAAGTAACTACGAGAATAAGGAAATTCATTTTTTTTTCAACTGTCAAACCCTTTGGATCAATCATTTTGGAAGGTTATAAATTCAACAGTAATTCATTTCTAATGTAAAGCAACAAAAATAAGTAAAAAAAAACAGAAACACTTTTTATGAAAAATGCATAGTGGAATTATGAAGCTCAAGTTGAGAAGTATGTCCGAAGGAGATTTGAGGAGCATTGCAAAGAAACTGATTGGTGGTGCACTCAATGATAGGGGTAAGAGTCCTAACGTTTGAAATTAATTTTCAACGAAATTGAAACACCGATTTATTGTCCAGGAGAAAGGAAATATTTCGATGACACTTTTGAAAAATAATTCGTATGTTGAATTTTTTTTCTATCGATACGATAATGATTCGAAGGATCCTTATGATTAATTACCATTGAATTTCTCGTTATTGAAATATGAAAAAAAAAATTCCTTGATTTTTACGATTAAAAAACGTGAAACAACAAATTTTTTTTATCTCGTCCTAATTTCTAGAACAAATGGCAAAGCTACATCAGGCAATCTACGAAGAATTGTACTTTCAATCCCAACAAAAGTTCAGAAAGAGTAAAATGGAAAAGGAATTGATCAACGTTTGGTCCCACGAAAAACCACTTGTACAGAAATCCTCATCAGTCGATGAATCGAAAGAATGTGTGAGTGAAAATGCGGTTGGTAGCATAGAGAAAAATGGAGATTCATGTGATCAATCAGAGAATTTGGTCGTTCAAAATACGATGGTGAAAAATCGAAGAAAAAAATCAGTAACGATAAAGCACAGTGAAAAAAGTTTAGACGAAGTGAAGCAAAAAAATGAGGAAGCCTTTAACACTTGGAAAAGAGAGAAAAACAAGACCCTAAGACGTATTTGGAAAGAGGAACGAATAAAAAAACAGGAACAATTGGCTGCTCAGCAGAATGAATATGAAAAAAGACGTGCTTCGCACGAGGTTTGCTGCATTTTTTCAAATAACTTTATAAAATAAGAAAATACTCGAAAATCATAGTAGTGCTGATGCATATTTCAATGTTAAAGTTTCAAATAATCTTTAGGAAAATTTCGTTCATATTTAAACTCAATTTGAGAATGATTTACATACATTAGCTTATTTTGAAGAATAATTTTGATATTTTGGCTGGCTTTTCGCCAAAAATCTGAAAATGGTCAACCACCTTTCAATAGTTATGAAAATTGATGTGAAATAATAAAATTATCCAGATACCCAGTAAACAAAACGTACGATTGTATTACCAGGTCCTACGCTAAATAGGAAAAATACGGTGTACTCTGATTGTACTAGTACAATTGGTACGGTGGTTATTCAGAATTATTATGCTTTTATTTATTCGTGTATCTTACGTTTGTTATCATTTTTACCGCTTTCATTATTCAATTAGTAACGGATGAGGGATTTTAAACTTTTTTTTGAATTGATTTTAATTCAAATGCGTGCAGGTGAGGTTTCTTTTCTGTCAATGTCATGTCAATTCAAAGATTCGACAAAATAAGTTAGCTGGCCCTAGCGCTTAGCAAAAATTAAATATTATTACCGAGTAAAAACCTCGTGGAATTATAATTTTTTTTAACATTATTATTTGGCTGTTCACGGCGATGTGATTGTAGTAGAAGGGCTTTTATCGTTCGTTCTTTCGATCGCTTTCTAATTTATACGAGTATTTATATGACAAGAACAAAACTGTTTAAAAAATCCATAAGAAATAATCTACCTAAAGTTAAAAGATCCTTAACAAAATTGCAAAAACAGAGTTTGACACGAATGTAATATTTTCATGATGATAATTCTTGGCATATGAGAGCATCAATTTAATACGTGAATGACCTTGCAAGGTGATATTACAAGCGTATTCTCTTTCGACGGCTATCTATTTAATATAATTCATTTCATTCACATTTATTAAATGAATGAATTTGCATTTATTACTCTCCAACGGATTTATTACACGTATAATTGTATGGATAAATTAACTCTTATTAGACTAACGAAATAATATTTTACTATGTGGTATACTTGCCAAGTGATGAAACGAAAATTATTGTGCGATGAATTCATTTTCTAGTATATAGAAATAAATTGCAGAGTTCAAAGTAAACCGGTGTAGTATGCCTCTGCCTGGTTTTGTTTGTTTACATTCTACGCGCTCCCGTGAGTGCTGTATGTTTGCTGCGGGTTGAGCCGGTTGAGCGTGCCGCATGGTGGGGGAACGTTCGCCGTGCCGGCGCGTCGCGCGAGCGAAGCGGGGAAACGCAACTGGTGGGGCGGGCGCGCGACAGTAGGGCGTGCGGGAGAGCGTGATAATGCTATCAGTACGGATCGGGCGCTTGTAGGCGACGCGCGGGGAGTGCGGTTTGAGCGTCGCTTGGTCTAATTAAACGCTACGCTCCATCGTTCGTCGATGGTGATAAATTTTACGGAACGAAATATATAATAGTACTAGTAGAATTCTTCCTTATCCTCAGTAAAAAAAAAGTGACTATAAAACCCTAGGGGTTTTTCGGAATATAAAACAAAATACTAAATAAATTAATAGTTTCATAGAATCAAATTAAAAAAAATTGATTAAATTTTTATTTTCCGAAAATAATAATTTGACAAAGTCATAATTTTCATAAATTACGTTGACAAACAATCGAATGAAATTGATTCGTCCGTACGTCGTAAATACTGTTTTAATTTCGCGAACGAATGGATAGGCCGATACTAATGTGACAGACGGTTTAGTGACCCTTCTAACATAACTTCGAGATTCTGGTGAACGCTCGTGCGCCCGTGCGCTCGGCCGTTACCCTGGCTGCGGAACGGAGTACACAAGTTATCATGAGCGATTCGATCATCATTTCGTCGTCATGTGCTTCGGCGGTATTCATAAAAACGCGGGAGCAAGCTCTATTCGCTGTGTGCACACATCAAGTTCTCATCAACGTGAGAGTGTGTAGTCGTGTATATGCATACTGGGATATGTATGTACCGATTACACATTCTCACTTTGGTGAGAGAGTGTGATGTGCACACAGCTTATAAGCCCTCACGAACGGGTACTATCACGTACGATACTTAGCGACGCATGACATAGCACGGAATTTTGCGACGGGGGTTTCTCTAGCTTCGTAGTGCTACAAGTAAGTTAGCACCTATGTTCGGCTGACCGTACGGTTCTTTTAAAATTCAACTTATGCTAAACATCTTTATGTTTAGTTATACGTTGGCTTATTCAAGAATTTTACCGATGCTATAATGTAGGAAGAGGCGAGGTCGCTCGTACGCTTGGCGTTATCATGAGCCACGCTCGGATCTCCACGAAGATGTGTTAGAGCTGTCGTTAGCACTGTCTGTCACTTAGTATTGGTCAACATTCATTCAATTTTTTATGAAAATAACTTTTTTCACCATGAAAAGATTTTCAGCTCGAACAAATTCATTGTTAATCGTTTTTTTATGCAATTAAAAAAAATTTTCAACCGCGCGCGCAAGTTTGTTTGTCAACGTAGGCATTTCCCTTCGTTAAAAACCGGCGTAAGCGTAACGGATACCGGTCGAATCTCGCGAGTAGATACGCGGCGGGGCTCTTGATGGTGCGGATTGTGATGAATTCAAGTGAGAAACAGCCGATCAAGCCACCAACAAATGTGTGAGATCTTCCAAAATTAAAGTTCATAGTGCGGGGATGGTGATAAAATCAAGTGTTAATTAGCCGAAGGAGTGTTAATAAATGACTAAAGCGTGAGATTAATCAAACAATTTGTGCGGGATTGACAGTGATATATAACGATCGTTATTATGGAATACAATTTCATTGAATGGAAGGAAATAAGTGAAATAGTATGGAGTGAGGTTCTCGTGCAATGGATCTCGACTTTGCCACAGCTGACGACTGGATGACGAGTCCGTGAGGTGTGGAACAAGACATCGAACGGTAAGTAAATAAATCATTTCAATAGCATGAAATAGCAAGCTAAAGTTGAAAAAAATAACTTGAAGTAAACTTCAAGGTATTTTTTATGTTAATTTTATCTGTCATGCTGGCAAGGCTTACCAAGGTCGTCATTTTTTTAATAAAAGCTACTTGTTCATGGAATATTATTTTTGCAATCAGTCGCAAGATGAAGTTTTAAAGAAATCGACTCAGTAAATTTGTAGAAAATTTCTTTAGGAAGCAAATGAGGGTTCGTGCGTTAGAATCGCTTAAAAAATACGGTTTATTTTCCGGAAAACGTCGATCGAAGTATAAATTCGTGGAATTTCGTATTCATCGAGTGACGATTGAGGAAATCAATGGTTATGAGTTGTTTTCATTATTGAAAAGTCATACTTCAAAACAAATGCAGCGTCAATCAATTAAATTGTGTGTTGAACGTTGCATGTAAATATTGTGAAGATTCATAGCCTATGTATTCGTGCTAGCAAGATTTACTAGGAGTCTAATCGACGCGAAATCGTTAATCGGTAGAGAATATATTGATTAAACCGTTTTTTAGATAGTATTGTGCGATCATTTTGTTTGCTGGGTATCCAAAGATAATTAACCAAATAGTTCGAAAAAAATATTGTTTCACAAATAAGCAAATGATTTTACGTTTCGTCGTTGAAATAAATTTGTTGGTTTCGTAGAAAAAAAACTGTCCATTCAATGCCTCAGAATTCTCGTAAGATTTCTGGTTGATTTTGTATGACTTTGAATAAATTTTTGATAGGCTTACAAACGTTGGAAAAAGTTGCAGACGTCACAGCGTAAAGTAAATAAATTACCAAAGAAAACGATAAAAGACGATTGCCTGATAATGCTGGAACAGGCGAACGAGAAAATAGTAGCGAACGAAGCAGCTTTCAATTTTTGGAAGAAACAAAAAAACGATCGAATGCAAAAACAATCACAGCAACGACGACAAGGTCAATTTTCAAATCGCGACAATACTTTCGAATTTGGAGCTTGGCTTGATCGCTTGGATTTGGTATTGCATCAAAAATATATACGGGAACGACGATACCTCGTTCGATCTCTTTACTGTCAGCCCGCTTATTATGGCTCAGCTGCTTTATGTACGACTTGAAAAATATACGATAACTGTTGAGTTGTTATGAAAAAAGAATATTCTTCAACTTATGTTCTATATTTATTGGAATATTTACAAACAATGGGTCGGAGAAACAGACAGAGAAAATCGTAGGAACGTAAACAATGTTTTTCCTACTCTATTAATATTACTTTAAATATTTAGACAATGGGAATCGTTCAATCGTTTGTTGTTTCTCATTTGAAAGTCGAATAAGAGAGGTTAATATTCAATGAAAAAATTAAAACATAAACTTGCTTCATTAATTTAGATTAAAAACGCGATGATGTATTTTTTAAATGAATAGTCGCTTCAATTGCAATAAAACAAATTTGCTCGCCATATTTGAAAATTCACATAATGCAAACAGTTTCATTTGACTCTAATTTTCAAAAAATGAGATTGCCTGTGTTTCTTTAGTCGTTCACATTGGATGCTAATTTTATACAAAAGTTTTGAACTCCTTTCGATAGTAAACAGAAAACTATTTATAAGAGAGAATTTCTTTCGAAACTATTTAATTTTTACTAAACGAGTCATGGAGTACCCTCTGAGTTAAAAATCTGTATTCTGTTTCTCCAATATTTGGTTTAATTTCTTTAATCTGACTAGATGGTGGATTTACTTTGGTATTCATACGGGAAAGAATTGTCGGAGTTTCCCTCGTTCTTGAAATTAGTGTTATTTGTCCTTGTGGTTGTCCCTCAAATTGAGTAAAGCTTTTTCGACCAAGTCACCCAAATTTTTGGGTAACTCTGGTAAATCAATCGGCAAAGAGTGGGAATTTCGGTTGAGAATTGCGGTGGGCAAATCTGGATTAACTTGTTCGCTAGCTCCGAGACCGTCTTCACGCTTTTCGAGATTATCCGATACCGTCGATTTCATCTCGAATTCAGGATTGTTGAAGTCCCCATTCACTAGAAGTTAAAGAAATTTTTATTTTTATGTTATGAGTTTTCCTGATTATAAGTCGCGCTGTAGCTTTCATATATTTTTTTTCTTCTTTGAGCTTGTTGATGTGAAAGTAATTTTAGTCACCTGCCGAATCGACGTCAGCTCCAACGTAGCCCTCGAGCAATTTCATCGTTGGTGATTGTACCGCGTTGTCCAATTCGCAAATTCTTGACGCCAAAATCCTGTAATTTTTTTTCGTTATTGTAACAGTGTAAACGGGAGAATCGTATTCGCAGTCACTCATGATTAATTTATACATAGAAATTACATTTTTGTAGTTTTGTATCGAAAACAAAAAATTATAAACAGACGAGCAGCGATTTTATTCGAAAACGTTCGGAAGAGCAATCAATTTTTTCGAGAGGTAAACTAAACTTCACGATCGCGTTCTGAGGCGTGTATTTTTTCTTTTTTGTTCTTGTCTGACTCGATCTTCATGTTTTTATAAAAATTCAAAGATATGGGGTCTTTCATCGCACACACAGCTGAAATAATCGGAAATAGAGTCAAAGACCACAAGACCAATTTTGTAGAGTATCAAATTTGTTAGAAATAAGTTTCCGGCCAAACTTTTCTATCTTCAGTCGTTTAGTCCTGAGAATGAATCCTATAAAATGGTTTCCAAGAACTCGAAACAGGAGGAACTTTCGAAAGTATTTTTCGACATCCTGTACAATTCTGAACGTTTCCATTGCTATGTATTGTAAGAACATACTTGTTGGCTTTTTTCTGATGAACCAGGGCAAGAGTTTTGTCGTTTAGAGCTTCGAGTAAAGCCGCACAAAGGCGCCTCAAATCGGATATGGCTGCTGCAGATTTTTGCGGGGGAATTGCTGTAGCTTGTTGCAATAATTGTTCAACTAGTAAAAAAACATGAAAGTACAAAAATTAATATTCAACTGAATGGTTACTTATGAATAATATTTCACATGAAAGTTCTCATTTTCTCGCGCTTTTCGTACATTCAAATTGAGAGATTTAAAAGAATCTATATACTGGATAAAATTTTAAGTTTGAACAGCAGAAAGTAATGAGAAATGATCACACATCGTATACCTTGTTTATACGTCATGACCGTTCCCGCGGCCGAATTACCGCCTAATTTGATTGTCCCTTTTGTCCGTTTGCTGTCGAGCATTCCCTGAAAAAATACGCGATTCTTATTGCCAATACCGTTCGATACGAAATACATAATCTTATTTAAATATCAATAAAAAGAAAGAATTCTTGATTGCTATTTTATTTGTTAAAAACGAAAGCATACCTTATATTTGGAGAGAGATTGCCTGGCCAGTTCTTTTTCCTCTTGCAGCTGTTGTAGTCGTTCTTGCAAAAATCTGTAATTTAACGTACTTCTTATCGAAAAGCCTGATAATTATAATTCAAAAAAAGGTCATTAAATTTTTCAATTCCCATTTTTTACATTTATTAGGAACTGCAGGGAAAAAACTTCTCCTATAAATTGCTATGCAGGATTAGAAAATTCTAATTATAGATTGTGTTAAGTAAAAATATCCCGTGTAATAATTTTCATTTTTTAGTGGATTAAGTCATCAAGTCGATCGTAATACAGACCAGCAATGACTTCAGTATAGGTTTTTTAGTGGCAATACCTATTTTCGTTTATAAGAGCATCAAAATCGACTGCTGTTGTTGCACTCAAAGCTTTGGACAGTTCGTGATTGAGCCGATGAGCTTTGCACTTGAAAGCATCTCGTTCAGTTTCCAATTCATGTTTTTCATCCAGTACAGCTTGTAAATCAGTTTGTAGTTGGGTGCACTTTAAAATACATGATTTTTGTGGTAAATAAGCGTTACATTTCTCGATAAAATTTTTCGGAAAAACGAAAAAATTGGTTTTTTCATTAAAACTAGGAAGTGGAATAAGAATTTTGTTCAAAAACTTACCTTGATATTCATTTTTTCCAATTGTTCGATCATCTCTTCTCGTTGATGGACGTCAGGTGCTAATTGTGTATTATGCTCGACGTTCGATTGGTTACTGGCTCTGAGAACTTTGATATCAGCTTGTGCGTCACCCAACTTTTGTCGGAGTGTTTCAACCTGTAGCCTCAAGCATTTGTTCTGTTCTCGAACTTCCATCAAAAGTTCCATCGTTCGAATCTCATTGTCGGTACTAAAACAACAGCGACTTTTGGTGACATTCAGAAATCTACTTGCGTTATTCAATATCTTTATACATGATTTTTGTCGAACACCTCTTTCCGGGTCCAAAAAAACACAGAAAAATTGTGACGATTTTAAATAACAATAATCTTTTTCTTTGAGTTACAACGATGCAAACTTTGACAACATGCGGAAGGTGTAACTATTATTTTTTCGGAAATTTCTATTTTCTTAAACACCACTTGGAATCGTCAAAACAACTATTCGCTGTGTTAATCATGGTTTGAAAAACCTGTGACATTCACCTTAAAGTGCATTATTTCAACAGCAAAAAAATTCGATTCAATGAATGTTAAATATATTCGGTGTAAGAAATATTAGAGCGTGAAATTATATCATACCATCTAGCATCATTTTTCTCATTAGACTGTTTCTTCATATGCGACAAGCGTACTTGTATCTGTTCCGCCATTAGTTTAAATTGGTCTCGTTGGATTCTGCATTGATCTAATTCTTGGCTCAACACATTGAGAGCCTCCGATTTGAGTTGCAACTTTTTTCGTAACATAGTATTCTGCATAACGGAGGAAGACAGAAAAAAATGTATGGATGTAAATTAAA
The DNA here is from genome assembly GCA_013761285.1 of Campoletis sonorensis. Lineage (NCBI taxonomy): Eukaryota > Metazoa > Arthropoda > Insecta > Hymenoptera > Ichneumonidae > Campoletis > Campoletis sonorensis. Next base: position 272,067 of record JACEOJ010000149.1, read on the forward strand.
TTAAGACTAGAAACACCAAATTTCAGGTATACTATTTGTTCATTAATAGGAAGCCATTCGTTATTCTATTTGTATTCTATCAAAACATACTTCAACATTGGAATTGTCGTTGCAGCTAGAATTTGCATCGAATGATGCTGACGAGCATCTACCCTCAGTAGCTCTTGCCATTTTACGACTATTATAACAAATGTAATTTAAAAAATTTGATGGATCGATTAATTGTTTACAATTTTTCCACTCTGTTTTTCCACAGCTGTCATTATGTGAGGTTATGTTTACGTCCTGACGGCAGTGAAGCGACGGCACGACGGTGCTGCCACCACTCGTAGCCCCGCCCCGTTCGTTTCTCGCGCAACGATATTTCGTCATAATTTCGGCGCTTGCCGGCAAACTTCAGACTACGTGATTCATTTATCTTTTGTCGTTAGTCATTTATCGCGAAGAAAGTTCAATTATTTTGTGCTCATTCAAAATCATAAATCAGCCATAATATTTGATACATTTGTGCTTTTCATTGTGAGTAGTCGTTATCTCGGGTTTCTTGAGTTTGAAAAATTCTTTTGAATGTTGCTTGACTAAAGAGTGAGTTGAGATAGGGCGCTTACAAGCCAACCACCAATCGTCGCGTTTCAACGGTACATTTGATTTCACTCGCGAAAAAGAGTCGTGTCTTTGGTTTGGTGTACTGCGCTGTTTGTGAACACACCGAAACATCCCCGGCGATCGGGAGCGCGAGTGAGAGAGAGAAAAAGAGAAGGACAGAGCGAAAAACGGTGGAAAGAAAATTGCTGCAACACACCCGGCACATTCGTTCACCGACAATTCGCAGTCGAACGTTGGAAAAGGATCTTCAGGTGTAAAACATCCCCCGAGTATCATCAAGCATCGTAAGAATGACGTCTACCGGAACTTTCCAAGGATTAACCGGGGAGAGCCGTAAATCTAGCAAGTAAGTCATGTTTTCAGCAATATTTTCTGTTTTTTATTCAGAATATTTGTCATTTTTATTTCTATTAATGGATTTTGAAAGTGTACGATCGTTGGGAATATCGCGCGATGCACGTTGACTCAGGGTGGCCCGTTTTATCCTCGGTCATTACTCCTTACGAATATATAATTCTTCTAATTTGTATATCTGTATAGACACGTTGACGAAACGTCTAACGACAATTTGTACAATATTTTGGAATAGATTTTTCAATAGGACCGTGAAAGTTATTCTACGAATTCGCAATGTTGTGACAGGCGAAAAACCCAGAAAGATTTTGAGAAATATTCAATCTTTTATTCATAGATTACACATTGCGTTTTCTTTTGTTTGTTTTTTTCGCATTTTACGATCCTTTGTCTTTCTGACTAACGACGATCTGCAACACCTTTTGGCGTGCGAGGCACATCTCGCCATTGGCCTTGCAGAATATAGCAACCGTTTGTACAAAGCTCAGAGAGCATCAGTACGAACCGGATATATCCAGATAGATCCTGAATTTTCTCTCTCTCTCTCTCTTTCATGCGTTCTTTCTCGCGTGCTCCGCAACGTTTCGCGAGTTCTTGGACGTTATTTTTTTAAATTCTTTTTCAAATCTAAAAACGGGCATCGAATGAATGTCCAACGTATTTCAATGACCTCAGCTTGAGGCTCCGGAATTTTCTCGTCCTCAAATATGTACAAACAAACGACCAGTAAAATGAAATTCTGAGTAAACGAATTTTTCTATGTTACGTTCAGTGAAAATTCTGCGAATACTTTCGTATCGCCTGGATTTTTTTCGGAATCGTTGGCTCTCTGATTCTCATTATTCGTTCAAAGAGGTTATGTTTTTTAAATGCCTATCACCAGAAATTTCGTTACTATTCCTATTGAACGTGTTTTGTTTTTGGTTAGGCTTCTCTCGCGTAGTAGGCGAAAAAAAAAAATTCCGGTGCACCAGCCGAATCGTAGTGGGGAAAAATATAATCGGCGATAAGTATCGCGCCGGTTTTTTTTTTTTAAATGCCTCATTAAGTGCCACGAGTTCGTAAATACATCAATTTTGGCGTTTTTTTTTTCGTCATCGATTACGTTAGTACAGGACTGTTTTTTGTTTCAAACACTCACATAAAAGGCTTGTTCATTCAGTGACACATGACAAACAAAAGGTAAATCGTAATTTCATTAATTTCGTACGGCCCTTTTGTTAATTTTGTGAGGTCAAATTGACCTTCGAAAAAAAGTAGTTGGTGCGTTGGTTAATTACGTAAAAGCGTGAGTTGAAATGGAACATAAATGATTTAATTTTTTTTCTTCAACTTTCCAAAATGTGATTAAATTTCGGAGAAATTGGAGCACAAAAAATATTTTTTACAGGGTGTGGGTTCAGGGGTGTGTCCTGGCAAAAACTTGTCACATTCGTTTCTTTGCTCCTCTAATTGTTTCTTTTTTTTTTCCATTTCCACAAATCCACCGCACTTTTGCATAGAACCCAATTACGGTCACGCGATATTATCAACGTCGGAAGCCTTATTTATTCAGTACTACGATGTCCTTTTTTTCATACGATCCCAAGAACTACGATCCACCCTCACGAAAATTCATACACGCGCAAATATATAATGCTCGAAAATACGGGGATTGCTTTTATTCCATACAATTCGAACATATGTTTCGTATATTTTTTCCAATCGTTCGGAGACAAAAGGGAAAAAAATCTTATGCAACGAACCAGAGCGGTCCGAACCTCTTTATCTTTTATTAATCGTTTTACTATTTAATAATTTTTATTCATTAAATCGATGGTCAAATAGAAGAAAAAAAAGATTTTACAATTTTTTGTCTTTCTCATAATAATTCTCTAAAATTTGTTATCAATTAAAATATTTATATAGAGCTACAAAAGCTATGCCACTAGTTAATCAATTTGGAAAATACCAGGAACCTCTGAAAATCCAATAAAACATTTTTTTACCCTCGAACTTTCACGTGTAAATTAAAAATTCTTGTACAAAATTATTATAACGTTAATATAGTTGAGATTAAATCGATATTCTATCGTCCAAAACAATTATAGAACAGTTTTTCGTAAACTTTGAATTGTTAATAACAAAATGATTGATATTTAGATACTTTTTATCAATATTGACATCGTAAGATTAGGCAGTTATTACACAAAAGTAGATTTTTTTTTCAATTTACAGATGTTTATGGAAAAACGTCATAAAGTATAATTCAAATACATTTTCACAAGTCTTCCGGTTTCTCTTCAACTCTTGAGCTCAGGTTTAGGTTTCTCAATGAAATTAAAAATTGCGTTAACTTTGATTGAATTAATTACATGTTTTGATACATTTGAATATTTTACGAAATCCTCTATGACATTAAGTTTGTGTATAACTCGCTGCAAGAGCAGCAAAGGACAGGTGCGAGTGTTAGGCAGAAAGTGCTCTTTGTAGAACTTCATGGTGAAGCCCGCGGTGACTCACTCGTCGTCTGCTCGACATACGCGAGCCAAACTCCCTACTCTTCTCGTTCTCTTTTTCTCTCTTCTTCTCACTCACTCTCTTTCGCTTTCGCTCTTTTTTCCCTCTTCTCCCTTTCGCTCTTTTCTTCTTTTTCGCTCTCTCTCCCTCTTCTCCCACTCTCTCTCTCTTTTCACTGTCGTTTAGCAGCTGTGACCGTTGGATAATTATTGGTCTCTCGAACCTACCGCGAAATTCGTATGAAAACTGCTGCTCTTCCGTTACTTTGAAAATCACAAATTCTCCACATTATTAATTCAATCCCCAACAAACATTTTTTCTCCATGCATTCACGACTGAATTTTTCGAAATTTATGCCGACAATTCGACGATTAACAATAGTCTCTTAATTAATTTAAAAACAACATTGGAAACTATTATTCGTGTTGAACGAATGGAGGAAATTTAATTGGGCAATACTTCATGCGAATCGAGTTTTGAGACACGTTTTCATATCACGTGCAGATGCAGCGTGTTCATTAATTATTACGTTCATAGAATGCGTTAAGGGCAAGGAAAAGGGGACCAGAAAAAAGAAACGAAATGACCAGTTTTGCTGGCGCGACGTCGAGGGTAGAAAATTGAGTTACGTCTGTGTTTTTCGTTAAGCAACGGCGACGAATCGATAGAACGAAGGGACATTCAAGTCTCCACAGTGTCTGGGTGCGTGTTTTGCAATTTTTTTTTTTTCTTTCCTTTATCCGGACGAGACTGGAATTATGATTTTATCAGATTATTCACCTGCGCGACTGCGGAGCTTATCGTACGTATCGACGGATGGAAAACAGGCAGGGGAAGGTTGCTTTTACTTGAGCTTCGTACGAATTCCATCAGATCGCGCTAGTAGTCACCATAAATGGATTTTCTGGAATAAACACAAATTAAAAAAAGCAGCATTTTAAAAATTCTTTATCGATTTATACAATTTTTCATATTAATAATTAATGCTTGAGCATTTAATTCTGCTTCAAAATTAGCCAATTCCAAAATTCCAAAATTCCAAAATTCCAAAATTAATAAATTAATGACAAAATATACAAATAGTTTATTTAAAAAAAACGTTCGAATGCTTAAAAAATCACAATTATTATTATTTTTTCTTTATAAATCGTACGATTGTCAAATAATGCGATTATGAAATTTCATCAAATTACTAAAAATCCGTTAATCTTTTATTACTTCTCCCCATTCTTTTTGGTTTGCTTCGGGGGTTGTATATGAGGTTCGTGGCATAGGAATTGAATGAAAGACGCTCATGAATTCTCTTTTTGGGCGTTTGTATAGAAATTTAGAGGAATATTAGAAAAAAAACCATTTGCTATTGAAATTTAACGTCATTTTGCATCTAAATTGAATTCAACGTTATTGAATCGTCGCTTTCTTTACATTCAAAATTATCAGTCACATTTTCACGAATCTTTTTAAAAGGCAGCAGTACATTGCGATGAATTTGGTCGTTAAGTTGCAGCAATTATTTAAGAAACTCGCATCGAATTGAAAACATAATGAGAAAAACGAACATGATCCAAGATTAATTTGCATTCATTATAAGAGCACTCGAGAATAGGCTCAAAAATATTAACTAAACAAGTCGAGTGCGTTCTGACTGTTCACACAGACACTCACACACACATCGACATAATATGCACGCGCGTCTAAATATAATGGTGCTCATTGTGCTCCGTTGAATCGCTCGAATTGCGGACATTCGTTGTTCTACGGAGGAAAAAAAAGAGAGAAAAAAAGCCGGGTGTCGCTTTGGCAATTCGCACTTCCGCATCGTCGACTCCACGAGAGAAATTCATTCTTCTGGTAGAAATTATCGTAGTTAAAATAAGAAAAAAAGGATATAAATATATTTATACACGCGTAAATGGAGATGTAAAAGCTCAGACATTTCTTTCGACCCCTCAATTTTTACGTTGCATTCATCGAATGATTCATCGTGAACGAACATAGATCGAAAGATACACAAATATACGTTTTGAGCATTATTCTGTGGCTATTCGTGACACAAAGTTTCAAGGGGAATCGTCCAGCACGCAAGAACACTATAACCTCTTTTTTCTTCCATATAATTGATCGGTTAATATTTTCCATATTGCAATTTGTCCTAAAAAAAATACTTTTTCATTCATTAAGTCAATTCCTGCCTCAATCGTAGATTTCCGAAAAATTTTCGTCTTCTTTCATATCAATTTCAATCGGTTTTGTTAAAGTCATTTGTGTCCTGTGGTGAAACGTTGAACGTTTATCATCCGTGAATGTATACGACGATGATAAATCATTGAATGTCATGGAACGCCCGAAGTGCAATTTTGTGTAGGATGTGCACCACTCCTGAAACATCATTCGCGTTCGTTCGTCTAAACGTAAACGAGACGAGGAAACGGAGAGAGAGAGAGAGAGGAGGAAATAGGAAGATATTCACGAATAAATTAAAATTCTAACGAGGCAGGTACAATGTCCTCGAAAGTAAAAATAATTAACTGGGCATGGAATTAAAAAATGTGAATAATGGATAATTAAACCCTTGAGCCATTGTGGGACACACGATGACACACTTTTGTTGCAACAAACAACGAAAAAAAGTTAAAATTCTGAAGATAGCTCAATCGGGAGACAAAACTTTAAAAAAAATGTTGGCATTTTTTTCTATAAAATACTCTCTCTCCCTCTCTCTTTCGATCTCAATTCTCTTTAAAAAATTGTTTAGATTTTTTAATAAGTCGAAATCACAAAAACATTTTTCGAAAACTCTCGTTTGTTTTTGAATTTTTACTTTAGATTAATAATCAGTGAGTCCTCTAGATGAAAACTTTCATGACATCAAATGTATGTTTCAAAGGAAAAGCAGCAACAAGACAATTAGTTTGTATTTATTCAATACTTTACCTAATTGCATTTTAACTCAATTATTTCGATGTTAATTTTAAATTTATATTTTAATATATTCAAACAGTTAACGCTTTGGAAAAATCAGTGTGAAAAATAAATTCCGCGAATGCAAATTGTCGATAACTTTCACCGTGTATTTACGGAACTATAGACAGTGAATAACCTTGAAATTTATGCAATTCACGAAGTTCCCTAATCGTGGGATGTGCATTATTAAGATTTATTTAGTACTTTAACGAATGATTATTCATAATCATTTACGAAAGAAAAGAGTTTAACGAGTTTCCTTGCTTCGAAATGTTAAATAATGCGGAGTATTTAAATAAACTTTATTCATGATGAAAAAGAAAGCAATTTAATGCGAATGCAATAATTGAAGACAACAGAAAATGGTAGAAAATGTTAAAGAATATTGAAAATAAAATAGTCGAGCACGTTCGTTCCTTTTGTCTAATTAGTAACAGCAGCCTCCGGAAAAAATGGATTTCACGGGGCTTGTTCGAGGCTTTGTAGAGATTTCTGACGTTCGATCTGGTTATTTTTTGTTATAACATTTTTTTTTTTTTTTCACTTTTTGCTTTGTTTGCGGCTGCGCTGTATTGCACGTTTCTTCTAATCACCGTTGGCCAGAACCGGCTCAATTCAGTCACGATTCGCTTCAATGATTTTCAGGAGTCTAAGAATCTATAATATTACCTTTTTCTATCGTTTTATTCCGGACATATCTCTCTTTCGATTGCGTCAGGTGAGAACGGTAGCTCGTGTACACAGCTCGCCAATTCCAACAGTTAAATTCCGAACGAGCTCGTATATCGTACAGAACAAATCGCGAAAAGGTGTTAAACCTTATCGTCAATACATACATACACGTATGTCAATGTATTTATATGTATGTGTTCGCGAATTAAATACATATCTAGACCAATCAGTAACCCAACGTGCTTATTGAACGTACCTATGAAATCTTTCGTAAGATTGAACTGCTTAGAACGATCGAGCAATATAAAACACTCATTCTCAATTCGTTTTTATCGGCTGTCGATTAATCACATTTAATGAGTACATTTGCCTCCTTGAACATCTTGTAACATGCTTTGTAAAGTTATTATTAACAAGCAATTATTTCTCATTTTCTTCTAATATTTCCTGTCATTTTAAAACAAGCTGTGACCGAATACATCATTATAATGTTCCATTTAAATCATCGTTCAAATGCAACGGAATTTTTTGTCAAAAATTTATCAACTGGCTTCAACCTTTCAGCCATGGTGGCACTTGAATACTTTTTGATTATTCAACAATTATTTCAACTATCAATATCGAGTGCTTTTCGGTTCTACGTGGTCTTTGTATTTTTTTTTTTCGAAAAATTCGTTTTCGATCAAACTATTTTTGGACGATAGTTATTGTTTGAAAAGATAAACAACTAATTTTCAGTTTACTAACTTTTACTTCGAGATTTGTAATCGTAGTGATACCAAAAATTCCACAGGTTAAAGATTATTGCAGAAAAAATGTATGGATCACACAGGGTCAAATTACCCGAAAAAAAAATGCAACCCAATGAGTGAAATTCGTTGACTCGTTTCTTCAATTCATTCATTCATTTACTCAACAATGTAGAAAATATTTCAAAAACGGGATGAGTTTCTACTACAGGAATATCGTGAGCATTGAGAATTAAAAATAAAACAAATCTATTATTTGCTTTTTTTCGATTACACGCGACTCTCATAGCACGTTGTTTGCTTTGATAAGTTGAGATCCGTGGCGGAAATGACAGAATCTACGTCAGGAAATCAACCGCGATGTGTGAGACTCACAGGGAGATTAAATGCTCTTGCTCGATCGTTTTTTTTTTTTAACGCTGGCCTTTGTTTTTATCGTGTTGTTTCAAAACTCGTTTCTTTCGTGCGAGAATCATGATAAGGTACGTTTTTTATTGGTAGATATCGTTGAAGAGACTTTTTTGAAGATTCGATGAAGTTGGGTTCACAGGGCATTTAAGAATCAAAAGTCAGTCGGTTATTGTTGTACGACTTGGAGAGAAGTCGATTATTGACAAAATGACATTTGACTTTTGTCCTTCAACATTACTCTCTTCGTGCTCGATCGCACTAAAATCGAACACACACAGGAACCATTCAGAGATAATACTATCAAAACTTTCCTTTCAACAAATCATAATAACAATAATAGCTACGGAATAATAAAAGTTGTTATTATGAATTATAACGGAAATAATATGAATTGTTATTATGATTGTTGGAATATCGCGGCGTAACACGAGGACGATTGAATTTTCTCGGATTTTCAGGATATCGTATCACACAAGCTTTATCATTTCCGTTCCACATTGTACATGCGACTTTATCATTTATAGAGTATTTATTACGATGACTGGAGAATGTTGTGAGAGAGGCCGAGCTATGCTACGTACGTTTTTTCTTTTTAATTCTAAGCTCTGATAGTACTAACCATTTGGATTTGAAGGCGGTAAATCTTCCTTTGGAATAATATATTATAGCATAAAGTCACGATGCTTCTCTTATCACTAACTTTCGAAATAGAAACAATAAGTGTGTTTTAAAGAAAACTCGTTAGACTTGTGACGATAGGGCGTATTCTTGTCGGCATCATAACTTCACGAAGAAAAACATCCCGTTTGCGAACGTGACAAATAGTTGTGCAAAATAATGTAATTATCGTCTGACGCACAGTTATTTTTATTTCTCGAATGAAAAATCTACAGTTTTTCGAACATTAGTGGGCAACTTTCAAAGGAAATTTTTTGTTTCAATTGTTCCTAACAAATTGTTCAACCAGAAAATTTACAAAAAACCTCTCGAAAGCTTGTAGAATGAATGAGTGTCGTTATTGAAAGGAAAAATAGTTGAATTATTCAAAAAATAATGAATCTTAAAAGTAAAGAGACAGAAAATTGAAAAATTGGTGTTTTCAATAACTGCAGGATTATGTAATTCCACAAAAAGCAATCATTAATTGAATCGGATAGTAAAAAAATCTTATTTCTCGAAACTTAGGAGCTATCGTTTGAAATTCGAAAAGTCACGAACGTAACCGCCCGTTGAATCACTTTTCAGCGATTCGATGCCCACACCGCGTGTTTCATCCTTCCAGCTTTTTTTTTCTCCTCCGTTATCGTTATTACGTTGCTCCGTTTTTTCTTATCTTTTTGCCTTCCATTTGAAGAGTCCTCTTGGCCGTCAGTTTCCAGGAATCATCGGCGGGATGCTCGTTCATCGCTGTTGTTTTTTCTCTCGTGTTCTGGCACGAGAAATACCACAAACTCGTAGTTTCTTTGCCTTCATTCTCCCTTTTATTTTACTCCATCTTTTCCTCGTTTCGTTCGTTCGCTCGCTCGCTCGCTCGCGTTATTGTCCGAATAATGACGATAAAGGAACATCGCAATACGGTGGTGTATACAACGACAATTTCAGGGTTTATATAACCGCACCGGTATTCTCGTTTCGTATATATTTCTAACACAGCAAAACGTCCCATATATTTCTTTTTTTCTTCGTTTCATTCTTTTCATCTTTCTTCTCTCCTGCCAGTTCCATATTCAATCGTTGCCTCATTTCGACAGACAAATACTCACCGAAGCGGTAATTTTATCGTTTTCAACGAGAATTTCCCTTTGGCGTGCGTTGAAAAATGAATTTTCATCGCTGCACCACCAACTAGAGAAATAGTTCGTAATTCAGCGATAGTACAACATCGAAAGCGTGTCTTATTGCAGAAATTTATAAAAAAAAAAAAAAAGCAGAGGCATTTTCGTCGTTCCGATAACGGAGCCCAATCACGAAAAAGATCTCTGGCCGAAGTGACCGCTGTGAAAAATGTATCCGAGTCAAGCTGTGACCGAGGTAACTGTGTGAAAAGAATGTTCGAAAATGACGAGAAGTTGTTTCGTGCTGTGAGCTCTGTTAACAAAGGATACATTAGAAGAGTAAAAATAACTCGGATATGGCATAATAGGGCAGATATAATTTAAAAAAAGGAGTCGCCGGGGAGGGGGGGGGGTTGGACGATCGAGAGAGAACAGATGAAGAAGGAAAAAACGAGATAGAAATGAGGTGGAAACGAGGAAGAGGTTGAGGGAAGAAAGAAAATAAGAAACTGAGATTGCCTCGTCACGTTTTTCATCAGACATCCGGCGATGATGCTCCTGAATAGACACGGATCATTAATGACTCCTGGAATACACTGAGACGTCGTATTAATATGAAAACATAAGTTTTGAGTATGATGAACGATATACATAGCTACGAAACATATGAACGAGGTCTCAAGAGTTTTTCTCTTTCTCTCTCTCTCTCTCTCTCGGTCTTTCTTTCTGTGAAATCATTCATGTGCGTCGTGTTACCTAAATATTCTACCACTTGGGAGACCTCCTTCAGAAAAAATATTCTGAGTTCATCGAGACAAGTTGCATTCCAGACGCACGTGCACGAGAGATCGACGTGCATATATGTTGCGTGATCAAGCATATGTCTATTTATTTCAAGATTCAATGCACATCGAGACTTGTTTATAAATAAAGAGGGAACGTGTCTGGAACGGGTAAATTTTTTTCTTTTTTTTTTGCATTCTATTAAAGTATTTACAAATAAAAAATATAAGCGAGATTTCAAGTCAAAATTTTGAACATCGACTAAGCGAATTAAAATGAATTGATTGAAGACAGTGAATGCCGCCGATTATGACTCGAGTTCCATTCCGAAAGCGCTTTTTTCGAAGGGTTTTTGTTCAAAGATAGTTTAGAAGAAAAAAAATAATAACAATCAATTTTTTCGCTACTTTGACTGGCTCGGGTTCATTCAAAGCTCGTACTTAGAAAAACATCGAAATGAGCAGGGAGGATAAAAGATGAGAGTGCATCATCGTCAGAGGATGGAAGTGTAGGCAATAGACGCATAAAAAGCGAGGATTCAACATCGTGTCCTCGGTAAAACGAAAGACAGAGAGAGAGAGGGGGAGAGAAAAGAAGAAAGAGAAAGAGATATGTTGGAGAAGGAAAAGAAAAAGCGAAAAAAGAGAGGAATGGGAAAACGGAAAGAAAAAGGAATCGGGTGTGTGCATCAAGCCTAATGACAGGTCTCGAAAGTCCATACAGAAACGTCACACGTATATACATTCGCACTTCTTTGTTGATGTGACGGACCATACTCACCATTCTCATGCTTAAAATCAGCCATGTAAAACCTGTAACATAACGCGTCAAATGACCTTGATTTTACTGCAGTCTAATGTCGGTCCAATAAACGACATGAATTTAAAAAAACCTCATTGCGCAACTCGTTATCATTTTTTAAAAGAGGTTACATTTACGCGTAGACAGAAGTGAAGGATCTCCAAAAATGGAAAAAAACTCGATTTTGACGATCTTGAGAATATCTCGGCAGCCTTGTATAACTTTGCTTTTCAAAATTATTCCCGTTTTGACTCTTGCACGTTAGAATGCAACGAAACGTCAATATTTTTTTGAAAAATACTTCCCAACATTTGCGTTTCTTGATTTGATGTCACGAAAGTTCGAAATGTTTGAACAACCAATTGGAGGAACCAACGATAAGGATGTTTGCTTTTTAAAAAGCTAGAAAGTTTAATAATAATTTCAATATTATTTTATATTCAGCTTTAAGCTACAAAAAGCTAATAAGATAATTATATTAAAAATTTATAATCCATTGAATCCATAAAATCAAGATAGGGATAAAAAAAATTGATTGATTTGTACATCGAAGATTTGGATAAATCAGCGCAACTAATTGAGGATTTATTTATAAAAAGTATCGGAATAATAATCGAAAAAAAAAAAACGTGGGGAGAAAAGCCGGGGGCGCTTACCGGCGTCGTCTTCGTGGTCGATCCATTCGTCTGGTTGCCGGGCGTTTAAAACGATACATACGTCGCGTCTCTATACACGATTTGCTGCAGCAGTCAAAGCAGCAGCAGCGGTGAGCAAGCAGTCACTACGTCCGACTATACGGGTGTCGGTGGCAAGCACGCGACCCACGATCTCCTTCAGTACGTACCCGACGAAGAGCTACGAAAGACGGGCGACGATCCCGAGCGGTTTATATATTTTGAAAGAGAACTATAAGATAGAAACGAGAGGGTGAGGGAAACTCGAGACGAGCGTTACTTCGCATATATACTTGACCGACCGACCGGAACCACGAGACGAGTGTTGCACCAGCGAGATATCCATCCCAGACAACGGACGCGTGAAGAAGGAGATAGAGAGAGAGAGAGAAAGAGAAAGATAGAAAGACGAAGAGAAAGAGAGAGAGAGAGAAGGAGCGAAAGGCAAAAAGTGGTAGAGAGAAGGATTTGAAGAATAAGAATAAGAAGAAAAAGAAGGAGAAGCGTTCACCGGTACTTCCGGTCTCCATTGACGCCAATATCATAAAGAGAAAATATCTTCCGAGCCTCGTATCTCGTATGCAGCCGGAAAAAAGTTAGATACGAGCAAGAAACGCAAAAGCATCGTATTAACGAATTCCTGACATCGTACAGTTCAAACTTACGTTTCTGTCGCTTCCTGAATCTGTGGAATCGCTGCCATCGTAAGAACAAAAAAGTGAGAAAGATCGAAAAGTACCGGATCCACGCTAGTCTCAATAAATATCTGTACGTATTTGAACTTGTATACAAAAGTGCCGGCAGCGAAGAACGACGAGAGAAAAGGTGAATAATTCCAACTGATAAGGAATCAGAGACTCCGGATATTTTTGTTGGAAGATCTCAGGCAGCTGAGAAAGAAAAACGAACGAAGAAAAAATGTGGGCTGGTCAAGACGACACGCAACGATTCAAGACCAGGTCAGTTTTAACGGACTCTCGGTGATTGCTCAATTTTCTTCCTTTTTTCGCCTCATTTCTTTTTCAATAGATCACTATTTTCTCAACTGATTAATCGATCTTTCCTGGGGGTCTTGAACCATCCGGTGGTTAATTTCACCCAAACAGAGACCACCTTCGTTGATCATTCGTGTTTATCGTGCTACAAAAGGTCGTGACTTTGTTTCGGTACCGGGCGGCTGCGCGATCTCGCGTGCCGTCTCCACGCCTCGATAATTCGTGAGTCAGCTGTCGCTTTATCTGGTTATCGGAATTTACTTCAGATTCATACTGATTCTCATGATTTTTGACCTCTCGTTTCATCCATTTTTTTTTGTCGTATGTATTCCACTGGTTCTATTAGTTTTTTTTAATCAGACAAATCTAAACATTTTTTTTAGAATCTATCGTTTGAAAAACCATTTTTTACGTACTTGAGCAACTTTTTATTGCACTGCAATTTAGTTATTTACCGATACACAACAAATCTTGAAAAAAAAAAAAACAAAACAATCTTGTTTCAACCTATTGATCAGACATGATTACAAGCCTAATGAAAAATTACTTCGTTTTCTAGCGTAGAAATGATTTGAATCGATCGAAACTGTTAACGATCATCAGAAAACAAGACATTGATCGAAATCGCAGTCATTAGCCCGCATATAACGTTCGATTAAACGAAACAAACTTTCGCTATCATAGTACACAATCATACGTCGCGATAAACTGTATGAAAAGAATAAAATCTACGTTCTCTCGATTGAAGTTAATCAGCGAGAATATATCGGGCTTTATCTCGTAGAATTGTTCGTCAACGTAAGATGATTCACGATTCGTCGTGCGAGGCGCGCCGTCATTCTTAGCAACACCCTACTAGGTCTTCGCTCGATTTTCCCCTTCTTTTTGCCTTGCCAGACACATATTATTATACGAAACGCATGTATGCGCAATATTTGTTGTACTTTTTTTTTCTTTTCTTTTTTTTTCAATTCCTTAGACAAGACAGCCGTCCAGAGAGGGCATAATATTCCGCAAGTGGGATTATATTGTAACCTCGAGACACACGAGCACCTTTCTCCTTCTATATCTCTTTGCACATACGCGCCTGGTGACAGGTTCTCGAACTCCCCGACGAATGTCTATGTAATTTTTAACCGCGAGCCTTCTATGTACTTTGTTGCTAATATACAATTGCTATCGATAATTCGTTGCTCATTCTACTCTCCCGCAGCTGTATTCGCAGGAAAATATTTGATCTTTTCGAGCGTCCACTTAATACGACAAGGAAAGCCCATTTGTCCGCGTTTTTCTCTGCTTCATCTCTCGTATTTACTCATGAATTTATCGACCATACAAATGTTATCGTCAAATCGCCCCAAGTATTTTTAGGCAATTTATCAGTAAATGTTTTCGATCGATAACGATCTCAGAATAGTAAGCAATTTGTTGAACTTTCCGAAGGATTTCCGGGCTATTGAACTGTGCTTTTGTTATTCAGATTGCACATCGATAGAATCTTGCAATTATTTTTACAGTTGTCGAAAAATTCATTGTTTTGTAACTTCGGTTTAGGATTGGGATGTAATCAAACTTTTTCATACTATTTCGCAGTTCGTTTTATCGGTGCAAACGAATTTGTTGATCGTCGTTAATGGTTTATCACATTGTTGAATTGTATCGATGAAAAAATTTGACAAAAACGTTATTATTTCTCTGATCATCATACGTTTTGGTATTTCCTTTGAATATTTAACAAAATATTCAAAAAGGAGGAGCTTTATCTTGTAAATAGAACTCATTTTTTTTGTTACAATTCTATAAAAACTCAAGAAAATCAAATCAAAGTTTTTATAAATGAACAAGAACATCGTGAATAAAATTATGAAATCAATCCATGAATCATGCATTATTAATTATGCTAATCGGATATGAGTGGTCGAAATTTACATTCAGGCCTTCGAGACGTTGATCCAAAACGTCAATCTAAAAAATGACTTACATTTTGAAATAAAAAAGAATCTTGATTTTTGCTTCAATGGATTAAATAATAAATTGTCACGGGATTTTGTTTTTCTCGAAATATAAATGTTTCTTAAAAAAAGAAAATGATTGATCGATCCGATCGCGTTTATGACCTTACATGTACAATGACGAAAAACATAAAATTGATCGACGAATAAAAATTGTTCAAAAAATATCGATTAATTGTTGGCAACCTTAGTAACGAGAGTTTTTATCCTCAATGACGTATGCAGAGCAATAATAAAAAATATGCAAGAGATGGAGGGAGGAGTGAAAGTATGCGAAAGTTTGATTGCGCCCGATGCTTCATGGATCAATTAATTAATCGAATACTTGAGGACCTAATTGGGCTTGATCGACGAGAGTAATATTCCCATCGACAAACAGTAATCACCAGCGAAACATGCTGCCTCGTTGTAATCCGGTTCTGTATTTCCGTGACAACGTCCATAAACTTGTCCTGATGATCAAACGAACATTAGCGATGTTACCTTCGAGTTTAAACCGTTCGAAGGTTAATGCCAATGAAACGAGAGTGAAAGACTATGCAGTGAATGTCGTAGATATTTTTCTTCTTTTTTTTTCATTCGAACAACTCTGTTTCTTTCTTTCTTGCTCTCATCGTGTTTCGCTTCCTCCGGAATTTGCGCGTGTTGTACGAAAATGGTAGTGTCGCATGGAAACTCGTTCTCCTCACGTTCATTCATTCATTTTGGTCGCTTTGTTTAGAATCACAAACGAGGCAAGAAAAAATAATACAAAGTAGAAGAAAAAAATAAAGAGCCCAAACCAGGCTATGCGGGTCGAGGCAAAAAATAGATCAAGGTTTTAAGCGCTCCAGAATTCGAAGCTAATTCGATACCTTGGAACAATTAACAACCAATCACCTCGATAATCTAATTATAAAATGATGTGAAAAAAATATATATAAATGTAAATATAAATTAATAATTTATTTACTTTAAGTTCATCTCGACGGGCAAAATTTAGCATTAAATCGAGATAACTTTTGTTATAATTTGACGATGCAACTTTCAATGTCACAATTTGCTACCAAACTTTGCCAAGATTCCAATAAAAACTCAAACTCAAACTTCGTCATTAATTCGATTAATTTATATCAAGAAACAACAGCTTCCTAAGGCGATTGAATGAATTAAAAAAAAAAATACATACAATCGTATGCTCGAAGCGATGAAGACATTTTCCATCATTTCATTAGTAATTCCCTCGTCTCGGTAGAGAAGTCAATTCGAGGTATTGTTTTTCCAGATCAATTAATGAGCTCTCGACTGTTCAGGAAGTCTCGGGCATCTTGGATGCACAAAAGCATTATCATCGGGGCAATTAACTGTCCGAGAATTCGTGGCTCTATTAATACGTTGCAGGAGGGAAGGGTTCACGCATGTGATTAACCCAGATTAACCCTTTTGAGAGGAGTTACGAAACCCCATAGTTCCCTCGAGTTATGGATGAAGATGTGCGAATGAACTATGACTAAAATTTAATGATGAAGTATGTTATAAGAAGGAAGAGTTTAATGAAAAGTAACAAAAAAAAAGTACTTGGAGTTAGTGAATTATGTAGTCCAAAGATTCAAATGTCATCATCGTGATCATGTGATCATGTTTTTTACATACGATTTCGTCTAGTCGATTTTTTAATCTTCGATTCGTATCTCAAGATCGATTTTAATATATAAAAGGGTTATACACGAAAGGGCTCAACCCACACGAAATAACATCGAAATCGGCTGTTAGTTACGCCATTTTGGTTTATGGCTCGTTGATATAATGCACGTATATATCTGTAGCGTGAAATGCGTAGGCAGGACTCGTTCTTATTGTTGAAAAGAAAGTTGCCACGTCACCGTTTGGTCCTGTAAAACTGTGTGGGTAGATTGAACGCTCTCTATACCACCGACAACTCCAAGATTATTCTTTGGTTTCTCTCTTCTTCAAAGGCTCTCGCGTTATAACGAGTACGTTTCTCGTCTCTTCTTCTAAATCTGCAATACGATATGCGCCTATCCGAGTTCGAAGTATATACAATCCAAATCGAGATCATCTCGTGTGTACTTGAGATAAATTATTTGCAAAAATATCGCCATTTGATATCCGTTTCTAAGCTTCCGATTTGAAAAATTACGTCATTCGTATTTCCTGCACAAAGTAAGGGTTGGTTCTGAAAAATTAAGTAGAAGGAATCAAAGCTGATGCTTTGGTTTGTCTTTTTTTTTCTTTTAGCATCGAAAAAATTCTTTGGTTATTGATGTTTGATCACAACATACAGATTTAAAATCCTTGTGAAAAATCAGAGAAGAGCACAACAATGTTTGGATCGAGTACAAGAAAAATTTGAATTCTTTTGAGATTTATTGTAATTTAGAAACGAGGGTCTTCTTGAACTATAATTATTGCCATGGACCATCTGTGTAATGCTTCGTCCTTTTTTTCGCCTCGAAGCTGCGGGAAATGTTGTAAATGAATGAGAGAAAGAAAAAAAAGAGGCCAGAAGCGCTGTACTGTAGAAGTTGGTCTTGTCAAAAGGCGGTTCTCGTTACAAGGTAGAGAGGAAGTACGAAGTGAATACGAGAAAGATGAGAATAAAGTATCGACCAAAGGAACAGGCACTAGATGATACTTCGAATGGGCGAACGTGTACAGTTTCACGTCAGTCGCAAAGTTGGCATGTGGAACTTTAACGTCTGCACTCGTGCGGTAAATCAAAGAGTATATTACCCCGTATTTCCTCATTACAGGCACATACAGTTAAACAGAAACCCTCCAGAGTTGTATTGAATCTCTCGCTTTTCATGTTAACCTTCGCACGTTCGTCGCTTTTGTATATTATTAACTGTTTATAAATCACACCGCCCCAAATTCGACCGGAATAACACTCTAACGCCCATGAAGTGGCGATATTGCGCTTACGAAGCCATGTTACATATTTGGTTATTAATGCATTCCTTTCACGAGCTCGACCGTTTCACAAGTAACAGATCTTTTTATTATAAGATGACGTGAAAATACCTTATATTTCATTGGAAAATTATCACGTCGTGTTACCGAACTTTTAACAGAGAAATATAACATTGAAAATCGTCCAATCCATTTAGAACTCTTTTTATGGAGATTACCCGTCGTCCATGTTTCTATTTGATAGTCGGTTCAAAAATCCAATTGTTACGAAAGCAACTTTTGACTTATCGAACACATTAAAAGAATGTTTAGAGAATGTTTTCTAGAACAGTCGCTAATAACCTTTTACTTCACAAAGTTCAGGACGTACTCTGAACAGGAGAAATTTTAAAGTATTCTTTCTTTGAGTTTTGTCGTGTTGTTTATTTGCTGTTACCTGTTTTGGGAAGCGGTTTGTGTTCGAGTAGAACTTTTATCAGTTATCCACACGATCTAAGTAATATTTTCTCTTAAATCATCAGAACAAAAATATTGTTTAATGATTTATAGTGATTTTTCAATGACATAAAATTATCACATTTCAATTCCTCACCTTTTTTGTCAGTGCATGCTGTACGTTCGCATTTTGCTAATTTTATATGCATTACATATTGTGCATAATTTGATTTCATCTGATATAGATTCAAAAACCATGATGCAGTCTCCGATCCATTGTTCTTTTATTGTTTGCTCGGTGACGTATGATTTTCTGACTGTGATCAAATCAGCTCAGACACAGGTTCTCCTCCATCACTTATTATAATACTCTTACGCCCGTGCACGTAAACATGTACAAGTCGTTCAAAGTGTTATCGAAAGATAATATTTGGTGATTATAGTACAATATTATTAAGTTGATGTGAGAGACTGGCAATGATCCATAGATAAATTTTGAATTGTATACACTTTTCGATTGAATAAAATGCGCAAACTGCATTAAATATTAACGCCCCTTTGAGTGGACTCGTACATCGAACATTCTCAAATAATTTCCAGGCAGTTTTCGCAATAAAGAACACGTTTCGGTTTCATTGTGACGATAGAAATTGCAGAGTATTGAAAATCATTTATTCAACGTTATTCATAAATTGTTTAAACAATTCATCCCTGTTATTTCATTTCAAATGTCACGTGTGGTAGGTCTTCTCTCTATATTATTAGTGTGCATTGTAGTGTAGAAAAAAAACGAGGTCGAGCTGGCTTTCTTTTATTTTGCCGAATCACGATATTGATTCTTTGATTCGATTTTTAGTCACGACTTGATTAAAGCGGCATCGAAGCTTTTTTCATTTCGAAATTCGGAATGTTTTTGACCAAAAAAAAGCCATTGCGAGTAGCCAAAAGTGTTATAAAGAAAAACTGGAAGTAAGGCATTCCAAAAAATCGTGATGTACTTCATGAATCATTTGAATGAATGGGAATGTAAAGAGTCTAAAGAACGGAATTCACGTAAAGGAGCGAGTGCAATCGCGATGATTTCCGTATAAACTCAAAGTCTGCTCAAGAAAGACGAGCGAAATCGTTGTTTTGAGCTCGTTAATTATCACGAACATGCGAATAAGCATTATAGCCAAAGTTTACTGAGCTTACAAGTTGTATACTGTCCGTCTGGAATTAGAGACGTGTACATGTGTGTGTTTATGTACATAATGTGTAAAAGACACGTCAATGTGTCTATACAAACATTATTTTAACGAAGGGGACAATGACCCGGAAATTCTGTAGCCCTTCGTTACGGCACGAAACAAAAGAACTCAAGAAATTTCGGTCTCGATTTATGTCTGCGGCACGGTAGGAATTTTATCCGCGATCTTGACTTCAAGATTATGAAAAGTGCCGCAAATATCGTTTCTTACCCATTTGTATATGTTTCTATATGCAAGTGTCTGATACGTGACGTGAGGCTAAAAAGTGTGTCATTTCGTCGAAGCTTGAAAAAAGTGAAAATTTATGTTTCAATTAGCGTCAATGATAAAGAGCAATCAGAGACGGGTTTCTAACTGCTGAATCAAGTCTAATGACACCGGTTATTTCAATGGACAGTATTACAGAGTCAACAATTAATAAACACACTTGTCTGGTTCCATAAGACACGAGAAGTTTCGTAGATTCGCTCTTAGAGGGGTCGTTCACCTAGTATCGTAATAATACGAATCACATTTATGTTTTTGTTATGCCAATGCAGTCAATAAATGGTTTTTTAAAATTGAAACCGAGAACAATTAGATTGAAAATTGGATAAATAAAAAAATCGTAATTATTGAAAACTGACGATAGCGGAGCTTTCAATTAACGTGGAAAATACAATTTTCTGATTACGTTCTAATCGGTGCCACAGTTTGACGGTCAGATTTATCGATGACAGCTGATTAGGAGGTATGACAAGTAACTGATAATGATTCTGTCGGCTTCTCATAGTTTTCATTGATGTTTCCACGAAAGTAGATCGTGAAATCTGTTGTTTTTATTTATTTTTATATAATTAAAAATATCTGAACAATCAGGTTTTCACTTTTTCAAATTTTTAGCTTTGGTTAATTGCCATGAAATCCTAGAGATTCTCTGCCCCAAATTTGAGGCTCCATAAAGCACCGATTATATGAGTGAATGAATTTTTTTTTCTTTTTTCTGAAATTCGACACACTCTGTACTTTTTACATTTTATATTTTTATCCCGAGACGTTTCTACTGAGGGAACAATCTCGAAGGGCCGGTTCAAGCTGGTGGAAAAAAATCACTTTAGGGTCACATTGAGGAAGTTAGATTTGCGGGGCATGACGAGTAACCGTGTATCGCGTGGCTCATTATATCGAAATCAGTAGTTCTGGATTTCTATCTCTCCTCTAAAAACACACACATTCGTAACCAGTTTTTCCGTCTCTATTTTTTTCGGTGCGTGTTAATGTACGTTCTTTTATACACGTTCTATTTACTTCCAAGCAGCCATGATTTTTCCTGTCATCGAAAGAAAAGAGGCGGAATTTGATATCCACAATTTTTACCCTCGTGAAATAGACATCGTAGCGAGTTGATGGCTTTTTTTCCTTCTCAGTTCGCGTGTCAAGTGGCTGATTATTGTACTCTGACGAATAGGGTCTATTTACGCTTTGGAAAACATGATTTTTCATTGTGACATTAAAAAATAGCGCGAGACACACATGAAAACTTATTTCTCGTAGGAAACTTGGTGTCACACATTTTTTGGTGCTCATTTTCATCACTCACTCCTCATTCTTGTTCACTTTTTTCATTTCACAATTCATCTTCGGTATAAATAGTTCCTCGGTCTGTATGTGATATAGAGATTAAAAGAGAGGACACGTGTGTAGACACTTTGAAAAATAAATGTAATTAAGTATGGAGCAAAAGGTACATTCTCCGGTGTCCAATTGCAATGGGAACTTTGAGAAGAACTTTCCCCGACTCGTCATTATACGCAGAGAGATCGTTTGATGAGACAGTTCCGACGATTTTTTTTCCACGTGTCTCGTATTCCTTGGGCTTGTACTAAACTGGCTTTTCACTCGCACTGTCCCAGTTTGTGAACCCGAAACAAATTAATATTAGTATCTCTTGCACTTCTCTACAAAAATATTTATCAGATGTATTATTTTTTTTCAACATTCACAAATCATTTTTCCTCGTTTCTGAAAACATCTTTGAGATGTTTGATTTTTTTTTTAGTATTGATCACAAATTCTATTTCCATGAATACCAACAGCTCCAAATCCCTTGGCATGGTTATAAAATGTTTTCGACGGTGTCTCGAAAAAATGGAATATTAATTGATCGTTAATTCTGGTGAAAATAAACAAGGGTTTGTTAAAGTGATTTCAAGAGTCTTTTCCAACTGTAATCGTTGTAAGATATCCGGTTAGATACGTCCAGAGTACTACGTCAAAGTTGAAAAAAAAAAGAAAAAAAAAAACAGTCAAGTTACCACGACCTTTGTCTCGAGTACAGGAAGTTGAGTGAGTTTAGTTGTTTGTGGCCACCAGGGGGTAAGATTTTCTTTCCACCTCGGAATGGTGTTTTCTTATCCAACGAAAATCTCTCGTCGACTGCGAACTTGAGTTTATTTTAATCTCTGTCCCACGTGATACTATCGAAAAAGAATCGTGAAGAATGAATGAATTTTTGTTTCTTTATCGTACAACCGAGAGTTGACGAGGTTAGATTTTCTATTTCCTCACCACTTAAAATTGATTTAAATGAAAAGAAGCTTTTATCGGTATTATTGATGCAAACAGAGTCATTTTATCAACGCTAATTATCGTTATTATTATCGTCCACAAAGAAGATCTCGTTTCAGGATATACAAGGTTTATTGAGTTTCATTTCAATTAAACACTGACGTTTTTTTGTATTTTGTTGGATCGATTCAAACATAAATTCACGATTTCCAGTTAATTTCATTACTTGTTTTTATCTCTTTCGCTTTTTTGATGTTTTTTTTTTTATATACACGCGAATACCAAAGGTTAATTGCTCATGCTTAAGTATAACACGAGCTTGAAATATCATATTTTTTTTTCGTTCCTCTTATTATACGAACATAATAAGACACACAGCTGCCTCACGTAATCTGCCATCCCTACTTTTCTCTCTTCCTTTCTTTTTCTCCTTTTACGTACCTTTTACAGATACATTACATCGGTAGCTCAGATTCGCATTAATTTGCGAGTATAACTACATGACGGGTTAGTCAAGCGCGCACATAATATCACTGTGTACATGATTTCGTCGTTAAAAACATATGCACAGCTTGCAAGGCCAAGGCTACTCCTCTTATTCATGTCATAGCATGAAATCGAGCGAAGTGTAACGTTATACCGAACGTGTGTCTTAAAACCGCATATCTCTTCTTCTTGTCTCTTGGATTAATTTAATTAGCTATTGCGTGCGCGATTTCTCGACGCCCACCCACCTATACACACAAACTAACTATCCATTAATATAATAGCAGCAGCACACGACGTGTCTATATACTCTTTAAACCTATTCTGCATGGAATACGAGGTGAGCCCATTGACTGTTTCTATTTTTCTTTTTTTTTTCTTCCCAACCCCATTCAGAACTTTATTCTGTTTTGCTTTCTTTTGGCTAGTTTTTCGACGAGTTGCGAATAGGGAAAGAAAATCTAAACAAAGGTGGATCAAAGATTTGAAGATTAAAAAATGTAACCAAGAACCTAATTGGTCTAGTAACAATTATTTTTGGGTGTTTCAAATGACAGGTGAAAACAATAAAACTATTTAATATTTAAACGGGTTTGAATATTGGAACAATCGGATTAGTTCGTATTTATCATAAAAAATTTTATGTTATCGAAAAACAAAATGTTGAAAAAACTTAGTTTTATTAAATTGGTGATTGATTCGTTTGCAAATTATTTCTAACCTCGATCATTTTTTATCAGTCCATTGAGCAAGAAAAACAAATAATCAGTTAATCATCCCATTAACGTTTGCAAGCCTGAAATGACTTTGAAACATATATTTGCAAGTGATCTTGAAAAGAAAAACAAATGTGTTGTGTCATGCAGCACTGGTGTGAACGATAAGTATCTGGAATATTGAAAATATTGGTTGCACTTGATCTCGTATCGTATATGGAAGTGGAAGAACGATCTGGAAAATCGATTACACTCGAGTTTACTCCCTCGATTATTATACTCGACCTGATTTTCCGTTGGTCGACCACATCATCCATATGGCTTGCAGATTTTTTATCCTCGTTCAATATCTATCGCGTATTATCGCGTATGCTCATTTCAACGGTAGTTCTACCACAAACTTGGGTACAATGTATGTAGTAAACTTGGAATTATTTCAGCGTTAATAGGCTAGAGATTTGAGCTTATTATAGGTCAGAGGGCTGGACTATTAAATTAATCGTCATTAGTCATCGATTTTAATCCATAGGCAAAATAGATTGTGTAGAAATTTCATTCCACACAACAAGTTGAATACTTCACTCTGCATATCGTTTTTTCAATTATTTCATGAGAAAGTAGGGAATGAGTTATTGATAACAAATAATAAAAACAAGCGATTATGAATTTTTATCATTTTTTTATACAGAAAAATACTAGAAAGGAATTCATATCTTTCAACGTAGACACATTGAACATTTATGAAATAATTTCAGAATTGGGAGCGTACATTTTAGTTCGTTGAAAATGGATCAAAACCGAAAAAGATGATTGAATTATTTTGAAAAAGTTGCTGCCAAAATATGGTTTAAAATCACTGAAAAATTAATAACGAAAACAAAAATACTATTATTATTATTACATTTGTAGGGATTTTACAAAACGCCCATTCTTCCAGTCAATTGACGATAAAATGGTATTCTATGCATGTAATTCTATCACGTCCGACTCAGGATACACTTTAATCTGGAAAAAGCTTTAAAAATTCAATCCAATCGTAGGGAGTCTATGACTGTAACCGAAGAAGTAGAATATTACGTGCAAGTCGTGGGACGTCCGCATCACGTGAATAATTTAAACATGTACATATTACTTTACTCATTGTACAATGTTGGATGATCACAACCGCAGATTATTGGTGAAAAAAACCGACGTAGGTGTAAATAACAGTGCGATATATTCTATACAACAAACATAATAAATATTATAAAACAAACACGCCTTGTGTTTTATGCATAACTTAACGTTTTGACCATGAAATGCGAATAACGAGACTGCTTTATACATTTCTCGACGAAAATCGATCGATATTTTTCACCATATTTTCAAATTTCGATCGGAAAGTATTGGTAAATTATACAATTCAACAATAAAAAAGTATTTTTATCGACATTTTGAGGTATTCACATTCACATTTACAAGATTGTCCGGCAGATAGTTTGAAAAATTGGCATCTCCATCAAACGCACTTCAGTAAAATCAAATAATTCATTTTATCACAATAAAATCGATTCAAATTTAATAAATTTATTACTCTCAAAGCGATGTCTCCGCTCATTGAATTTAACTGTTGCATATTATACGAAAACAAATGAAAAATCGATCTTGTAAAGTCGCGTGGGTAAGCTTGTGACATGAAACATCCGATGTTAGAAAACATATTATCGTATGGAAGTGAAGATGTGTATCGTCCCGGACGAGAGTACAACATTTGGACGAATATACATGGTGTCCGAAAAGTGGGACGTAGAATTTATAGGGCAGGCAGATTGCAAAATTTTGAAGGGAAAAGTCCTTATTCATTTTTGTCCTTCGACGCACCGTTCATGAGAAATAAATTAACTGGTGATTGCTAATTTGATGGGCTGTCGAATTAATCGTATAGTCGAGACTGAAGGTTTGCTCATTAATTAAGCTGTCCACTGCACACCTATTTTCTCAGTGGCTCTTAAAAGCTTCGTTCTTCGAATAAAGTCGTCCAATTAACGTTTATTATATGAGTGCCTTGGAAACGTCAAAATGTTTCCAATCGATTGTTTATCATTGAAAAGAGAATCGGACACTCATCAACGATTCATCCTAAAAGGAAAGAGCAAAGCTCTTTTCTGTTATTCGGTACCATAAAATTTAACTTTTCCCTGAAGACTAATTCTGCCACTTCAAGGACAGTCGCGGTTTAATTAAACTCAGCGGATCTTAAGCCCAGGATTAATAGGTGAGCCAAAGAAACCACACGAGATAGGAAAGATGTTTGTTTGACTGTGTTAGATACGAAAGAGTTAGCTGTTAGGTGTTGGCGACCGGATTCATGCTTCGGTGTGCATCCACTTTTTCTCCTCACTCCAGCCCTTCCCTGCTATGCAACTTCTATGTTCATTCTCCTCCTTCCCGTAATTTCCACTTATTTTGTTGCATACGCTGAACTCATCAGAAATCCATAGAAGCGCGATGAATACCGTTCTAAACAAGATTTATTGAAACTTTATCTACACTCGAATTCACAAGAACTCGAAAACGACGTGTTAATGGGATGAATATTTTTCCAAGTTTTATCTGCATGCAAAATCCTTCTTTAGTATATCGAGCCCTTGATATTGAACATAAATTTGTTTCAACTGATTTTGTTAAGACTTTACATCCAAATAAATTAATTTCGTAACGAATTCAAATCTATGTTGCAATTACAAAAAAAAAACTTCGCTAATGCGAAGGGTTGACGTCCATTTTTTTGGTCAAAATTTTTATGTAGAAAAATCCTTATTTACAGGATCTTTTGAATGTAACTGCGTGACGTTTTATTCGATCTCAGCAATTTTTTTGTTGTCTGTAACGAGAGGAACTCGCGAGTTTTGTTGATCATTTAAATGTTTATTCAATCGTGGGGACTGATTTGAACGAGTGTCCCCCTCGATCTGTGTTACGAGTAGTTTGATGTCATTAATAGACAATGCTCGATATGAATCCTCTTTAACGAGAGGGAATTAAAGAGCCCGGTATATAGTACAATGATGAGCCCCTGATATATAATACAAAAGACGTGCTCCTCGATGTTTCTAATTAGTGCTCGTAACGCATCGGGAGTCTCTTCGTACCGGTGACTTGAGAGTAGCCATCAGTTGCTACGTGCTCCACAGTCATCCACGATGTTCTAACTTTTTAGAAGAACAATACGTATATACAGGGTGTCTCGAAGTTGCACGAACAAACAAAAGCTTTGAATAGTAAAGAAAAAAAACGTAGAAAAAAGATGCATGAACGTCAATTTTTATTTACATTGCAGTTTGGTGTAAAGAAAATGATGAAAGAAAGAAGAAAAAAAAAGCAGAATGAATCAATGAAACATTCCATTTGTCTAACAGTTTAAAATTTAATTAAATGAAAATCACATTAAGCTTTTTCTTAGCCCCAATTTTACGTTGGTGAGAAGCTCGCCAAAGCTGTAAATCTGTATGCGATTTGCATTAACGAGACAACCCGAGAGAAAAGTACTTTCGTACGAAACGAAAAAAAAAAAAGTAAAAAATATCCCAAGATCCTGGAAAGAGGTTTTTATTCACGTGAATCGAAATTAGTACATACGAGGAGGTTTCAATCGAGGTCAAACGGTGTAAAAATAGGTATATTACCGATTACGATTGCCTCCAAGTCGAGATATGCAACGGTATTTAGCGTGTGTGGCAGGAAAAGAAAAATGGGTGAAAGTTTCGGCCCTCGTGAGAGTAAAAAAAAAAGAATTAAAAGTAAATACATGTGGCATTGGAGAAATAAAAAAAGCATTAAAAACGTGAATTTATGTTCGGGGTTGAATCGCTGTGTAGAGCGTTCGTGCAATGTACTTGTAAGCCTCTTTTGCCACCTGATTATTCATGACGTTTTCGTGATAATATGGATAAGCGTATATGGCGTTATTCCAGCAAAACTATGAATCAGTTTGTTCTTAGTTTTATTCGTGCACGAGAGTCTCAAAAAACGTTTTCATATTGGTCAATATTTTTTCGCACATTTCAACCATAAATTTAAAAAAATTGCAGAAAAAAGGAGGAAAATAATTGGGAAATATTTTGGGTGGATGTTGACGGTGAAAAATTGAATACAGCTTTCAATGCAGGCAAAAAAATAAACGTAGAAGCACGCGCCAAGTTACTCGCATTTGTATAGTGGTCACGATCGTTAACTTTTCTTCTCGGCCATCGCACTGTGTTCTTTTTTTTTCTTATTTTTTATTAATTCATTCTTTACTGCATTCTTATAACTCTTACGAACCCTTCGTGCTTCGCCGTCTCTCCTCTTGTCCTTCTTTCTTCTCTCGCTTCTGCATCAACTTTTTATCTCTCGTAATGAATGCCGCTTTTAATAATAATGATCTTCGTATAGAAAAAAGAAAAAAAAAAGTAGAAGGAATAAAAAAAAGTGAACGCCTTTTTTTCCTACTTTAGCACGGCCGCGTGATTTCTCAGGTGCGAATTAACTCTTTTATACGTCACTCTTAAGACGTAAATGAAGCTGTCAAGCCTAATGCTTACCTGCATTCTCCACAATCTTATTAAAGTAATAATAATGTACTTATGAGCATTAATTCCTAACCGAAGTAAAGTCCCCAAGTTCTCATCACTTCGTTCCCAATGTCGTGGTCCTTAAGCCCTCTCTATTGTTCATTCTCTCGGTGTCGTATGGTGAAGTCTTACGATGTGCATCCACGAGTACAATAAATCGAGAACTGTCTTGCATATCCGGTAGTCAACGGAAATGGCGCTGAGCATTCCCTGCGAAAGATAATCGCAAATGAGAATTTGCTTGATCCTTCATTTTACAAACATTAGATCAGGCCCAACGCAGTGACATCGAATTCTGGCAAAATAGGTGCTTCACATTAGTCTTATGAGTGTTTCATTTCCACGATCGTTTTCCGATAAGTTTTATACAAAAATTCGACAAATTTACAACGGATTCGTAGTACGGCATGGAATTAATAATTTGGAAAAATATTGATAACGATAGATTTGCAGAACTACAAATAAACGCGAAATTCGAGCAAACTCAAGCACTACAATCAAATACGAATTAAAAACGTATTAATCAATGGATGCAACTCTTGATTGTGACAAAATGTGGGTCAGCTCGAAAAAAGTTAATCCCAGGGAAACAAATGATTAAAAAGTCATACGTAACTGGAGTAAGCGTTGAGTAATTGGACTATAAAAATAATTCTTATGCATTTAACAGTTTTCGGCCTCGATTTTCTTTGTGTAATAATAGTCCGAATAATAAATTTTGCTCGTAAACCTTTCATTTTTCAGGCCAAATACCGTACAGTCGTAAAGTGCAATGCATAATAAAAAATAAAAAAATTCAAGGCGAAGTTTAAGTCGTTGAAATGTGACGTGAATCCTATCCTTTTTCGATTTTCCACAATTATCCTATTGTCGCAGCAACAAAATTAATTCTTAAATTCGATCAAATCTGCCCTCGGTTCTCCGAAGCGAAATGTATTCTATAAAAATCTCCTAATCATGTATTTTTATGGAAAATGCTAATTATTTCTCGTTTTTTTGTCTGTTTCAGGTGAGTTTTCATATTCAAATGTTTGGTGGTAATGGTTCTCGGATGTATTTGGCAGGGTAACTATACATTGAACATTGATATAAACGTAAATCGTGCAAAAGGATATACGATATCGTGCATTTTCTTACACAAATTTACGCGTCATCGTGCAAGTATCACGTTTTATTAATTATTATACGACGTTGGCGAGATCCTCACCGTGTTTTATTTTATATACCATGCACGAGACTTTATCCGTCGTCTCGTGAAAGGATCCCGTTTATTAATTATAATATATCTACCTGAGAAGTGGAAAGAGCCGGTGAGAGAAAGAGAAAGAGAGAGAGAGAGAGAGAGAGAGAGAGAGAAAGAAAAGAAGAAAAAAGAAGAGGTAAGAGCGTGAAAAGTACCGTATTCACGTATATGCGCTCGAAGCTTCTAATTCTCCTTCGGACTTGCCACCTTGGAGTTAATAAATTATTTTCATCTCTTATTCCCTCTCTCTCTCTCTCTCTCTCTCTCTCTCTCTCTCTCTCTTTCGAAAATCCCTCAGAAAAATAAGAACGGAGATGAGATAAATGCTGTGACTTTACGGAATTGGACTGCTGTTGCTTCGCTTGTACACAGCAGACTGCTAACGCACCGATTCCATGCTGTGACTACTTGTTCCCAGTAAATAATCTCGAAAACTCCGACTTACCGCGTGCTAGAATCTTAATCCAACCAGAGCCCGCTGCTTCGCACCTTTCTTACAGTAACATACAACGCAGCATTATCTTACTTGTCATTCACGAGATATTATCTTACGCTAGTATCGCGATTAAACATCAAAAATCTGCTCAATCGATTCACAAGCGTTTCGGGGACAAGTTTTATTGATGAATACTTATTTCTGTCCTTGTAAACATCCATATTTTTTCATCCAATCAACCTTATTCATGATCATACAATAACTTAGCTTACCAATGTAATTAATCGCAGAATCTCACAATGAGATTATCAGTTAATGCACTAGACTTTCAAGATTTCTTTATTTACTCACGTTTTTCAATATCTTCTCATTTTTTGACGTTTTCATCATAAATTTTTCACCGACAACAACTTTTCCATGCATCATTCTCTTCGTTATCGAAAAACGAAGAGAATAGTGTGTAATTAGACGTTGATATTGCATACGAGAAACCTTTTACACTGAATAAAAGAATGACGGCTTTTGTTACCCCGCTGCGTGGGGTTCACGTCCGGTAAAATTGAAAGCAAGGCTCTGGGGTTAAACACTAAGACTCCACTTTTAAACCGAGATATTGATTCAAGATTTTCTTCTTATTTCACTTTAGTTTCTCGGGAATTTATCATTGTTTTCCGTATAATTGAATTAATCACTAATAAAACATTCGATTGAAATGATTTCTTGATAAATTGATGAGCTGCGAAAACCGATTTCGATAAAATATCGAAGATTCGGTCATTGGAACGAAACATAAAATTTTATCGATCAAACGGTTCATTTTGTATGCGATAAAATTGATTGAATGCAAATTTCAACGAGAAATCAAAAAATGCTGAAGATAAAATACTTGTGTGTCACGAAGAAATTTTATTAAAAAAGATAGAATAAAGTACCGTTCCTGAAATGAATAAGTTGACTATAGACTCGTATCAAAGGGAAACGAAAATAACAAAACGAGAAAAACGTTTGAAGCTTAACCATACATTATGTTTTCCTTTCACATCAAACCTGCGAGATTTACTGAGCATAAAAAGCTTAATTGTCCAGTGAAAATAATCACACACCGTGAGACTGACAGGTGGCCTCAAAATCATGGGATTTTGACGTACCGTCTGAAATTTAAATGGTAATAACCAAAAGCTAGATGAACAGAAATACTTTATCATTCAAGTCTAAAGAAAAATCTCGAACCAATTAACGATACTTTTTCATGATGCCGGCGAGGTTTATTGTATTCATTATTTAGATTTTTCATTCAAGTTCTGTAATCACTTCGTGCGATGATAAATTCATCGTGTGGTTATCGTTCTAATATAATTATGGTGACTATTACGATTTATTTCAATGCAGCCCATTCCTGTTTTTCAATAGCATTCATTATTGAGACATTATTACAGATTTTTTTGTTTGTTATTAATTTAAACTTGTTAATTGAATTTTTCTTGAAAATTTCATTCCAAATAATCATTCTTTTGTGATGGGAAAATCTTCAAGAATCGATGATTAATCGAATGAATAAGAATAGTGAGTACAATAAAGATTTTATATTCAAAACCTTTGTATACATTCCAGCATGGAATATCGAGTTTATTGTGAAGTTCATTGGACTATGTTTAGTTAACAATTTAACGAAAATAATTTGCAAATAACTCACACTAATTTGAAGGTTTTGGAATGAACGAAATAAGGAACAAATGATAGAATTTTCATAGCTTTCCAAGGACGTTGCAAACTTCAAAGGCAAATAAACCTGGGGAATAAAATATGTACATAGCAAACGAATTACTCGCAATTTAGAAATTATCAAATTAAGGAGTAATCGGAAGAATTTTCGTTTCGTTTCGACGTTGAAAACTTTAGAGGCATGAAAAATTCCGGTAAAACTTTCAATTAGATGCGCAAGTGCAGAATTATTAGCGGTAATAAAACTGTACCAAAATAAAAACCGGAATAGAAGAGCTTGAGCATAACGAAAGGTAATTTTTCTGCGTATCTTCAAGTGTTATTGCTAATTATTATATATATATATATTTTTTTTTTTCCTTTCAATGTGGAAGAAAAATCCGTATTTATTTTTTCCATACATTTTGCACCCTCGAATCTCATGTTTCTCACCATAACAAAACAGTGAATTGTTTTTTGTCGCTGGCTGTATACGCCGAGAGAGTCACGTTCGAACGATTCGAAAAGTTCGATGATCCTCCGACGTTTAAGAACGTCTAGGTCGTGAAACATGTATATATCGACGCGGGAAAGTGAAACGAATCGTATCGGCGGTTTGTACCCGTGTCGCAATGGCGGTGAAAGAGACAGAAAGAGAGAAAAAGAGAGAGAGAGAGATAGAAAGAGAAAGAAGAAAAAGATAGGGGGGAGGGGGGTATGAGAGATAGAGACAAGAGGCAGTAGCCATCATCGTCGTGTCAGTATGAAACGAGCAATGTAGACAATAATAGGTATATTATAGAGGTACGTCGACCCTTGGATGAAAAATCTCATCTCACTGTACAAGAAGAAGCCACACAAGCTTGACCGGCTCTCTTTGTTCGTGTTCTATAAGCAAGAAATACTCGATTTCACGGTCGCAGTGGCGTACAAATTTGCCCTTTCTCTCTCTCTTACTTTTTCTCTCTTTCCTTATCGTTGTATTTAGAACGAGAAAGCGAAAAAAAACGGAATGAACGGAAAAAATGCAAGAAAACGGGTAAAGAAAAGAGAATTTTCCTTTTGGTCTGTACGGCCGGTGAATATCGAGACTTCTTCGTTCGATCGATGTAACGGAGTTTAAAAAATAAAACATCACCGTTGATTACTTTGACTTGTATAGCCATTTTCTCCGATATCGGTGCACAGGGTGGGAAGAAAAAAGTACAAATTGAGCGAGCTACGGCTTTTCCAATCTCTCGGGTCCTAAAGTCCGCGAGATTTCATATCCTCGTACATCGAGTGTCCTGAAAGTCAGGCCCAAAGTTTACCGACAGTTTTACGAATTATATCGCAGAGTTCTGACAAAATTTTACATTCATCTTGAAAGTTTTTAAATATTTTTTATTCTCGTAACTTGTTATGAATTTTCGGGGAATTCGACATTTTTCTTTGATCTCGAATTTTTGAAATGTAAAAATATGACAGATTGGGACTCGCAATCTCGAACTCAGATTATATTTTTGTTTGTGATTCGTTCCTTTTTGTTTCTTGCGCGTTTCGATATAAACCGAGGCCGGAAGTGACGCGAAAAATCTGTTTCGCTCGCTTGGTCCGTGACGGAGATAAGCGTTTGTAATTGCACCTTCGAGATGGTGTTGCTATGGATGCTTCTCTCTCTCTCTCGCTCTCCTCTGTGTACGATTTTTCTGTTCTCGTACGCTTTTGCGTACCACAAATATTTTTCTTCTTCTTCTTCTTCTTCTTCTTTCTCGTATTTAATGGAGCGAAAAGCTGCTGTTTCTACCTGGCAATCCCTCCTGAATCGCAAAAGAGTATACACTTATAAACGAGAGCCGTATATGAGAACTGTGTTAACTGGGAGCGTCAAAGATACGTCGACGAGATTATTAAGTCTTGTCGGTCTTGTAGTGTAATGTGTAATCAGTAATCACAACTTTAATCGAGAAATTTCTCGGTCAGTATGCACGGAAGAACAAACAAGCACAGTATCAGAAAATTAATTATGACATATGGTGTATATGCCCGAGAAATTTCGTGCCGTAATTCTCATCGCGTGCTTTAAATTCCAGTATAACAAGAATCTCTATATATTGCCTCAAATTTCAAATTTTCTTTTTGAAATTTTGACGACAGTATAATAACAAATGAATCAAAATTAACTATCGAAATATTTCCACTCCTTCGACTTCATTTTTATACAATTCCTATTTTTTATTTGTCGCTCTATATCTTAGTCCATTTTTTTAAGTCAGCTTGGTAATTGATGTAAAAAAAATGAGTCGTCGCTCAAGACGTGGTGCAAGACCATTTTTTGTCTCGAGACGATTCGCATCGTCTCGAAGCAATTAATATTTTGTCCTTTCTTTTTGTACATTGGCTCGCTCGACTTTTTCCTCATCTCTTGACACCGATTGTCGGACATAGAGTTAAAAAAAAAGTAGTTCAATTCGTCAAGATCGAAAAATAATAAATTCCATTTCCGCAATGCGAATTTTATAACTGAAGATTTCGAAAATTTGTGCTTAATTCAATTCCCGTTTTATTTCAAATCATAAAATACTACAATTAAACCTTTAATCTCCAATTAATCAATGTCATAAACTACAATCTCTGCCCCACGGTTAATTAAGTGAATAAGGGCTTTGTATAATAAAATTGTTCATACAAAATTATAAGACGATTCTTATATTTCACACTCAATTAAAAAAAAAAAAACCTTTTAATCGTTTAATTATTTTACTATAGTCTACGTGTTGTTTCGATCCAATTTTACACTGAAAAAGTGATTAACCTTCTGATAATTAACAGATAACATCGTTTATCCATGACTTATACGACTCTTTTCCTGCATGCTTCGTGCAAGAGATGCCTATCCTCTATCCGCAGGTATATTACTAGTACTTCCCATCTACTTATATGTACGAGCTATAAGATTATCGAGAATCCTGTATGCGAGCAATACCACATCCCACTATACACGTGTGTCTATAATATATAATAAACAAATTTTACTTTACGGGTACGTAAATATATATACATACAGATAAACTATAGTAAAATAAGACAAGAATTCACACATACCTACACAAATTCATTGGCACACATGTATTCGATTTTACTGGTACATAAATAGTGCTATAGACTTGGCATTGAGAAATGTAGAAGCAATGAATCGATCAGGCGCTGTAGGAAGGATAGTTCGTGAAGGAACGCGAGACTTGATTTTCTCACACATCATATATTTGTGTTTATGTATTAAATATAAAGTAAATACAATGGGTCGTAAAATCAATGGATATTTATATCTATATATCCATATATTTTTATAACTTTGAATGAAATTGTTCATCGATGATAGAAAGCCCTTTTGTGCTTATATGTGAAGTGCAAAGACATTCCAAATCGACGTGACCTGACTTTTTGACCCTCTGGGATTTGCTCCATCACAAGTTTCTTGTATATTCCTCATACAAGAGAAAATGACGTTTTGTTATTTATTCCGATTTCTTTCGTTAACCCATATTTGTTGGAATGATGCGAAGAATTTTTTTTTATTACGATCCTTGTTTCATCGGTTCGAGGGTCTAAAAAGGTTAAATGGTGAAGATAAAGTTGTAACTAGCTTTTATTTTAACAATAATCGAAACAAAGATACAATCTCGTTGATTATGAAACTTGGACAATGCCGAATAATTCACACACTTGTGATAGCCCTCGCCAGGTTGTTACCACAGTCAAAACTTCAAAGAAATTTAAGACCCTTTCTCTTTCTTTGTCCATGTACCTTTTTCGTTATTATTAGTCGCCTATTCAACGATCCTGAACCACGGTTTCTTCGCACGCTTATCGATACAATATCTCAGAGTCCTTTCCCTCTGCGCTCTGTGTACTACACAACACTCTGCAGACTCGTCATCGTCGTTGATTTCGATGCCCTTTTTACCGTTAAATTTAATTTCAAGCACGAACGTATAAGCCCACCAATGAACACGGAGAGACTCGATCAACTCACTCGATTTTATCCTCATGCTTTCTTTGGTTTCCGGTCTTGCGCTTCGACTATGAAGCATGCCCCCAAAACACCGCGGCCCATTTACTTTTTCTACCTTCCGCCGCCTCACCGTTATCCCTTTCGTATTGATGTGCATCGAACTATCGTCCACGTGTGAAATTACTAATGTGTATACGAACCGGTTCATTTATATGGATATCGAATTTTCGGGACTGAACGTTGCACGTTACTGCAGTCACGAATCTTTTCGCTTCCGGTCTCGATTATTATATACCTTCGATAAATAGTCACACGGGCATATTATTTTAAATATATTTTCTTACTTTTAACCTCCCGAAAGATTCTTAATATTCTTTTTCCCTTCACACGCGATTATCAACATTATTCCCGTCGAAATAAAAACTATACAAAAATGAATAAAAATATGAGCAGATAGCAATTCACGAGATTCCGAGAATAATTATTTAATTGCGTGTATAAATTTTCATCATTTATCACACGTTCTCATAATTCGTTCGATGACTTTGAAAATAGGTAACGTTCGTTTTTCTTTTTCTCGATCTTACGGAAAACGCTTGGTCTGTACTAATGTACGATAGTTTATCTACATTTTATGAGTCTTTGGGCTTGTGAGAAAACGTGGTAAAGGACACTCACGCTTATACGACCGATCTATAAATCCCTGCACAGCACTTTGAACATTTATAAATGCCATATATGCGATGCGGTTCATTTCAGTGGATATGTACTATCGTGCAAGCTCGTGTACTATCACGTGCAAACTTTACTCTTTACCTCGTGAATAACCACATCTGCTGCTCCACGATTCGATGTACATACATATACGATTACGTATGTACATGTGCATTCAACTTTTAAAGCTCAATAGTCAGGTAGATGACCCTCGTACTCTCGACTATCACTCACCGTTCGTTAAATCTTTTTTCTGACTCAAAAAAGTGAGCACATTTTTTTCAAGAATTTTCTGCTGTTCATGCTCCCTTTGTCGTAACAAAATATTCAAATTAAATAAAAATCGGAAAAGCACGCGAAAAAAACTTTATAATCGATTCTCAAAATAGTACCATATTCCCTCGCGCCAGCCAGTTTAGTAAACATTGATATTCGGTAGCTCCACAATAATTTTAACGATAATAATTCTCGTTATTATTGGCGATATGCGACAATGTTTTTTTTTTCCACAATTTACTAACGTTTGAATTGGACACCGACGAACTCGATTTACCAGAAAAAAAGGATGTGAAATTGAGACAATTTCATTGATTTGCTACAACACAATGTTCAAGAACATTGTTTTCTAATATTTTACCTCGAGTTCTGTTTGTTTAGGATTGAGGTTGTTTTTTCTTTTTTTTCAAGCCAGTAAACCTTTGAAATATTGATAATCGAGTCATGAGTTTTAGGAGGACGAAGGTAGTTGCTTTAAAACGGAATCGCTCGTGTATAGATAACATTACGTATATATGTCGTGAGGAAGTTTCTCCGTTGTGCGTTTAACGACGATCGTCACGCAATGAGAAACCCTCCCTGCGAGATCACGATTTCTGGGACCGTGCCTTCTTTCTACGGTGTGGAAAACATTGCATATCCGTTCGTATCGGTTGTGTACGTCCTCTATATAATGTGGCGCATCGTTTCGAAGTCGCGGTGATTCCCGCGAGAATGGATTGATAGTCCTAGGCTCGACGAGATTTTCATCGTTCTGTGGCAATTAGAAAGTTCTGATCGAGATTCGAACAGAAAATCATGTTGTACATATGATGTAAATTGTTTATCAATCAGGGAGAGGCAACATTTATTTTAAATTATTCTAAATAATTATACTAAATAATGAACAAGAAAAATATTGTTATTCATAATTGTTCTCTCTTCATGAATATTCATTGTTTTTAACAACTCACGCAAATATTCTTCGTCATGAAAAATTAATATTCACACGAATCTTATACTCCGCTTTTTCATGTTTCACCTCTTCATAACAGAAAAGTATCAGAAAAAAGGATCATTTTTATTTTCGATTATTCAAATGAATTTATTGATATTTTCATACGCAAATGAAAATATTAATTTGCATTGTGTGATGAAAAAATCTTTTAATCAATAAATTTTAGTCGATGTCGATCGTTGAAACTCATTTGAATTAATAGAAAATTCAATTCGAAATCATGGACGTGAAATTTTCACCTTTTCGCGACTGTTTCTGCTTTACCGATAACTTTCTATTCTATAATCACAATGGGTGATATGTCTCTCGGGATGCATTCAAGACTCCCCGGGGCATAGTTACTCTGAACGCGCTATTTTCTTCTTTTTTTTTTTCTTTCTTGTAATTTACGATGCCGGACGCTAAGTTAGATTAACGAACGGAGTTAATGCTGAAAGTTTGTCTTTCGCTGACACACTGCCAGAGAGGTGTACTTCTCGATTGTTGTTCATGAATATAAACTTCCCTAAAACAATATGTATTTTTAGACAAAATTCGAAAGAATAATCAATGCAAACGTTGCTTTTATTTTAAACAATTATATTGATTCTAATTCGAAGAATAACATTGCCAATTATGCATTTCCAGAAAATATCATTTTCTGTATTTAGAAGCGAGGAAATAAATGATACGTCCAAAGTTATGCTGAGCAAATCCATGCAAATTGAAGCAAAAAAAAACAGAGAAATTCTTTCATTTCATTCGAAACTTTATTTTTAAAGACGAATTGATGGTTAAAAGCTAAGGCCACAAATTTCGATCGAGTTTTAACGCAGCTTAATTGATTTAAACTGTTCATTTGTCTAAGAGGCTAAATTAGGCACCCACACGCTAATTAATAGATCTCTGATCGTAAAAACAGACAAGTAGTCCAATTTAGTGTCTGGTCTAAATTTAGGTTAATCGTATATCTATGTAGTAACGAATAAGAACGTTCACGATCAGCCGAATTGCCGGATACAATACTTGGAAGCCTTGCCAATTTTGTTGTCAGACGCTCCCAATACTTTGCGCGAGTTCGAAGGAGAGAAAGAAAAAGACAGACAGAGATAAAGACACGAGAAAAAAAAACGAGTTTACAAGCTTCTGTACTCGAGTCAGGAAATTGCTGATCGCATCCTCAACTTTATATTGCCCAAGCAGCTTTTATACATATATTTGTATGTATGGATGTGCATATGCTCGGGTTTTACTGATGCTGCGACTGAAATTCCAGTTGACCGCAGCAGGAATTCAACCGCTGATCCATCGATCGATATCTCGATAATGCCATGAAGCGCGAGAAACCTACGGCTCAACGATTACCAGCTCTTTCAATATAAATTATATTTCCCTCGAGAATATTACTCATCTCATCCGTTTTTCCTATTACACTATTAATGCACCAGCTTTTCCGCCAAATTAAAATTTCAACGAGTCAATCTCGTTAATAAATCATTCGATACACACACGCCTTTTATGCGTTATCGTTCTTTTTAAATTCGTTTAATTAACTTTACAATCCTTTCAATAAAGTAGTTCAAATGAATTCGAATGATTTGACATAAAATTCTATTTCACGTTCAATCAGTACGTTGAATTATTGAAAACCCAGTAAGACATTTTATACAATCCCAAAAGTTTTTCCCTCTTCGAGACAACGCGATCGATTCCCTCGAACGAATGTCACGAAAAAATATTACAAACCGTCGAAAAGATTTCTCTCTCGTTTTTGTGCTTATCTTTCTCGTTCTCCGTTACGTGTATCATGCACACCCGTGCATTTGGCAATTGTTTTGGATGCTGTTAACGGAAGGCTGTTTCCGCACGAGCCCGCATACAAAATCATCCCAAGCGCAACATTTCGGAGGGTGAGCTTGCTTCGAATCGTTGATTCGCGACTCCATTGAGGCTGATAAGGTTACCGTGTAACCTGCCAACATTTTGCCGAGCCCAGCAGTCAAGCAAGCTCATGTATACTCGGCCTATAGATATATAATCGACACATATATATTTTGTATCGACGAGAGGCAGTACAAAAGAGGAGAAGAACGAGGAAGAGGTATCGGCATCTTCAATGTATATTGATTTGACCTACTACCTCCGTACTGACCTCGTCCTACAATTTCTTTTCATACGTAACGGAATTTTAGGAACATATTTTGTCCCAGCCTATATTGACGTTTAAAAAATGAAGCTTAGATCATCAGTTTTCTTCAATTAAAGCGTAATGTCTGCTCAGAATCCCAGAAAAGCTAGTGTTTTCAATATAAAGAAATCATGGAAACGATGGTTTCGTATTCAACCAATGATCACGTATTTTTGGAGAGTAAATACAACCTAGATTGAAGATGTAAATCGAGTGGATCAGTTCCTTATTTTCGATATACGAGATAAGGCTGATTATTAAGAAAAGATTGATGAGAATGTTTAGAAGATTTAATTCGAAAGTGACAGCGTCCATGTTCACGAAATTAATTTCCAAGATGACAATCTGATAGGAAATAATAATAATATGATGGATTGAATTTATGAAAAATGATAAACGAGTCACGGAATTTTGAGATAGTTCGTCAGCTGTTTTTTTTTTCTTCTTCAAGCTCTCCACAGAGCAACGAAATGTCGTTAATTATTTTTTGCTTCTGTTCATTTAAACTGCAATGAGGCCAATCGCTTTGGATGACAGCAAAAAAAAGGGATTGTCTTGACTTTTTTTTATTGACGGATAATTGAGACGAGCGATGCTTGATTTCGTCTTCCATAATTGTCGAGTGGATATCGAGCTTCCTGGTCTCGAGGATAATAGCAATGAGGAATAAACCACACCCACGAATTCCACGTGTCGCACTCGAATGCATATTCCACTTATATTTGACAGTGATGGTTAGCAACATTGTCGAACGAGACTCGACCTTCCCGTCTCGTTTGATCATCAGGCTCTTATTTGCGATTTCGAGGCTGGGCAAAAACTTGCGGAACTATGAATTTGATGTATATATATTTTTTTTTTATCGTGAATGAATTTTCGACCCATGCGCAGGGACCGTGGATAGTCCTGAAAAATATTGATTTCCCATTGATACATTATTCTTCTTCCTTCGTTTATAAAAAACAATTGAAAACTTTGCATTATTTCATTGAAAAACAAAGACATTAACCTTTGACAGTTGAATTTAAAGAAAAATAGACTGTAAATCAACAAAAATAAACATGGAAAATCAGT
The DNA here is from genome assembly GCA_013761285.1 of Campoletis sonorensis. Lineage (NCBI taxonomy): Eukaryota > Metazoa > Arthropoda > Insecta > Hymenoptera > Ichneumonidae > Campoletis > Campoletis sonorensis. The sequence continues at coordinate 312,903 of JACEOJ010000149.1, forward strand.
AAACGATGCTGTAGCATTACGATGTTTCATATCCTTCGATGGGAAAATACAAAAATTATGTGCCAGGAAATAACGGCATAACCATACTGTATGCATTTTGTCATTTGGAGAAATCTTTATTTTTCTTAACAAAGGACGATAAACGGATAAACTATTCCTTACATACATACCGGGTGGCCCAAGTTTCAACATTTTCGATGTTTATTAGATTTTGTGAAAGTAATTCCACCGTCGTTTCCATTCCCCATCACGTTTCAAAACTTTCATCTTAACGTAATCGATTTTTATGTACAATTACTCATACATTTTGTTACACTGTGTGTCGCGTGTGTATGTAGTTATGACTACAAAATAACATCCAGAAGGGGGGATTCAGTGCCTCGACCGGATGTTGTTGCATCGACGACTCTATTGTCTCCCTCCTGGTCCTTCAAGGCTATCACCGATCCATTTCTTCCTGTCTTAATATAATTTATATTGTATATATATCGTGAATCCGCGTATACGTGTGTTGTATATCGATGTATATATTTGTATCGATACATGCATTCTGCACATATATTTATTTTGTATACAACTTGTGGCGAAGTGGTTGAAGCGTGCTTCCTTCGAGAGTCGAATTTCTTGGAGCTCGGTTTCCTACTTCGAGAGCACCGAGATGGAGTTTCGATGTAAAGTAATCCTACTCAATGTCGATAATGCATACAACTTATGTAGAAATCTATGTTGTTAGTAATTATCGTCCTTTAAAAGACACGCTTTAATTCTGTTCTCATGGAACGATTGTATCTGAAAAATTCAATGAGAACAAAAATTCAAGCACGGAATGTGAAACTTTTGAGTATAATTTGATTTCAAGATCAATTGACAAAGCAACGTGGTGGCCTGATTGGAGTATAAAATTTGTCAGACAATTTGAAAGGGAATTTCAATCAAAGTCTCATCTAAAGTCTTTCAAAAGTGAACATCATTTTTCTCACGTTATATTTATTTTTATTTTTCATTAAAGAGATATATCAGAAGATCAAAACGTTCGAAAGATTGAAATGGTCTTTTATCGAAAGATCTACGAACGACGTTCTTTTTTTTCTGTGTTCTATACTCACAGTCAGCTTCGACTCGATTTATTTGGAGTTTGTCCCCTTTCTAGTAACAGATCATCGATGAAACGGAAGTACCCATCGTTCCCTTTTCACAAACACGTCCGCAAGTCGAGAATCGTTCGTAGCTCGCACGTTTCCTAAATACTATAAACTCAGTTCTATAGTAAAACACTCGCGTTCAAAAGTCTTTTACTTGTTCGCTTCAATTCGCAAATGGACGGATTAAGGTTTCGAGAAACACGTGCTGTTTGGCAAACATGAGAGAAGAGAGAAAATAGACTTTTTTTTTCTGACTTCCTCGCTTATTTCGTGGGTACTCATGCTGAAAGAATCAATCTTGTTAAAAAACGTACCAACCTCACATCAAAACCATTAAAAATGGTGAAAGAAGATGAAACCATCAAACTCAATATTACAACAACAAAGATTATAAATACTTCGTTAAAGTATTCTCTTCGCAATGAGTTACCAAATAAAAAGTAAATATTTTCTGGCCCATCCTGGATTATTCATGTAAATAAACTTATCAAGATCGCTGCCACAAATCCTGTCTCGAAATGTGCTGCTGGAGGTTAATTATATTTAAAAAAAAGCGAATATTTTTTTAACTTATGGCAATATGTAAATAAATTCACGAGGAGCAGTGCGATACGTTGAGCAATTTCTGGAATAAAACTTCGAAAACTAGGGTGACCAAATGATAGATCAAAAATACTGCCTGGTAGAACAATAATTTTCCTTTCCTTTAGAGATAAATCATTCACGCGTCATAACGTCAACCGATCGTAAATTATTTACTGTACCAAGACTAATGGAAGAGGGTTAAGGAAGACATCTCAGTGCTGAGCTATAAAACTTGTCATAAAAAAAAAGGTGTAGAAAAATACGGTTAAGAGCTTTGGGTATCTTGCTGCACCGATGAAACGGTAGCCGCCGCCCTCTGTAATGGAAATGAGATTTCCAACAAGTCGTTTCTGTATATCTTTATATACATTAAAATAAAGAGAAAGAAAAAAAGCTCTTTTCCATTGCCGATCTCTCTTTATCCGAAACTTTTTCTATGTTTTCTTCCTTATTTACATTTTTCTTGGATACGAACGCAAAGAAAAAAAAAATGTAAAAAATTCATTAATAGTTTAGTAGTCAGAACGGAGTTTTTACCTGGAGCAATACACAAGTACGACGAATTTACCGTTCGTTGTATGGGATTTGCACGCGCGTGCACGCGACTCTATCGCTGCTCACCGGGAAACCATATAGCAACACGTGAGCGTGTCCGAAGAAGCATAGTAAAAATTCTCTGGACGCAAAACTCCGTCACTTCCTGCGCGTGTGCGTTGCTCTTCTCTCTCCCCCCCCCCTCCTCCTTACAAATGCACCGGAAGACTTGAGTTCACGTTTTTCTTGCTCGCTCATTCAGATAATCGAATTTCGCTTCGGTTTATCAGTGATAACTTCGATTCCTTATATTGATCGATGTTTCACCGTTAATTATCGATGACATTTTCCTTGGTGACTAATTGTCTCGAGCAATGACTAACCGGGACGAAAAAAAAACCTAATGATATGTTTCGAAAAAACTTTCCTCTTCACCAATTATATTTTTCATTAACTTTCTAAATTTAATCGCCCAAATTCTTCGAACAGTTAATAAATTTTTTTACTATTTCTCGGTTTCTCTCATCGCTTTTTCACGTAATAAACAACGATTTAGGGAGAATTTCGGTGATAGATTGATTTACAATCCGAAACGTCCGTAAAAAAGTTCTTCCCATGACTTTTCTTATTCACTTGAACTTTAATACAAACTCGTGGGGTTTTTTTTTCTTTTCCTTACATTTCGCATATTTATTCACGCCCAGGAACGTATCACTCGTACGCACGTACATGTAGACGTGCGTGCGTAAATTTGAGAGGCTCTTCATTACACGATCTTCGTGTACAGCCGTATGCAGGGAAAGTTCACTTGGTCGAGACATCGAGTTCGCGAAACGCGTTCATTATCTCTCCAGGATTTCCATCGTAGAATCAAGTGCCAAGGCTCACTCGAGCGTTCACCTTCTGAGAGGAAAATCGATGTAAATTCAAATTCTATGTTATTTTTTAATTTTTTTTATTTTTATTTTTATACAATTTTGTTTTATAGGCGAAAAATTGATTAGTCCAAAAAGAGGAATTAACTTATCTTAATTGTCGATTGGATATATTTATGCGAATAGCAAATAAATTTCTAATTTCTATTGATGCATGTCGAATGGAGTATCGACGCGTACTGCTCGAGAAAATAATTCCGATTTCCCTCTCTTCGTCTTCTTCCTCTTACTGAATATCCACTGTAAATAATTTTGCCTTCGCCACTTCCTCCCTTGGGGGTCCAGGTAAACGGTTAATGTAGCTCTCGATGTGCGCTCGAGTGATTTAAACGAAAGAGGAAGAAAAAAAAATAGGAATCGTAAATATACATAGATATGCACGAGTAAATAGAAACGAAAGAATCATCGCCACATCCACGAAGATATATTCGACTACACAACCACTCAACCGCAAAATTTCTGCCAACCCAAGTTTTTCACTTCTCATTCCTCTCGTTATTCTCTTTTATTATTCTGTGATATCCACACGATGTACACAAATAAACTCGATCAGTTACTCTCGAAATCATTACTCGATGAAACACTTAAAAACATGGCTTTCTCATGCGTATCTCATTATTTATTTCTTCGTCGTAAAGGAAAAAAAAACAAAAAACCAATGAAATGATGTATTGATTCTTTTTCTTCGTATTATCGATCTTGGTACAGGCACAAAATGACTAATTCTGCGATAAGTAAAATTAGTTATTTCTTAAACATGATGAATGAAGGGAAACTAAAAATTTGTGACAAAAACGATAATTTATTCTGTGTGTGATAAATCAGGAAAAAAAAATATTGGACCTTTACCGTATTCGTGCTAATTAATAATTGACGTAATTATAGCTAAATGCGTCAAATCAGTGCTAAAATATACGAATATCCAAATGTCAGGAATGTCATGAAAAAAAACGACACTTAATCACGAAGCCTTGAAATATACAAGATCCTCAATTAAGCTAGTTTAAATATCCACGTCAAATGGAATAATTATCGGTTTTTGTCTATCGAAGATATTAATTCTACTAGAAATCCATCTCGCGTCAAATCGAGGAAATAAAGTTGTCGTCTTGCAGCTTCTCTACGAATTTTAGAAAACCAAAAAGAGAATCCCCGGATTCCAAAAACAAAAATTTAACTATCAATGTTTTACAAGCTCCCGAACACCTCGAAGATATTTCGTCAGAATTCTTTTTGAAGAAGCACTTTCAACTCATCTTTTTGATTCTAGTCTTTCTTTCTTTTCCCATTGAATTTTCTTGAGTAATTATGAGATGAAAAATCGTGACGCGCGTCGTAACACACGTCGTTTTATCCCCCTTTTTTTTTTATTCTGCGTGTATATACACGAACATATTTATACACACAGCTTTGAAAAGATATTTTAGAGTGACTTGAACCGGCGTCAATTCCGAGCTCCAGTCTCGTTGTGCTGCAAAAACAACCAAAATAATTTCTCACTTGCGGTACGTGTTTATACGGTGCAAAGTAGAGAGAGAGAGAGAGATCCATTTATTAACGGTCTCTTATCTTGTTTCCAAGATCCTCGAAGGAAGGTTCGAGCCTCGTGTCAAGCTCTGATTATCGTTTCAAACAGTGAGGTCTCTATGAAATGTTAATGGACCGTATTCTCAAAATCTACGTTCATACGAATTGAGCAAAATTAATTAACCTTATTGACCTAAAATTCGTTCGAACGAAACTTAATTGAAATAAAGAGAATAAAATATGTTGGACATTGGGTTAAATTTCTATATATAATCGAAGTTTAAAATCGTTGTCCATTGGGCAATAAACTTGAAAAGTTTATTCTTCAATTATTTCGAGAATAATTTAACTTGAAATATTTTTAGGGATTCGGTAAAAACGATCAAAAGATTTTATTAGCTTGTGCGGTACTTAAATTATTAAATACATTCCATATACAAAATGAAAATCTCGTTAAAAATGTAAATAAAATATTGATTGACGATCGATTTTCATGAAACAAGGTCGAGAATAAAGAAAGTCATTGACTCTCAAAAATTTCTCACACTCAGCTACCGAAAGAAAGTCTCTTTAGAATTGAATATAATAATAAATAATAAGAATCGCTGGGAAAGGGAACGATTGGAGTTATAATGACGAGAAATAATCGTTAACGTTTGCCCACTTTAACGAAGAATATAATTTGACGAATGATTTGGTGTCTCGTGTTACAACCGGTCAATTTTACATCGCTTAAGAAACCCTAAAAGTACTTTTCTTTCACTACAACTCTTTCCATTTCTAGTTTTTCTTGTACTGTTTATCCGGCCTTTGAAAAGTATGTCTCTCGTCGATTATGAGACCACGGGTGTTAACCGAGACATGTTGGGATGAGAAAAACTCGTAAAAATAAAGGGTCCAACGGAGGGACTTCTTAATATGACTGATGGTGCACACTCTCTAATGTTAGCATGGTATATTTTAGTTTCTCCCGAGTCACTGCGAACTCCCTTTCTTTTTATTTTACTTTCCAAAGCAAAAAACCGCTGCAACCGATCACTTTCTTAGCTTTTTAACTTTGTCTACTAAGTACAGTTAAAAAAAAAAAAAAAAAAAAAACAAAAAAAACATTAACTCAAAAGTTGCTCACTCCATAAATAAATATTGAAGAAGTCACGTAAATTGGATAATCAAGAAAATATCACGAAGCTCCAACATTTTTTTCTGATCATATGTCCTAAGCTTGTTCCAAACGTGACCCTTAACCTTCCGGCCATTGAAAAAACGAGGATTTTACGTGGGAATTTTGAATTTCTTGAAGTTTATTATCGCCATTAAACTTTTCATGTGTTTTAATAAAAGGATGATGTCGAACTTTGCGGCTTCAAAAAAAAAACAATGATATTCCTATTTTTCTTCAGGAGAGACCAAAATTCATATGCAATTTTTAGCCATTCTCGACAACATTCAACGAAATTTGCATAATTGTCAACGGAAAAAAAAATCTTTGCATTCCAACAATGCAAACTTCTATATCATAACAAATACATATAATGAAACCGTGTATAATTGTCACCGTATCGTTTTTGAAAAACCCTTCAAAGTATAGAGAAAAAAGAAAATAGAATGAATAATGAAATCTGAGGTTTCTCTTTCACTCATAGTTGCCTTATCTACTGACCTCAATCGTCCGGGAATTCCAACCCAGGAACCCAGGGATCATTAAATATAGTTTTTCTCTCCAATTACTGACCAAAGAGACACGAGTTTTTTATTTATTTGTATTTTATTACTCAGTACATCGTTTGCTCGGAGTTTCATGAGAATTCAAATTCTTGGAAAGTGCCTAGTAATTAAATTAGATATGTGAGACATTGTTTGAACGATAATCCGACTCCCAGACACAATCGATACATTGCAATATATATCTATACATTGATATTTGGTGTTTGGTAGTCGGAGATTCTCGGGTTTCGTCCAGTCCCTATCGAGAGGGGAACCCACCAAGCCCTTTTATTTTTAATTATCTTACAACCGGATGCTCGCTTTGTCGAGCAAAAACGTCGCGCTCGAGCAATGATACTACATAATACAAAACTACCAAGAGAAGTCACTATCAAACGTCTAAAAGTTTATGCCTGTGTATACCGTCCCAATGTTGCATGTTACTGTACAGGCTCACCGACGTTGGACGCTCCTTCAACAAACTAATTTCACGATACGTTTCGCTAATTCGACCGAGACATTCGTTGCTCACTTCGATTATATGCTTATTATTATATACAACGTGGATACACATTTAAAAACGTTCAATTGTGCATAGAAATTAAAGAAATTCGTTACTTCTCTTAAAATCACCATTTTTCATGCTTTCGATTTCATTCCACTAAGAAAAAGGTGTTAGAGGATTTAAAAAATGAAGACAAAGAGACGATTCAGAGGATTTTTCAAGTATTCGACCCACATTTCACATTATATTCAATAACTAAGTAATTTTTCGTGGATTTGGGCAATGTTGAATTTTTTTTTTTTCAATCCAAGTCCTGAGTCTATTGATCCATTCGTACAACTGCAATCGCTTACAAACTGCATCTCCAGAGATTAAAATACCTCAGTGATTGGCACACAGCCTTTTTTACCACCACAGACAAATAATCCAAGACATGAGACTGCCAATCACCGAAAGCTGGTCAATAATTGTCCGGATCCTCGAGATTATGCAGGCATATCACCATTGTATGAACTATGCGCCAAGTGCACCGCAGTCTCTCCTTGACGTGCATGCGCAAGATCCGGGTTTCATAATCAGAAAAAAAAACTTTAATACCTCAACCGATCTTTTACAATTTCTAAACTTCTTTCATTTTATTTTTTAACAATATTGATTTTTGACTGCAATTGTCGAAAAATTCTCGTAGAGTTTTGCATTATAAGAAAATGAGCATTATTTTATTTTTGAATTCAATAAAACAAACGAAAAATTACAGCAAGAAATCATTTTTCCGTTTGAGCTTCCCAGACCCAGTGTGTAATGGACACCTCGCAATCGTACTAGCCATCTTTACACACGTTGAGATCGAATATACAATTTTCGAATGAAACTTAAAAATGTTGAAAAACAATGGCAAGTCAACGACTATAGACTTAAAGATTGATGTGGTATTCAAGTTTACGTAAATATGAAGAATTGCGAAAAGCATATCTCTCACCCAGAAATATTTGCCGGTTAAAGCAACCAAGTTCACCGCAGTAGTCACGGTCGCTGTGCACGACGACGCGCAGAATCGACCGCCCTCCATACGACCATTTGATTCTCTAGAACCTAAGGACTAGCAAATTTTTTGCCACTTATCATTCACTCTGATCATCTTGGTGCCTGGTACTTTTCTATAATTCCAAAAACTAGGAACGAGTTAAAAAAATTATGAAATTATTATATAGTTGCATTTCGAAAACGCGACCTTCAATATTATTTATTCATCGAGATAAAATGTTGATAGAAAAAAAAATCAGTTGATTCAAAAAGATTAAGGCAGTTTAGCTCAAACGGTACCTGTGTGTGGGAATCCTTATCCATGGAACAGAAAGAGGGAGAAAGAGAGGGAGAGGAATTGAGTGGATGCGCGCGATTTTGCGCCTCGTATTCGCGCGTCTCTCCAGGATCGATCTCGTGCCTTGCGCGAGTTGGAGAACGCGAAATATGTGCATAGAGGCGAGCGGGTTGCCAAGTGGGTGCATCCAAAAGTGACGTGCAGGAGGAGAGAAAAAATGGTTGTAGAAAAAAAAGCGTTTTCACATATGAGATCATTATAGAGAGGATGGAGCAAAATGACAGGGAAAAATGGGAGAAAAAAGGGTCCAGTAGGGGTGGAAAAGGGATGAAAAACGAAGAAGCTGCGTTTTTGTTTTTTGCACGTTGCTTTCGTATTGATTGAGGTGAATGCACGAGACGGCGTCAGCTTTCTTTTCCTTCTCTTTCTCTTTCCCTATCTCAAGCTTTTAGTATTTAGCGGGGGTGGACGGAAGTCTCGGTTCGCTCTTGTAAAAGGGGCGCTCCTCGTGCCACTCGCGAGAAAATAGTTTAAGAAAAGAACAAGAGGAGAAGGAAAAGAAGTAGGAAGAAGAATACGAAGAAGAAGAAGAAGCGTTAGTAACCGAGAAAAAAAAAGAAAGAGAAAAAGAGAGTAGTCAGCGGGGGTGTAAAAGTCCCGGTAACGCGCAGCTGGGTAGTCGTGGTGGGAGGATGCTTTATACTGACGAGGGGGAGGAAAAGTAAGGGGGGGAGGAGGGGAGTTGCGCTCGAGCTCTATGAGCGCTCCCGCGACTCCAACCGCACAAGAATGGCGCTAGAGCGTTATATACGGCACGGCTGACCGGCACCGCCGCCAGTCTCTCGTCCGTACGCGATACCGGCGAACGGAAGTCCAGTTACAGTTGTACAGAATTTCAAATTGTTAAAAAGAAATATCTTGACGCTGGTACGATAGTTGAATAAGAAATATTATTGAAAATATCGTAAACATATATTCGCGATAAATTCAAGCTTCGACTTTTACGTAAAAAACGACAACAAAAAACGTGATTTTTTTTTTCAGTGAAAAGAAATACTCACGGTTCGTGTAATAAATATTGACGAGGGCAACTGAGGATATTAGTTAGCGTTTAACAATCGAAGTTCTTCGATTTGTAAACGAATGTAAGATTCTCCTTGAAGTTTCAGAAATTATTCATTTTTTTTTTTCACTTTCGACCTTTTCTTCTTCTCGTTTTGATTATCTTAGCAGTGAAAAGGTTGTTATTGAAAAAAAACCGTCAATTTGTTCGACAGTGTCTCCGGGTGGTGGTATTCACGTTTCTGGGGAAAATATATTCACGAAAGGGAAATAATTGAAAAAAAGTGTGTTACCGAGCAAGGGAAGAAAAAACGTCCCGAGCCACAAACTTGCTGAAAAGCTGAACTAGGGTTGAGCACTTGGCGACAAGCAAGGGATAACAGTCAACGTACGGTCGGACGAAATGGCGACATACGCTGCTTACAGGCACGTTGAACTTGACAACGTGGGCTACGGCAAAAAAAGGTAATCATTTTCACCATCGGGCATTTTCATCGACGCAACAATGGTTTTATTGACGAAAAAAGAAGAAGAAAAAAATATGAAAACGTGACCTTTACACACGAGTGGCTCTTGGCCGAAAAAAAAAACAAGATTAAATTCTCGATTCATTTAATTTATATAATCTAAAAATACTGTCGATACATTTTTCAAATGAGAGACTGTGAAATTTATAAAATGGAGAAATTAGAGCAGAGGCTGGAGATCAATAAAATGAAAATTTGAAATCTTTGAACTTCGTTCCCTTCCTTGGACATCAAAGTCAAAAGTTTCGATGCAGAATTTGGTTAAGATGGATCAGCAATGAAATAGTGGCTTCCTAATAAAAAGTGTGATAAGAATCCCTTCATTGTGCATAGCGTTTTTTTGCTCTTACTGCTAAAACAAAAGGGAACGAATGTTTTCTTTTCGATTCTTCCGGGTTCTGAGATATCATCTCTACTTTTAACGCTCGACGAAGTTTGGTTCGGTGTGATCGCGATACCGAATCGAGGCTACAGAATTATAACGTATTCTCATTAATTGGGCTCATTTTTTTCTTCCTTTAATCCCCTGGTTCTCGCATAACGAGCACGTTCCTTCTTTCTCTTAACGATGATTTATCGAAATTCACACTCCAACACGTTACCTGCATATTTAACATTTTTACCGGGAGATTTTAATCCAATCAGATTACCAAATTATTCGATAAGTGTTATTATTAATTGATACCCACGCAGGGGTAAAAACTGTCGAGCTTCCATTCATTTGTCATAAAATAGAGGTATTTCCATAAGATTCTAAAAACGTGTCACATTTCTTTACAAAATAAATTCATTCGCACTCCGAAATCAGTATTTCCAAAGCAAAATTTAAACGTTATGAAAACTATGAAAACTTCAACAAAAATTCTTCATCCTCGATTGAAACAATTGAAATTAATACACTCAAGAATATTACAAATTTTCACCAGCCTTTCAGTTTTCACCGTATGTCAAGTATTAAATTATTCGAATGATTAAATAAAATGGTCATATTTTCTTAGTTGTTCGTTTCGTGGTGTGAACACATTCAAGTAATGTCGAGTTATTATGTCGATCTAAAAATATTTTTCGATTATTATTTATGCTCATTCATTCTTTTTTTCTTGTGAAAAAAAGTCATGTGTTGGACATTAAATTTCCGGTATTCGGTGATTACAGATTGAGTGACACGAATTCAAAGTATCGCTATTATGTACATATATATGTAAAGATTGATAGTGTTTGTATTGAGAAAGGGAGTCTTCCTCTTCTTCGTTTCTCTGCGTGTCGTATACAATTCGTGTCAGACTGTCCATTGGCGAGTCCAAAAGCACACGGAGGACTATCGTTATAGGAAATCCGAGTGTCCATTGAGGGCAAGTATAGAGTATAAAAGGAAGAGGGAAGGGGGTGAAAGTAGGTACTTTACCGAAGACTTGGTATAAGAAAGAAATAAAAAGAAAATCTGTTCTCGCGATAACGGGTGTCTACACGCGAGGGTAATTTTCGTGTCGGTCAACACGTCTCAAGCTTTCTCAGTGTACTTAATATTTGAAATAGACGGGATCTCGAGGAAGCATCTTCATCAAACGCCAAATTCCAGAACGAAACTCCTTTTTTTTTAAATCTTCAATCTGTTTTTCCAAGAATAACGAAAAAAACGACATCACGAGTTATTAAAACTCGTGTGTGTATCAAAAAATGTATCTCCTCTCAATAAAAACATGAATCTTCCGTTTTTCAAGATTTTTTAATCACGATCTAATTGCAAAATCCAGCGCGTTTCGAGAACAAGCAAATAAATGATTTTCTCTGGTCGTATGCCAAAAAAAATCCGAACCAATACTGACCAATTTAAATATTTTTCGGTCTCTTTTATTTGTATTCCGCGGGTGTAACGTAGCGCGAAGTTTGTCTCGAGATATGAATCGATAAGAGGGCGCGAATATTTTAATATTGTGCGATAGGAAGTCGAAAGAAGTAAAACAAAGTTAGAAAAAAAGGAGATCGAAAAAACTGAGGATACAGCAGGGAACGGGGGATTAAAAAGAAATAAAAGGTGTGACAAGGAGCGCAGGTAAAGTCCGAGAGCCGTAACGATAACACCGCGAGAACACTACCACCAATAGCAGTAGCGAGAGAGGCCTATAAGCCAGTTAACTTTTAAACGTTCTGCTTGCATGCTTGCGAGACGAGGTCAGGTTGCGGTATACTCTCCGTCGAATCGCCTCTGCGAATTCAAGGTTTCCTACACGTTAAAGAGCTCTCCATACGATTCTTTCTTTTTTCCCCTCTCTCTCTCTCTCTCTTCCTTTCTTCCTCTTTCTCTCTTGTTCTCTTTTGCTCGTTCATTCATCTTTGCTTACCGGGTGCTTCGAACTCCCATTTACGTATCCACGCATACAATTACACGAGCTCACATAAAAATTCAACACAAGTTAAACATGTGTGTCTCGCTATCTCCTCCTCTAATCGTCTACGTGTGTGGTTTTTACCGCATTACAGTATCAACCCTTGTCACGACGTCACGCCACATTAACTACCAGCCACAGAGATACGATTATCAATCGTCCCCGATTAGAGCCCTCTTCATTGTGATGTATATCGAACGATAGCCCTTTATTTTTCACGAATTATGCAAAATTAGAAAGAAACCTAGTTCTCTTTTTTCAATCAAGATAAAATCGAGAGAATACATACATTTTCTTCGTTAAATAAAAACCTTGTCATTTCAAACGTAAATCTCATTATTACAAGGCCCTATTTAATTTTTTATATCAAACTCTACGTAGTAAACGATAGAGTTACGAAACCGGAATTGGAACCCAAATTACCACGTTCTTTTTCTCGTCATTTTACATCTTCATATCCCGGCCAATAAACTTTAATAGCCTTTTACGAGCAATTTAACCTTTTTTTCTCTTTATTTTATGAGCTTTTTATACAGCGTGCACACGTATCACAACGTAGACGTAATTCAAATTCTAATTTTTTTTTTTACTATTTTTCTCTCTGATCTACGAGCGATATGAAAACTTGTGTTCCAAGCTTTTGCTGCACAAAAATTTGTTGTTTTCAATGAAAAGAACCATTTTCATCATTACAGAGCTATTGCTCTGTGAGATAAGGAATTAAAAAAAAGATTTACTCGAAGGGGAAGAAGAAAAAACAGAGAAAATCCTTGTCTATATATTCATGTGCATTGTCACAAGTTTTAGAAGCTATACTCGGACTTAGAAAGCGTGACAGTGTCTCTGTTCCTCTCTATACTATTCACTTGTATCTTCAACACGTACATATATACATATATTTATTTATGTACACACACACAATGAGTAACTTTGCTTCTATGACTTATCGGCGTTCTCTCGTCGCTTTGCTTTGTAACGGTGCGCTCGCTCGATAGAAAGAAAAAAGATTTAGTCGTGTGTTGGCTTATGCGTCCGATTATCTACGCTAACTTCGTTATCGATTTTTATTGGATCCCGCGAGAACGATTCGAGGGTTAATTAAACACGGAGGCGTAACGGGTCGCGGTCGAGATAAAGGCTTCTCTTTCTCTCTCTCTCTCTCTCGCTCTTTCTTCAAGTTTTTTTCTCCTTCTTCCACTTCCTCTTCCTCTTTCTTTCTCTATTTTTTCTGTCTTTCATTACACCGGAACTCTCCGCATCGAAGAGCCTCGCACGTTGCATCATGAGCCGCACTACACATGTTCCACGAACGATCCTATGTTCCATAAAGTTACAACGTCCAATGCACAATATAACTCCGCTATTTCGCGTTCCGCGAGATGCTCTATTCCCAAGATTCTCGTGTATCTATAAATGTGTCTGTCTGTCTGTGTCTGTGTGTGCGTGCGTGTGTGTGTGTGTGTGTGTGTGTGTGTGTGTGTGTGTTTTCTCGTAGAGCAGTTTGGTTCCGCAAACGCTTTCTCGTCAATCTTCGAATGCTCAGCATTTACTAGAAAATTAGTTTTCAGGAAAAAGATTCAGCTTCTTTTACAATAACTACACACTTAAACTGCTATAAATATCTTGAAAAATAAAAATAAAAAATCGAAACTTGAAAAACGCTAATTTTCAATGAAACCGAGTTTTGATATCCGTTTACCAATTGTTTTTTATTATTTACGTCGTTTTTTCGGTGTTTGTTGTTAAATCGATGAAACTTTAGTGAGGATGGAGGTTTTGTTTATGAAATTATATTCTATCCTCGATTTTTTTTCGTTTATATTTTTCTACAAATTTGCTAATAATATCTTGCACATTTTTTCCGCAATTGGCTCGCAAATACGATGCTCGATATACACAATTTTTGGGAACGTAAAAATCCCAACGAGTTCTTACAATGCTTTCTTTATTGCAAATATATTTTTCTTTTTCTCACTTCGCAGTGAAGACAGCTAAGGCTTTGTGCGTCGAAAGTGATGACGACTGAAAGTCGCGGTGTTATAACGCAGTGTGATAATAGTAATGCAATGTAACGAGGCTCGCCCCTAAATAGCTTTACAAACGGCTGTTTTTTAAATAATAAATGAGAAAAAAAAGCAGTTGTAACTGCAACACTTCATAAAATAGCAGACAAATGTATATAACCTCAACTTACTTCGTAGGCATTGGCCCTTAATACTCGATCGAAAGTTTCATGTTTACAAAGTTTCGCGATTGATCGTCACATGTCTCACAGCTAGGCAAAAAAAAAGCTTAACTCAAAAAGTGATCGTCGAGAAAGTGAATAAAATTTAGATTCACGCACATGTGGGTTAAGCCCTTGTGCGGTTAGCTTTGAATTCATAATTCGATCGATTTTCGTTACGTCTATTTTCGCTTAGCCTCCGTCAAGGCAATACTTGACATTCCTATACTAGCAGCTCTGGTACATGGTATAGCCAGACACGTGCGTGTATGTAATAAAACGTTCGTACGATATCGACTCGAGAGGTATATAACAATAGGAACAAAAAATTCGCGGACTTTATTCGATTTATCGATACGAAAAGTCGAAAAAATTGATCGGCGAAACCCACGCTAGTTTTCTTCCTCACTTCCCCAGCAATTTATGGGCCAATACACATGATTCTTTAATTTTGGAGGGGCCGAGAAGTAACTTCGTTAACCTCGTTAGAGAGCTCTCGTTAAGAAGGTTAATTGTCGATTGGAGCAACCAGCCTATACGTTCATAACTCGCAGGCATTTCGACTTCGTACAAGTCCAAATGGACGAAAACAAACGCGAGTTTGTTATTACATTGAAAGAAAAAAAAACCAACGTGAGAAATACATCCAATTAAGCGATTGTACAAGTGAATCAACGTTGAATTGCAAACGTAAAACAAAATACGAACACCGTCCCTTCGTATTGAGGAAATTAACTCTTTTGCTCTTAGACAATTAACTCGTAACAATATTCGTTATTGCGAAATCACTTCGAAACACCTCTATTACGTCTCGACATCCGATAATTTGGAACAAAAAAAAATACAAGGCGCTCAATTATTCTCATCATGAACGATTTCTCAGTCGACGATTCACTCGTTTCTCCTTTGTACACAAATTTATTGGTGACTTTGCTTCCCACACCTAATCGACTGATTAGGCATCACGGTTTTGCGATGTTCGCGTCACTTGTCATTCACTCGGAAATATAATTGCGTAGAAGTCGAGTCAACTGATGAAATATTCCACGATCGATCAATTACGGAAATCACTTGCACTCGGGGAATATGGAGATTGCAGGATTTTATGTTACTGTAAAAATGCTGCAGCAAGCTCCAATACTGTTTTCCGACTCTCAGTTCTTCCACGATCAATTCGTTCACGGACTCGATGAATTTTAACGATTGCATCATTGTTTTTCTTATTATTTATCGATCGGAGCTTCATTTCTCAGTATGTTTATTCTGATCTCATTCAAAAGTTTGATCCAATGTTTTATTAAAATCGTAATAGACTCAAAGTTACAAGTCTTTCATTAATTCGCGAAAAAAAACACTTCCAAACAAACTGATCGCTCTGCTTTAATCCGTTATCTCGTTTTCGAAAATTGATATGCTCGGATAATTGAGAAATATCATCGAAATCGACAGTGCATAAATCTAGGAGAAAAAAAACACCCGGAAGAATCAAATATCCAATATGCGTAATTCATACCGTGTACCGATCGGTTTTGAGATCGAGTTACGCTAATTACGTAATGCGAGTATTGAGGACCGCTTTCGTCAATGTATCTACACATCTATTAGAAAGACTAGGACGAAATAGGACACTGAGGTAAAAGGGAACTGCTAAAAAACGACAGGATAGAAAGCCAAAAAGAGACACTTTAATGAAAATAAACCTAACGTTTTATTCGCTCTTATAAAAATTTAAGAGTGTCAGACATTCTTCGTGTCTTTATTTACTAAACACGTCAAGGAACGGGTCATTCTTTCGACATTTTTTTGCAGCAAACTCCAGAAACGCTAATGCGATGAGAAAAAGTCAAATTTACCAAAGTTTTTCCACGTGAAACAGCGCAAATTTGCGTTTGTAATTAACGAGTTTTTTATATTGGCTTATCGTTACGTGGTTGCTCTCATAATATTCAGTGTATTTCCAAGACATTTATCCCTACAAACAGCAAATGACTCGGCGTAAAGAAACATTTTGTTCCCATAATATCCGCAATCATCCTCAGTTACTTTGTAATTAAGTAGCCACGTTATTATCGCTACAAGAGACTAACGACTTGGAATATCGTTCATTTGCCGCTTAAAAGACCGAAGAACTGGATTCGTACTTTTGATTGTGCCGGGTGCAATCACTCGATCCAAGTATAATTGAGACTTCAAGGAAAACCGGTATTTATTATGAAACCACGACCCTTGATTATGTATCATTTGAAAATAGCAAGAAATATGTTTCTTATCGAATCCTCGGCGCGCAGCGCGCGTGTAGAATCCAAATTGAACAATTTTACATAATGATACATTTTTTCATTGAAAATCCAGAAAGTGGTTATTTATTTTAGATTTAAAAACTGATGTCTCGTTCGCAACGCGGTATTGAGAACGAATGAAACATTTTTTTTGTCTACTTGACAAAGATTGCAGATTAGAGGGAAAAAATAAATATAACAATTCGAAAAAATTCCCAATTCTCGTGCGGCATTGTTAAGGTTTCGTTAAAGATCGTCGCGGAACTCGATCCCGTGGAAAAAAAGGGTTCGAGCACGCGTCAGCACGGGACAGGAAAAAAAATCCGCCGTCTCCCCTCCCTCATTCCCTGCTTCGTTAAGGGGTTTGCCTAGGCGCGTGGCCAGGGCTTCCCACAACGACGACGACGACGACGACGACGATGAAGTCGATGAACAAAAGGGGTAGTCTCGGAAGGCGAACGTGATGCTAGAAATCTATCCGGGAAGCCTCGAATGTTAGCCTCTCTTTGTCTCCTTCTACTATCGTCTGCGCTCTGACTGCACACATTGTTGAATCTTCCATCCCTCAGTCAACCCCCATCTCCATTTCATCCCTTAGCTCGATTTCGCGTAGGAAGCAGAAAAAAGGGCTCGCTACGGTAAAAAAAAAAAAAAAAGCTGACTGACAACAGATCATGTTTTATATGTACACCAGTAAACTTGAATGGGTACTTTTGTGCATAGCTCGAGAGGTACCTAAAAAACAAAAGAAAACCTCGGAGCTCCCCCTTTAGCTATCAACGCGTTTCGCCAAGCTTTTGCTTTGACGAAACAGCTGACTTCGAAGTGCGAAAACGTGACGTCGACTGTAATGACGCTAAAGATTTCTCCAGTTTATTTCTTTTTAACGAAATGGTAAATTATCCTAAAGTCTTTATAAAACATCATTTTTTTGATCCTCTGTTAAATGATTTTTATAATTTCTTACGATTTTCATCATTTCTTTAATCCATCAATGATGGTGCATTCGTTATTTTTTGAAGCTTATAAGTAATTTTTATCTCAATTAAAAAAAAAATTGGTTCTCTCGAACTTATAAAAGAAGTTTTAATTGTATTCACATTTCCACTATTTTCAGACAGAAAATCTTTCAAATAATTATAAATTTTTTCATACATTATTCATAAATCCACCGTTACATCGAAGCGTTTCGAGAGCAAATCTCCTTGTTGAATTTTTACCAATTTGTATGTAGATTTGTCATGAAACGTTTAAACTAGAAATATAAACATGAAGAAAAAGTAATCTCACGGTGGAAGACGAGCGCGAGGGGTAGAAGAATACGAGTTGCGACTAACAGATTGCCGCAAGGTTCTGAAAACGGTATTTTCAAATAGTTTTCCACGCAGCGTGAGGTCTGTGCTCGTGGTACTTAAAGTATGCGCAACAAATTCGTTTCGTATAAAAGTCTCGAAGAAGCTGAAAGATCATGCGAGAGAGCGAGAGAGAAAGAAGAAGAAGAAAAGGAAGAAGTAGTGAAGAGATTCGATAAAGTATTGTGAATTAAGGTGGAGGGGCGAAACTCCAAGATAAATCGATCTGTAGCGACTCTTCTCTTGAATATAAATATATTTATACTTTCGTGTATATAAGAGATGATGTATACTTGGTGCCCATAGATATATATATATATACAAAAGTTCTTTCCTTTCACTTTGTTAGATCTGTTTGAAACTCGCGTAAATACAAACCCGGAAGTATAGATGGGAAACCGATCGTAGAACTCACCACATTTGCAGGTTATCTTTCTCTCGGTTCTCTCTTCGTAATAAATTCACTTTGGTCGGTATAATTTTGCTATGTGCCCGAAGAGCTATTTCATCATGTTAAAATATATAAGTGTATGCATCTCGTTGGTGAATACACTTGCTTTTTCAAGTGTAAATACTGATGAATCTTCACCTTCATCTTCGTTGTAAATAATCATCACTGACATCGGAACTAAGTTTTCTATCGTAAAACCCACGCGTAGTTATCGAGACGCCGTGAGATATTTTCTTCGGAATTTATCGTTTATGATTTAAAGGTCCATTCGACATCCACAGTGTTAATTAACGTGTGTATAAACGAGGAATTCATGTATACATGGGAAAATTGAAATTTAATGCTTTTAAAAAAGGGCCACTTGGATATTGGGTCATTGAAATTATAGAAAAAAGAATTTCTCTGACCAAATTCTCATGAACCGTGTCAATTAATCTGAAAGTCGCTGTAAATGTCGTTTTTTATTTTTATTTCAAAAAAATACTTGGCTACAAGAGTTGGAAACTTCTGTACACAAAACAAATCGTGTAATGAACGTTAGGAACGCGAGTAATTGAACCTTTCCAAAACTACCTTGCAGTAATCTGCATGAGAGTAACTTGAAAAACTTGCATTTTTTTTTCAAACATTCGAACGTTCTCCCCACAGCAGCGAGTTAACGTCCAATTACCGGAACGGCTATAAAATTCAGGGTCTCGTTTATTCATAGACGAAGAGAGAATAAAGAACTCTCGAGAAATGAAAACGAAAAAGAAAACGAAAAAAAAAAAACAACAACAAGTTCACGAGCATTGAACGAATGATAGTCAAACTGAACCAGTATAGACATAAGCAGTAGTGAATTACACGTATATATCAACGTATAAATATATATAAATATAAAAATATGTGTGTATGTGTGGGTATGCCGCAGTTTGCTAATAGTCGCGAGTCACGGAGCGATAAATCGATGCGCTTTACACCGGAACCGAGCGAGACGCGCGCTCGTTCATCGTGCTCGATCGGAGCAAACGGAGGCGTAATTGGCCGATCGGTTAATTTCTCGTAAATTCCAATCGTGCTCTGCTCCGGCTACGAGATATCGAATGTTTATACCGCACATATCGGTCGCATAACTTTTCCATCCCGTGTATGCATTAGGTACGAACGATGTTCTGATTTTGTATGTTGAACATTAGCCGGACGTATATTAACGCCGAGGACGCAAACATCACAACACGATTTTGTTGCGTAACCAGGCCCCCGTTGGTTCTGAAAAATCCATGTGGATACAATCGTGTTTGCATGTGTTAGTGTGCTTTTGCTGACAAATCTCTTTTCTTTATAAGGTTGCTACTTAACTATACTTTGGGACATGACTAAGTACGTCGTGGTCAAGTCTATGAAGCAGTGAAGCAGACTTATAGAGTCTCGATTATCGATTACTGCTCAAAATTGTAAAAATTTGTAGTTGTGCCTTTCGGTACTGATTGGTTATTTCTTTTCAAATTACAGACGCGGCACAGTTATTGTAAATAATATCAAGGCAATGAGCTAGTTTAAAAGGACAGAAAAAAAGTGATTTCCATAAAATTTGGTTGTACATTCTTGAAGAGTGTAATAAAATGTGTGTAAAAACTATAAACGATTCGTTACTTTGCTTGACGATGAAAAATCCGAAATTCCCTTTTTTTATTTTTAAATTAGAACACTGCTTTAATATCAATATCGATGTCAATCAAAATAATATTCTCGTAGTTTCACGATAGAAAAATCGTCCATTCGACCATAAAACACTCACTATTAATAATTTCATAGAATAGAGCGTTCAGTAATAACAACAACAGAATAATTCAATAACGAAGTAATCGTTGGATCGATAATTGAATACTAATGACTCTTACGGATACTCTCATAGATATGAAAGTGTAATTAATTCAATTAAATTGGTCAGCAGTTCTCCCTACGAATGTATTAGGGGCTTTTGACAGCTGTACATAATTCTACACGCGAGAAAAGCATTTTTTTCCCCCTGCAGTATAAAAAGGTCAACGTTTCATTACGACACACGCATTAGTCTGACACGTGGAAAAAAAATACGATCAATTTCGTCAAAAGTACTTTTACACGAAGAACTTTAAAATCTAGAAAAAAATTAAACGTGAATCGATGAGTCGTACGTCGTTGGTCGCCCATCGAGCCACGAGAATAATCCATTGCTAAAAAACTTGATTTTATACTCATTTTCCCCTCCAAATTTAAGCAGATACCATCTGTAGGAATGTTTAGAGCAATTTGATCGAGGCTCGTCTCAATTGTTTTGAAATTGTGTAGGCTGTGGGCGCGCTTCGCATAGCCTTTAAACTAATCGACAGACCTATGACTTGACGTTGCTAATGAGCGAGCTAATTAACTCGAGTATCCACAAATTACTCGCGAGACTTTTTGAAAGTTCTTCGTACTCAATACATACATGTATATTTTATACAAGTATATCTAAAGCTATAATCCAATCGATCAATTTGTCTTCGTCAACGTGAACAAACGACAAACGAAACGACTTACAGAGTATTATTCCTCGTTCTTTTATCTCCTTATTTCTCAGTCACTTGAGACTTCTCGACATCCTGCATCTCATGACTTTGTCACAAAATTACCTACGAGCAAATCAAGACTCAAGCATTACAAAAGTAGACATTTATATCTATATATCTTTATATATACATATATATGTATTTCCGATTCACACGTACTTGTTCACCCGGGTGTACGCCCCAGGAGCTACTGTGGGGTATGCCCCGATGCGTGGTATAATCAACGAGCACGCGATAATCTTATATTACGTGACGACGACGAACGAGCACAGCAATGAAGATGAGAAACGTCGCCAGACTGCACCCAAGCAAAAGCTTTCCTCGCCGAATAAAAAAACTCCCTCATATAATTATTCTTTTTCCCTGGATTTTCTCTTCCGCCGAAGCGACAAATAAAACAGATCGAACGAAGGTTTGAGAAGCGCGATACTATTCTTTGAGAATATTTGTTTTGATGCGAAAAACTCGTGACAAATCGATTCGTGAATTTATCTTTCCTCCAAATCTTGTCGAATCTTCGCAGTCAAGTGTAAAACATCGTGAAAAACATAAGAATGAAGAATTTTAACTTGAAAAAATAATAACTAATGGTTTTCTGAATAAATACGAAAATCTTTTCACTTCATTCCCAAGAGAGTTTCGCTTCTGTAATAATTAAACTGTGACTACCATGACGAAACGAAAGATGTTAAATTTGCTCGACTAATTAGATGATTTAATAATTCCCCTACTTTACGCAATGAACTCTCGAAGAACCTGCTCCTTTCTTACCATTCATTTTCTTAACTTCTGTGGCTTAAACTTGCCGACGGCGAATCGAATAACATGGAATTATGGTTGATGAATCGTTCGTGTGAGTTTGTGTCCAAGCAACAGCTGACTTGAGATATTCAAGTCGCAGATTTTCCCAGACGGTTTCTCACAATATTCATACATTATGTGTCTCTTCAGGTGCATTCGTCGTACATATTTCAAGTAATGCTATATATTTTTCTCCAAGAATGCGAATTGGAGTGCGTGTGTAACAGTTCCATTGCCACGGTTACACGAGTTAACGTCGGTTTATATATAACAATTTATATACATTTTGATAAGTTGGTACTCGAAAGAAAATTTCTGGTATTAAATCAGTATTCATTCAATTATCCGTGGTTTTATCAGAACCAAGAAAGTTCCCACTGTATGCAACAATCACTATGGAACAGCACTTTCCCACTAGAGAATTTCAACACAAATTTTATCGCGTTTATTCAGTAAGTAGTTCAAAGTTTTGCACATTTTATTCTACAATTGAATCTCAAATGAAAATAGTATCGAAACTAAAAAGACTTGATATATTTTCATGATAAATTTATTTGTTAAACGAATTAGCTTATTCAAGATCGCGGATGATAACGAAACGCGAAAACGATCCTTTCCTTTATTCTCGTTTACGTTATAATTTTGGACACGCGATATCCAACGTGTTATTGTTGTGAGATAGACAGATTATTCGTTATTTCCGGGTAAAACGTGGACCCGTCTGTAACTCAGTCACTCTCCTTTTTTTTTCGCGTTCGAGATAAACGCTCGTAGCTTGCCATAGTCGGAGACCCACTTTCGTTCGGAATGTAGGGAAAACATTGCCGCTGCTGCTGCTGCTCATCACAATTACCATCGTTTGTGTTATACCCCATGGCTCGCCGGAAGTCGTTACGGCTCTGCGATGCCTCGACCAACCGCACCGGAAGTCTGCTACAGGATTCATCACGAAAAGGAAAATGTGTTTCGCTGATCAACTTCTCATCTTGATTATTCGCTGCTTCTCTTTGAACAGCACATATAAAAATATATTAGTCCAGCTAAATCGATCTTTTCCAGCTCATAATCTAATTATGAAAAAAAAAGATTTTTGACATTATTCAAGTTCTCATCGTAGCTATTTCTTTCGTATCTAGACTTTTGTAATTCTGGCAACAAGATCAGTGTTTGGACAAATTCTTTAGCCAAGTTTCGTCGATCAAATTTTGTTGCGTTCAAAGGATTCAGAATGTTAGAACAATCCACCGATCCATTGTTAAGATCTTTCGCATCACAAGCAGGTTTCATTCACGTACGTTTATAATAATGCATTTTTCAAGTTGTTTCAAGGAGAAAGAGAGAAACTTGAATGAGAGTTTCTCGCTTATCTAAGATCTCAAAATATCCGTGTCACGGACGATGACTTAAAATTTTCAAGCATCAATCTCCCACGACAAGGAGACGATCTCTCGTGAAGGAGAGAAAATCTTTTCGTGTCCATTAACGTAGTATTATGTACGAGCCCTTCAACGCCGTCTCGATCATTATTCGCAATTTTCATTGTGTTAAACTATTGTTGCCAACTGCGATGAGATCGCGAAAAGTTGGGATCTTGAGAAGAAAAAAAAACGAGATTTATTTCCCGTCAGCATATGTATGACAACGTTCAATTGAATTTAATTCACACCATGCAAAAGGATTCACAATATCGTCAAATATCAATTTAATATGAATAACCGAAAAATGTACAAATTGATTAGTTTTATATATTGAACGGAATAAATTCTTGAAAATGCCTTCGCATCCATCGAGATCCACTGGAATGAAAAAAAAAAAAAACTAGACAAAAGCTTATAATTACGAAATAATATAATTCCATGAATTGGATAAGCGTGTCCAGAACTACTGAAAGCTTTGTTTTTTCAGATAATGTTATCGTCTTCATGAATTCAATCACGAACGCGACTCAAAGATATTTTAGTCGAATCGAAGCACATAATTGTGGTACCGCGAACGTCTTTTCAAAGGCAAACGAGAAGTTCGCGTGACCGAGTCATAAGAAAGATTCTTGGGAAGCGAGAGAGTTAAAAACGAAATGAAAAAGAGAGAAAGAAAGCGAAGAATTTATCAGTAAAATACAGAGTAAAGTTTGCACAAGAGAGGCAATTTCCACAAGACCAATATAATATCGACCTCTGTAACACGACGAATTAGATTTATCGGAAGGCCCGAAGCTTAGAGACGTCCGCGAGACTGGTACGGTCGTATCACACGTATTCAGTACTTTCTTTCTTTATTCCAACTGTTGTTTCTATATGTGTTCATGTCATATATATATATTGACAAATGTAGGTAAATTACGCGAAAACAGATCCTCCTCCTTCTCGTGTCACTCGTTCTTAGTCCAAGTTCCAACCTCTTTCTAAGGCCTTCGTGCTCTCAAAAAGTATCGTGTTACGTTTATATATATATTTGAAATATATTCAAACTCATGTACACACAAAATAAAAGCATGTCCTCGTTTTTTTCTCTTTCTTCCAAAGATCCATATTTCATTTCACCAGATGGTTCTGAGTCTCGTCATGGCACGAGATCACGGAGGCATTCTTTATTTTATTTTATTTTATCCTATTTTCGTTGACTTTGTAACCCAGGACACTTCGAACAGCAGGTGGATTTGACTACATATTTTTTCTTGCTGAAATTGTCATATCGATCAAATACGGAATACTTTAAAGTAGAAACCGTTGCCAATAAATTCGTTTCGGTGTAGTCACATCATAAAAATTATCAACTAACTTTGACATACTTAAATATGGATGATTAAATATGCGAACGACCTGTTTTTTTCAACTATTAGGCAACTTTTTGCTCTTTTGCTGTATCAGGAAGAAGAATAAAGATAGTTGGACAAAGAATGTCTTAATGGATGTGTCTGTCGTGAATAAAATTCCAGTGCCGATAGATCGAGAACGAATTTATCTTTGAAATTGAAATTCTGGACGAACGTGTAGAGCGACTATTCTTTTTTTGTGCGCGATATTTATTCTGTACCAATATTTCATGTTGAATGTCACCGAAACATACGATAGACTGCCAGTTCGATGAATTTTTTAACATTTTATGATACGTGTAGAAAATTATACTTTAAAGTTCGAGGCTATCGAGATGGTGGAGAAAAGCAACCGCAAATTTGTTTTCTACACCCTTTTTCATTGAAAATTACAAATTCATAACATGGATTCCTTTCCTACATTGAAATAATCACATCAATTACAATAATTATCTTCGCGTTGATTGGTCAATCTGAACATATTACGAGTGCAGTTGAAAATAGAATTAAATGGATTAAAATAATTTCACGTTTCCGCTTTCACGTTTAAACTGCATGTGCGTTCGATATTCACGTACTTGGATCTCTCGCAACGTCTGGACTCTTGAGAACAAGTTGTTAGCCTGATTAGCACCGACGATCCAACTTCGAGACGTTCGAGAGTTCATGAACGAGAGAAATAGATGCAGAGGCGTCGTTTTCTGTATACACATAAACACACACGAATAACGATTAAGTTGTAAAAGTCTCTTGGAACGTTTCCGATCTCATCGGGACACACCCATCCTGTCTCAGACTTCTTACGCGAAAAGGATTTTTTAATTCACGCATCCTACGATCGATTGATTATATCCTCATTATTTGCATCCTCGAAACTGTCCGGATGCTTCGTAAATATTACATAGTGCTCATGCCATA
The DNA here is from genome assembly GCA_013761285.1 of Campoletis sonorensis. NCBI lineage: Eukaryota > Metazoa > Arthropoda > Insecta > Hymenoptera > Ichneumonidae > Campoletis > Campoletis sonorensis. Next base: position 338,542 of record JACEOJ010000149.1, read on the forward strand.
AACCAAACTCTCGAATTGCATTTCCCCCTCAATTTCTCTCCAAAACGATAAATAATTTTTAAAAAACAGGTCGCTAACGAAGCAAATACAATTGAAAATAAAGAAAAAATGTGGGAAGGAAAATTCCCTACGAATTCCATATCAAATTTCCAATTATCGTAATTACTTTTGTGACGTCGACTACAACAACGGTTTATTTTTCTCGTTATCGTCCAATCCATCGAAAAGATTATACTTTATTTTTTGTTGTTGTTTTACCCTTTAATTGTGATGATCAACTTTTGTCAATCTTTGCGAGTTAACGATCCGACCTTCCCGCTCACTTGAAATCATAATTAACGAGAGCGGGACGACTGCAACTCGGAGAATGAGCCATCACAGTAGGGGAGTCTCTAATTGTCGAAAAGGGTGTTATTTGCGGCACGCGTCTCATCACTTTGTTTTTTATTCATACGAGACTCGTGCCTATTTTGTTCTCATCGCCCCTACACACACACGGACACACACCATGTATTTAAAATCAAATTTTTTTAATATGCCCATGACTCATTTTACTCATTACGCCTAACTCTAAGGAATTACCATTTACGAGAAAAAATTGTGCCTCTTTGATGTACGTTTCAGGACCACGAAAGATTTTTGACATTTCAAGTATTGCTAGAAAAAAAGAAGTTATTCGTATCGTATTTTTAAATATTTTATTGCTTTCATTTCGAAACAATAATTTATTGAAGGACGGAATAAAATACACGCGATAAGTGCCCATATTGTGATACTTGCGAATTGAATAAAAAAACATTAATTGTAAAGACGCCTATAAAATCATGCACAGGAGAATGATCTAAGACAAGAGAAAAAAAATTGTAGTGACCATGGTTTATTAATTGATGTATTTTTGTTGTTGTTATAGAGTCTTGAAACCGCCGGGCGGTGGAAGCAGCGACATATTTGGTGCTGCACCAGAGGAGACAAGCCCTCGTCGTGTCAAAAATCACAATCATTCGCAACTCGGCTCAGCGCTTTTTGGCGATGGAGCACCGAAGAACAACGGCTCGAGTACCGGAACGACCAGTCCTGATTCACCGCGCGTCAACAAGCCCGGTAATGATTCGTACAATCGTTTGTTTGGCCCTCCCGATGCCCCATCCATCCAAAACACGAAAAATCACACGCGCAGCAATATATCACTGAGCGGTGATAGTCACGATTCTTATAACGAAAAGATCGTATCGTCCAACGGCCATCATCCTGGCTCCAATGGCACTGCCATTATCAACGGCAACGCTAATACTAACGATAACACAGGTAACCCAAAATCCGTACGTTTTTTGTTCGTTCTAATCCTCTTTCTTTAACAAACAACAAAAACGTGCGATTTTTCATACGAGATTCGCTATCTTAAAATATGTGTCTTACACGCAGGCTTTTCACTTTTTTCAAGTATATATATTTTTTTTATATTTCACTCAATTTCAATGTCGTTCGTGCGCGAGAGCTTTTTTTTATTTCATCGCGAAATTGGCATTCGTAGAGTTTTTTTTCTTCTTAAGTGGGTTATTTTACGTAATCATTGATTGAAGTTAAATAATAAAAATTTATTGATCCGATATCGATGCGATTTACAAAATTTATAGTCTATTTCATATCAATACAGGTTTTTAGGAATTTTTAAAGACATTGTCTTCGTATTATTACAAATAATGAATTTTCATGTATACGTCGAATTGCCACTGTTAACTATTCGCAAGCAGCTTTTAGGAGAAACAAACGATTTCGTAAGTGTGCAACGAGAGAGAAAGAGAGAAAGACACACACGTAGTTCAAAACACAACACTAAAAACATATTCCCTTTTTATGTTTTTCTTTTGTTTATTCCATTTTACCACTCAGTTATCTTTGGCTGTTCAAGATTTTTTATAGATCATCAATTGCGAAAGATTAATTTAATTTTTTTTCTGTAATTTGGCGCATTGTTCGTGTTTATATTGAATTTAATTGGAAACCGAAAATAATATCATTATTGATTAATTTCTATCGGAAAGCCATTAAAATGCAGGTACGCGAATATTAATTGAGAAAAAAAACACATATTTTGAGTTAGACATTTCAACGTTCTCGCTTCTACTAATCGATCACAATTTTTGTTGTCTTTTCTATTATTTCATTCTCGCACCTCTATCGCTTTTTTATGTTTTGTTTCCATTGTGTTTATTGATTTTACGCATCTTTTGTCTTGGGTTTTTTGTGTGGTTTTGTTTTTACTTCTGCAGACTGAAATCAATCCAATAATTCAAACGTCAAAACAAATATTCATCATTATTCTAATCCCGTCAAATTCTTTCTTTTCAACGGTAGAATCGCCAGAATTTTTCGCGTATTTTTTCCCTCATCGCTTTCTGTAGTCTCATGTAGTTTTGTCATTTTTTTTTTTCAATTTACGAGATTAGAAACCTTTCGAGTGTAAAAATCCCCTTGAAACATTGTGAATTCCAATGGACGTTAATGATTCAATGTCTATAATCAATACTCGAAATTTTGAGTAACAACCCATGCGATTATCAACAAAAATAGTCATTCGAATGTAAACGTTCCACAATTCTCAAAAAACAATTATTTTTCGATATCAATTGAAATTCCAAGTTTGGACAAATAGTTTTTTTAAATTGGATTTCCCATTGGAGTCTTTGAATATTTTTTTGGGTCTAGCTGTGTCGAAGAAAAAATATGTTCTATTTAGAAGTACGGAAACAATAAATGCAAAGCCTTTCCTGATATTTTCCAGTAGTTTCATCGTTAACAAGATATCAATCCATTCCTTCAATTTTCATCTTATTTTCTAGAAGCATTATTTTCCATCTTTCCCCTACTAATTCACGTCTCGCAATCGAATCGAAAATAAAAGTCTCCTTTCCAAATCAATGTTTTTTTTTCCAATATAGAATCAAAACATTCACCAAATATCAAGAAAAAAAATTCTTATCGTATAAAACTGTCAGTTTTCATTTTTTCTATCAACAATATTTAATGTGAAACGATACCAGATGAGCTTTAAAAAAATATATTCGATAGTCCATTCTCATACTGAATATGAATATCCAAATGTAAACAGTTGTCTAAATATTGATCGTTTATGATTTAAAAAAAACAACTGAAAAATTCATTGCCACTGGTTCTGGTCGAGCAGGAGTTTCGGATTGTAAATAAATATGAAAAACTTTGAATGAACGTTACAATTTTTTATTTATTTCGCGTATAAAGTATTTTTCAATTCGTTGCGAACATGTGAGGATTAACACAAAAAATGATATATATAAGTAACACATTTCATTGATAATCGCTACCGGCGATATTGTATTTGTGTCGGATGCATGGGTGAATTTGTTCGGCTTTATTGGGTATTGGTGGCGGATCGTCCTGTTCTGCGACGTCTGCAGGTGGATCTTCCTGCATGCCACGCAACCCGGTTACCGGAGACGGAGTTTACGTGACGCCGTTGAGGCGCAGCGCACGAAAAAGTAGAGGTAACGTTTTACCCACTTAAGCAATCACAGAGAGATCACCAGTCCCGTGTCACACGAGGATTGTTCATTTGCCTCTCATTCTTATCCTCTCTTATCGATCGATCATTCTCCAATATGATCTTTTTTCTCTCAAACCCTCGATGAATTGTCCCGTTGTCGAAGTTCGATCTTTTCGCAAACAAAAACAAAAAAACAATATAACTGGAACCTATTTATTCGTCGTGTTGAAACGTATTATTGATTTTTACTTGCCTCTGCCTTTGGCCTATGCTGGAGGCTCACCAGAGTGTCGACCTTTCGATCCTTTCTGTTCCTCTACAACCTTCACCTCCCTTCGTCGATTTTATGTACGCTAAGTTCGTTGATTCTGTACTGAAGGAACTTTTCATTCAACCCCCAAAACTTTTCTTCTTAATTATTCAATTTTTTTTCAACTACTTTACTATTTTTATTTTATTAAACAGAAATATCAGTATTGTTTTTTTTTTTATGTGTGTTTTGAGCAACTTTTTGAAAATTATTTGGACAAGGGTGAAGTGGAAACTTGAATGAAGCATTTTCAGCCATACCGAAGCTTGTCTGCAAAACGATTTTGTGATTGTGCTACTTGTTGTTTTTTTTTTCTTTTTTTTCTTGAACACTTTATACGTATTTATTTAAGCTTCCTCAAGCACTCCACTTATGACCCTCTCCTTGCTCTAGAGATTATTGAAGGGTAAGTTTTAGTTGTAAGTCAATATAACTTTTTAAAGTTCCATCTTTTATATATGAAGATGTAGAGAACGTAATAATTGGCTCATGTAAAATATACAAAACGAATTCAATATGCTGAATTGTATTTTTGAAACTCGTTAATCGTAAAATTTGAAAAAAGATTGTATATGTTTAATAAAGTTTCAGTCAGCAATATTGAAGGGAGTTGCATAGAACAAATGATTTTCGAGTTATTAGAATTTTCATTTATTTTTTTGAGCTTTTCATCATGCCCACATACATTCGTAAATCAGTATTTCCCTCAGAACATAATAAACCACAATTATTTATAAACTTTGAAACGTTCAGACATACATACGTCAACTTATTTATTCACACAAAAGAAAATCTTTTTTTTCGATGGGGCAACGAATGAAAAATGAGCAGGTATTTTGAAGTTCTTTTCCTTTTCGCAGACGGTAATCCGGTGACTGGAACTGGCTACACATCAGACATTCAGAACAACGTAGCGCCGATTCAGAATGGTTCATCCAACATGAACGGATCGGACAAATCGAGTGACTCGTCGCCAGCAGGCTCGACCAAGGGTCAACCATCGCGTACTCGTGTGCCACCTGGTGGTTATTCATCCGGGCTGTGGTAAACGTTTCTCCAAAAGCCAACAAGAAAAAAACAGCCATTCCTGCTGAGAGAAACAAAAAAAAAAACATCAAAAAAAAAAACCCCGAGCTTTCTTTCTCCGTGACTCTCTCGTCCCCCCGATCACCAACAACGAGAGAAGATACAACAACAAACAAGGAAAAAACAAACCCCCCAAAATTATTCACTTCAATTTGCTATTGACCGTCATAACTTCCAGAAATCGAAAGCGTTCCAATCTCACCGCGAGTGACACAAATAATATGTGTTGTTCTTTTGTTCTTCTATCCCTTTGTCGAAAGACTCGTGCTCGAGAAGATTAGTCGGAGCTCGTACGACGGGTGAAAATTTATATTGTCCCTTTACTTCTCTGCGATCACCCAGAGACCCTAAAAACAACATGTCTCGAAATAATAATAATAATAATAATTAATGATAATAATAATAACAATAAAATGAAATAAAACGAATTTCTCGAGTTGCTAAATATTGGACAAACGATTTCGCGATCTGGAATGAAAAATAAAATTTAATCGAGTAGACGTCAAGTCGGCCGGCAGACTCGTGCTTTCCTCGATGCCCGGACGTATCGGAATTGTACATTAGGTAGTCTGTGTTTCTCGACATTATTGATAATACTAATAATAATATTAATAATAATAAAGTGCACCACCACTTCAATGATAAGTGCTTTCTTAATTCCGTGCCTTTCTCATTCACTCATACGAAATACAACACATACAGACATACATCCACGTACACAGACACACTTGAACGTGATGACACTTTTTTTTTTTGCTGATTCCTCGGGAGAATGAGAACGACGACGCACTATTGAAATACAAGACTAATTAGAGATTTCTCTGACACGACTCGAGGGTCCGTGCGCTTTTTTTGTTTCTTATTCATTTTCGTTCCTTCGATTATATTTTATTGCTTTATTGCAAATTTTCCTCATCAATCCATTTTTTTCGGTCATACGCGTCGTTGTTTCGTAATTATTTATCGGTGTGTATCGTCAAGATTATTTTATATTGACGAGAATAATTATTTGATACTGACCCTTGTAGCCTTTGTTGGCTTACTCTCGCCACCCTCCCCCTTTTTATTAATTTTCGTCCGGCGAAACGAACGTATTTATTTAATTGCGAGTCTCCAATATTATCCATTACATGAAGAAAAAAAATATATATATATACATACTTATACATAAATGTATATGTGTATCACGCATTTTTCACAAAAATAATCTGTCATCGTTTGGTGTGAGTTAAATTATATGACCCCGTATTCACATCACATTAGTCGTGATTTATTCCCTTCTTTTGTACTCTGGCAATTAATAAAATTTTGTAAGCAACATTTCCATGTGTTTGATTTCATTTTGTTTTCCCTCCTTTTGCGTAGCATCCCAGCTGAGGAGATGTTAAGAACTGAATTGTTCATCACCGCTAAGCCTTAATCTGCTTAGCGGTGATGAATCTAAGTGGAACTGCAGATTCGATTTGAACGATACGGAATTATCAAATTGTGAATGTATTAAGAATAGAAAAGTGCTCGGACAGATCGTTTGACTAGAAAAGTGAAAAATAATCAAACACAAGAGAGGCAGGAAAGAGTTGTCAATCTTCTAACTTGCAGAGAAATGATCGAGGCTTAAAATGTCAAATGGAATTGGTAAAAGGGTTTTTTCGAATTTGGTTTCTAGCTTGTAAACCGTCAATTTGTAATAAACGAGTGTTGTATGCTCTCAAAATTATACTTTATTGTTCACTTATAACGATGTTTCAATCGTTTTACTTACAATTCGAGTGAACAAGAATGAATAAACGCAGGTACAAAAAGTTAAAACGAGGAATTGAGATTCAACGCTGAGGCACATGGTCATTTTTTTTTTTTTATGATTTAGCCTCTTGCGAAAATGTGATAATGGTATAAATTATATAAATAACAAGTTTTGGCACAAGATACAAATGATAACGGGAATGTTTGTTCATGCGCGCTGCGCAGAGTTTTAGGGTTGGTTGTGGCCGTACAGTCAGAAAGTAGCGGATGTTGAACAGATCATAATAGGATTTGTTACTATTTGTTGAAATGTCGAAAATATCTGAAGTGAATGATTAACCGAAAAATAGGAAGCTGCCCGAAAAGAATTGATTTGTGAATGACTTGATGAAAAAATCGGGAAATATCCTTCAAGAGTTTTTAGGTAACGCTGTAGAATAAAAATAAAAATGAACAAAAAAATAAAAACACGAAGAAAAAGTCCAACAAAGGATGGCCATATCATTTCGTTGCGACTGAACCATAGTAGAAATGATCAAAATGACATTTTGCTTTTTCGATATGACTGTACGACTAATACATTGGTGATTTGGAACGATGAAAAACGATTATTACATAGCACAAAGAGCTTCGACGAGACTTTTGACGGATTTGTCACCTGGATTACAGAGCGCCACAAACATGTGTTTCTGTTTAACTTCCTGTTCGAGTTTAGTCGCGATATCATGAGCTCGCTTGGTGATGTTCGCGGGAACTCCAGCGAGTCGAGCTGCATTGAAACCGTAAGACTTGGGACACGCTCCTTCGCTCAACTTGTACAGGAAAGTGACAGTCTCTTGAGAGATTTCTTCTTCTTCCGTCTCAACCATACAAGCCTTTGGGGCAAAAAATCAGTAAATTTAAAGAATATCCAAGCAGAACGAATTGAAATTGTATAATTTTCTTTTCTCTCACCATGTGAGCCAACGTCACGTCCTTGTTCGTCTTGTAATCTTCGACCAGCGAATGATAATGCGTTGAGAATAAAGTACGACACTTTCGCTGAGTCAGGGCATCGACTACCGACGCTGCGATTGCTGTGCCATCGTACGTTGATGTACCGCGTCCCAGTTCGTCCAATAGAACCAAAGAATGAGGAGTGGCGTGTTGAAGAATCGCTGCCGTTTCACTCAACTCCACCAAAAATGTACTTTGACCAGCCAGAATGTCGTCGTTCGCACCGAGTCTCGTAAAAATTCGATCGGCCAAACTCAAACGGCAAGAGCTCGCCGGTACGTGACAGCCCTGATTATGAAAACATGAAATTCATAGAAAAATCGAGAACGTTAATGCGGTAGGCCAAAACAAAAAGTGACAAACCCAGACGAGAAAGTTACACGCGCAAGATTACAAAAAAAATGCCTTTGTAGGCTCTTGATATTGATATTGAAGTTCGAACTTTTTGTTTTTAACGAACACGTTGAGAGAATAAATATAATATGAAAGCAATATGCTAAAACAGAGTTCACTGTAACGTCCAGAACAAAATAATCAAATATTGTTTACACGAGTTCTGTTGATTGAAAAAAGGGTGATAAAATTCTCACCATTTGGGCCATTATAGTGATGAGTCCAACTTGTCGCATAAGAGTGGATTTTCCTCCCATGTTGGGGCCGGTGAGGATAACGAGGGACGCAGTTCCGTCAGTAGCCAAAGAAGTATCGTTGGGTACGAAGCTTTCGCTCATGATGCACGGGTGTTTGCCATCTTTAATTTCCGTAGATATCTGTAACGAACGAAAAGAGTCATTTGTCGATGAGTTATTCCATCATTTTTTTAATCCGAAACGATAAGTCCTCGAGACCCAGTCTTTCGCGTTTCCTCGTTCAATTGTATAATAATGTTACTTCTGCTAATGTTATTCGATAATGTATGAGAATGTACTAGAAAGTCGAAGAATTTGATGTAAATGAGTTAAAAATAAATAAATAAATAAATAAAAACATTTTGTTTTAAGTTTTTTCTTTACTATTCCTTTTACCTTTTCCTCAATGATTTCGGGGACACACATGTCTCCACATCGAGCGTATTCGGCAATCGAAATAAGTACATCGATAACAGCAACTCTGTAGACGGCAAAGCTCCACAGATCGTAAGTGTCGCTAAATTTCGCGAAGATTCTTCGATTCAAATCCTTGAGAACTTTATCACGGTTATCCTCAGCGTTCATTTGTCGAGTCAGAAGTTCCTTGCCTTCGGCGGTGTAATAACGTTTGAATCCTTTTCTTTGTGACTGAAGCTCGTATCCGGGCCCAATTTTTTTCACCTGACTGTCCGGAATCTCGATTTGATATCGTTTTTTATCACTTCCATGGAAAGTAACTTTAACACCGAAATGTTTTTGCTGGCTCTGTAAATACGCTTTTGCTTCTTTCTCGATATCCGCGATTTCCATGAAAACCGCATCGTATTCGGCGTCCACGCCATGTTTTGGTATTATGCAGCCTTCCTTTTTCGCTTCCTCGTGATCGAACGCCACCTATGAAACGATTTAATCACATTCGATTTCTCTCACTTTTTGTATTCCATTGATTCTGCGATTGAGTTTTGAGAATAATTAAAAACCTTGAAAAAATCGAGCGTCTCTCGCAAAGCTGGAAATTCACCGTCAGGGGCAATTTTCATGCACCGCTTTATCAGATCTGAGCTGAAGTCTGTAAAAATTAATTGTCAATATTGAATCAAGCAAAAGAAATGCGTCATTTTATATTCATTGTTTTTTACTAATTGCACACCTTCGAAAAGTGCAGCAACTTTCAAGGTCTCTTCGAAACCATCCAGAACACTAAGGAAATCAACAATCTTCCTTTTCGAGTAAGTATCTCCCTCGAACATGATCGCACGTGAATCAGGATGATCCGCTGCTTTCAAAGCATTTCCATAACTATGTATTCTTGAAGAAGCAATGAAAAAAATTGACATTAATTCGAGATAAGATCAATAGAATGAATATATTTATTATTTGTTTTAAAAATTTACGAACTTGCTTATATGCCTTTCGAGATCAGGTAACTTTGCCAATATGCCACGAACTTTTTGAACGATATCAGGCCGATCCAGCAATTCTGTAATAGCCTCTTGACGTTCTTTAATAACATTTTTTTGACACGACGGTCTGCAGATCCATTCGCGTAATAATCTGAAATTGTGGGGAAATCATAGCTAGTTATCGAGATCTTTAACAATTATTATTTGTTTAGAGAAATATTTATAAGCTCCAGAAAAATCTTGAGGATGAAAGAGCAAAATGTCTTGTGACAGAAGTCAAAATTCGATGAAATAAGTGATAAATCATTGAATAAATTGCCGACGAATTAATGGTCGAAAATTAAAAAAAAATCGGAATCGGCATGTTCTGAATTTCTGCTTAAAAAAATCGTTCTTGCTCCTCTCAACGACGTACTACCTTTTGCCAAAAGCCGTACAACAATGATCGAGTGTTGTCATGAGCGATCCTTCGCCTCCGAGAATTTTCAAATTGTTAATAGTTAGAGCATCCAATACCATGCTCGTAACTGAATTTAGGCCGTTTTCAGCCAATCCAATGTTATCATCAGGGGGCACATAAGTGTGGAATCGTTTTTGTGCCAGTACTTGCTGATCCAAAAGATATTTCTTCAACAAATATACGCAACCACCGAGAGCATTCACAGCTAGTTCTTTGCTTTCAGCTGGTGTGAGACCTAAGCTGTCACCTATTAAATGGAAAACAAAAAAGGATATTATTATACTTTCGGTGAATAATTTTGAGGATCACGATCTCAAATACTTCAATATGTAGATAGAAAACTCAATTATTTTTCAAAGTTAATGAAATACAAACGAACCTTCGCTTAGATAAGGTTTGAGACCTTCGGGCCATGCGACTTCACCATTGGACTGATCCTTGAAGTATTCTGCTTTGTGAAGATTCTTGAAATTTGGTGATTGAAGTGTTAATACTTAATAATAAGTCACCTTTCTTGTTCGGAAAAATTCTAAGAAATATATGTACCTCGAGTGTCGTGGTGGACGACCAAAATTGTACTTCTTTCTGCAGAGGTTCCTTCATCGAAGCGACGAGCATATTGTCGAGTATTTTCATAGTTGCTTGGGACAAATTTCCGCGCTCGTATACCAGTTGAACAGGTGGATAATGTGAAAAAAGAGTAAGTAATCGAGAGTTGCAACGATCATCTTCAAACTGGCCAAGATTGAACTCGCCGATCGTTGTGTCCAAGAAACATACACCGTAAGATGGTAAATGACTTTCGGAATCACGTTTTTCGACCAATGCCATTAGATAACTCGACTGTGGCGTTACAATTTCTGAGTCTTGTGGCGTAAAGACTCGAGTACCTCTTGTGCTCACTTGACACAACTCACGCCTTACGACTTTGTCGAATTTCGTTGTTTTTCCCGCTGTAACCAAAACACAATGCAATAAAATTTCAAGCAATAACCGAAACAATCTTTTCTAACATGTAATATTTCTTGCTTCTTATAATGACCTTCCTTTATTTTTGAAGTCTTTATATGATTGAAAAAAAAAAAAAAAAAAAAACAAACGTATTAAATCTATGTAGAATTTAGCTATTTATGAAAATAGATCTTATATTATTCATGGTCAGTCTTTGAGGCAAGTAACTTTCGAAGTTTCTTAAAAATTATGACATTAAAGAAAAACCGACCTTTGCGACAACGTTCAGTAACCATGTCCGGAGTCTCGGTTTGTTCAACCCGAGCGACCTTGTATCCTCTTTCGATAAGGTTGGCGGAAAAACGGCCGTATGCGATTTCCGGGAAACCCGAATGAGCCCATGCACCCTGAGAGGTAACACAATAATTTACGTTATCAAATTATTGTTCACATGTTGTCTAATTATAAGGATGTACTTTCTAAAAACTGTCTTACCTTCATATACGAAATACCAAGAACATTGGCGCCTGTGACTGCATCCATATGATACAGCTCGTAGAATTTGCCAATTTTGAAGAAAAGCACACAGTCGAAATGCAAGCTTTTCAATTCCCACCACTGTCGCATTCCCTGAAAAATAACAAAAAATAAAATAAGAAAAGCTACTCAAGTCGAACTTCAATACTTGTTGCTATTAATAGAAACAACAATAAACAACGAGTTTAGTGAGAGTCGAGAAAAGTTAAACGTAAACAAAAGGAAAAGCGATTTGAGCAGTGTTGTTATATAAACGACGAAAATTCTATAACCTTATCTAGAATTTATCCGTACTAACCGGTGTCTGATCGTTAAGGAAATCCAAAGGTACATAAAGAGTGGTAGAATCGTAATTTGGATCGCTAGGTGATCGCCTTTTGATATCTTTTATTTTATTAGGTTGAAGGAAATCGTAATGCAGATGAGGCCATGAATCAGCACCCGAAGCTGGTCCCGAAATTGCAGATACAGCTGGCAGAACGTACGATTTGTTATCAGCAGAACTCTGTCCAATCCAGACAATATAAATTGTTCATGATTATTTGTGAAATAATACATAATTTGCATTACCAGCTCTTATAATGTTTGTTACAAACCCCATTTCCAGCTTGGCTTTTTTTACTTCGAGCATTAGACCCTTTAGATCTTGATGTTTTCTTCTTTTTCTACAAGAAAATAATACATTCGAAAATATATACATAATGGGTCAACTTTGTCAATCAATACAAATGAATTAATTTAAAAATATCATCGGATGCAATACCTCAGGTGTTTCTTCCTCTTCAGATTCATCTGGAGTTGGTTCTCCTTCTGAAGACTCATCCACCGACTCTGAAATATTGAAAAATTCATTTCAAATATATTCCGATCCAATTCCTATTGAGGACAATGAAGAACAGCAGTGAGTTTACCTGGTTCATATTCATCTTCGCTATCTTCAGGATCGCTATCGTCTTCTGGAATAATAATCCTTCTCCTCTTAGGCTTTACTTCATCGGTCTCCTCGACTCGGTTTCTTTCTTTCAAAGGCCTTTTTCTTGTCGGTGTGAGATCATTTCCTTTCGCGGCTAATTCTGTTTTTTCAACTAAACAAAATTATTGATTTCATCATTTACAACAAAAAAGATTTGTAGTTGCAAAACTCGAAGATTTTATCAATACAAAAAGTATTCAGAGTTGGTAATGATTTTGTTGCTTATGTAAAAAAATAATGAAGGAGTAACCAAGAATTGGAGGACGATGAGTTGGAAAAATGAATAGTCATAATATCTTTAATGTCTTTTACATTGTGAAGAACTAAAAGACAAAATGACTCGCTTCTGTGTTACTGACAACTAAATTCATTTGTTGACATTTATTTACGATATATTTCAACAGCTCATTCCGTTGTCTATTTGTGTGAACATTTTATTCATATCTCTTCAATTGTTGATAAGATTAAGTCAGTATTTTTTGCAATGCAATAAATTTTTTCTATTTTCTGAAGTAGATTCCCATCGCACCTCTCAGGCAGGGCTTGACAACAAATGGACAATATTTAATTTGGACTTAAAAACTAAATCTCCAAGACAAATTGGGACTGCATGTGTGAAAAAATAAATGAACGATACTTCAAGCCAAACAGCTTTTCTCATTTTCAAATGGAAGTTGTTTGAAATTTGCTTTTTTTCTGGTATGACCAATAAATAGTGATAGTTTCGGTAAACAACATCGTAAACATACTGGGCCTTGCATTCATTGAATCGCAGTACGCCACTGTAATAAAAGGACAAAGGAATAACTCGTATTACAAACCTTTGCTCTTCGATGGCTTCGGAGAATTTTTCGCAGTGGATTTTGATTTTGCAGCAGGTTTATCATCGACAACAGACTTGCCTTTTGTAACCGGTGTTTTTCCTGTTACCGGCTTTGGATTTTTCGGCGATGTAAAATAATTGTACAATGATCTTTGCGACATTTTTATGTATAACACGAAAGAAATGCCGAATACAAATTCTTTTTTGTGCTCATTCGCAATGTGGGCTCGTAGTAAATGAAAAATACACACGAGAAATCTGCGACGCAATGCGAATTCGCGGGAAAAAAGATAGTTTTCGAAAACACATCAGGAATGAGACGAACACCATGATTATAACTGTGAGCTAATATCCCTTCTCGTTTTTGAGGTGTGCATTTTTGAAAAAGTTACCAAAAACAGAACGTCCAATTAAGCGGCAAATTTGAAATTGTGTTTCTCGATCGCTGAATTCATAATGAAAATGCCTTTCATCAGTAAGATTAATGTTGAATGATTTATATTTTATTTTTATCTACCATACTCGTGCATTTGTATCAATCAAACATTGGCCCTATTCTGAACATTCTAACCGCATGAAAATAATTCCCGTCTTCGACCACGTGTGGACTGATTGATTCGAAAATCTGACGATAGTGGCGCTCCCTGAAGGTGAGCAGTTTTTTTCATTTCGTTTTGCAATCTTCCGCTTTCGTTCTTTTCATGCTTTCCAGCGTTACGATCATACTATATCTATAATCTATATGTCGTTGATTTTGTTTTTATACGGTTTTTGTCACGGTGGCTAGCAAAATGAGCGATAAGAGTTCTCTCTATCGTTATCCCGGAGAGTAACTATAAACTTTGTAAATTTGTTCAGGGACGCAGATAATAATATTTTTCCATTAGTCCATCAGTCCTAGTACAAGACTGTTTCCATCACTTATTACCGTCAATTGTTATTGCGTCAAGGTCATCCATCACCACGAAGGCGAGTTTCATTTGTTTTACTGGTTTAATAATACGCCCAACAACCGTATTATCAGCAGTTTCCAGACAAAACATCATCGCGCATAAATTTTTAACAAAAAAATGTTTTTTCTTTTTCCCAAGATGTCACAACCTGGACAAAGCGGGTCTTTGTCATCGTCGTCGGAATCCGAGGAGCAAGAGATACGGCGAATAAAGAGCGAACTTCAAAGTACGTTACAGAGAATTGACCGTATTGCAAATTGCGTCATTTGAAGTGTATTAAGTCCCCCAGTTTTTTATTTTTTTTTATTAGAAAATATCTTGAAACATTTATTAAACGTTTCGGTTACGAAACTTTTTACCAATTTGATTCACTGTCCGCCCGCTGTTCGGAAATCAGCTTCGAAAAAAAATCCGGGAAATTGAAATATTAACCTAAGAACATTTCTTGCCATCAAATATTGAAAACATTACTCCAGATTCGAATGAAGATTTTTAGGAATACTCTCAGGATTGTATTTAATAAATTTTTCAAAATTTTTAACAGAGAGGGGTTTCAAAGAAGATTCAACGGATTTGGAACTCCTTAAAGGCCTCTTAAAGGCTGTGGTCATTTCGGCGGAGTCAGCAGGTAATTCAATGAAGCAGACTGTTCCACAGGACGAGGTAAAAATTTGTCATTCTCCAAATTTTCCTGATTATTTCAATATTTAACAATACATTTATTCCCAGTCTCCAGAACCTTTGTCGCTGAAGGGTCCAACATCTTACGCAGATCGACTGAAGTCAGAAAATGATAGAAAATCCAAGAGTCCAGAACTGCCTTTCAAACATACAAACAAGAATTTGTCACAAGAGAAAAAAACAGATTCGACGGATGACTTTATTCTCGTAGCGCGCAATACAAATACGCTTCACAAGAACTCCAAAGAGAATAGAAATTCCAATGACAATAGAAATCGTCGCTCAGGAGGTTCTGATAAGAGTTTTGAGCCCAAAAATGAGAACAAACGAGGGCAGCATAAGACACATTACCGAACACGATATGAAGAAAAACCACCGGAATTGAAGCTTACCTCACTCGATTTTGATAACAACGAGGGAGACACATGTCTAATACCGCGTTATCGATTATCTAAAGAAAAATCTCCCCAGGATGGCAGTAGCATCAAAGTACCTGATAACGACCGCATTCTTTTTGATCGTCTGCAAAAACATCTGCTTCAAACAGCAGAGTTATGCCACGTTCAGCGCACAAGCTCAGTCGCATTGAATTTTCAATGGGGCACTGCCATCAAGGTTGGTAACTCCAACCAGACGTATAACTCTCGTTCCAATTACGAATCGAAATACAGTCGCCCGTGAATGTTTTTCCAAGTTGTAAGGGACAATATTCATCCTTTTTTTTTACTTTATTCATTCATTTTACAGTTGCATTTAGTTATTGTTCATTCGTTTCTCATCCTATATATATAAATATATATATATTCTTCAAGAATAAATAAAACAAACGATGCCAAAATAGTCACAAATACGCGTACGAAAACTATTACTAATATTAAAACAGTGCGTGAGTTTGTACGGTACGAAAACTGTGTCCAACGTCGACGGATAAACCGACATGGTCGGTCTATTGTAAAAATGATGACAAAAGATAGACATAACATTGACACTTTTAATAAATTGTACGTCCATAAAAAATGCCTACGTCCACTTTATTTCATTCTCGCACGAGTCTAATTTTATTGTTTTCAACCTTTTTCCCTTAGGTCGGTGAACCTAACGGAAGTGTCGAAAGGGAAATCGACGCGGACGAAGAAGTTCCGGAATTCAATGACAATACGGATCAACCGGAAACATCCACGCGTTACGGTTTCACGGAAGAGACAACGCGTAGACGAAAAAGAAATACCAATATGGTGGCAATTTACGAATACGGTGACGCAGGAGATAGCGACAAGGAAGAAAAAGACGACAGCGATGAAGATTTTCAGTTGGACGTTAAACGCCAACGAACTGAGCGCACTTCGCACCAAAAAAAAGCGACGAGCACGAAAACTGGCTCGAGGAAAAAGGTTGAATCAACCGCGACGAAGCAATCGGTCGAGAGTTCGTCTAGCTCGAAGAAACCTGAAAATCGAGCTGTATGCGTAGATGTTTCGGATGAATGTGCGATCACCGACGATGAAGCAACCGATCAACCACCGAAAAAAGTTCAAAGGTGCAAATCCGAAGAATCTGAGCCTCTTTATCCCCGGAGGGTCGTGCCTCCTAGACCTGGTCCGAAATGGGCAGGAATTCGAGCACGGAAGCCATTGAATAACTCCTCCAGTCAGTTGAGAGTTCATAAACCGGCTGAAACCAATAGAAAAGAGGAAACCCTTACAACTCAACGAAGCAAAAGCAACTTGTTCCTGCAGGACGACGAAATTGCTAAAGTGTTGGAAGAAAACGATGGAACCGACGAGACCGAAGGTGTGACTCCGCTTCGAAGCGATTCCGATGATTTTAAACCATTGAGAACGTCAACTCGTATGAAAATGCAAACACAACGTCTTGTACAGATGAACGAAAAGGAAAAAGAGAAAGAAGCTATTCGCCTAGAACACGAAAAGATGAAAGATGAAATGATCCACCGGGAAAAAATGAGACGCGTACAGCAACGGATACGCGAAGGAAGTGAAAAACAAAAACTCGAAGAAGCAGAGGCAAGAAGGAAAGCGCAACGTGAAGAAAATTGGCGAAATCTTATTGCTCAAGGAAGTAAACAACGAGTTGTTGAAAGAACTGAGCTACATCCAGATGGTCGACCTCAAAATGAAGAAACTTTAAATTATATGCAGGGCAATCACTCAACCATGGTGAGTTCAGATACTTTTAGCGATAGGACATTAATTGACACTGATACAAAGTTCAGCCAGGCCTGGGGAAAGACCAAAAACCGTTTGAAAATTGTCTGACAAAAATAATATTTTGGGTTTACTTTTCTATTGTTTCATCAGTTGCAATTGAATTGTTGTAGGGGCTTTCGAGGTATGAGCCATTTTGTAATCTTGTTAAATGAAAAAATTATCTCTAAAAAGTGTTTAAACGTCTAATCGGTCATTTCTTTTGTTTTCTTTCTATGACCAGAACGAAAGTGATGATGAAACCCAGACAGACACTTGTAATGCTCGAGACAACAACTCGAAACGAGTTCCGTGTCCAATTTGTAACAGAAAATTTGAGGTTGATGAAATCGAGGCCCACGCAGCAGCCTGCGAAGAATTCGATTCCTGTCCTCCTGGTTTCAGCAGATCAAGTTCACCGTCTCTCACGCCGCCAAGAATACCCAGAACATCTCGACCAAGTATTCGCACAACATACGAATGTGAAGTTTGTCAAAATTTCTCCACTGAAAATGGAAAAGATTATGAAAGCCACTCATACGAGTGTGTTAAACGCCAAAAATATGGACGTACGTATTTTAGAAGGAAAAGACTTTCTACGATCAATTACTATTAGAATCCCTTAACGGATATATTAAACGAGTAAAGTAAAAATTGGAAAAGAAATATTCATGTTGTATGTTGAAAAGAAATTCCGATATTTTGTTTAACAATTGTCTTTGTCCCATTTTTGTTAATTTCTCTGCGGCATTATTATTATTATCAAGAATCAATGTTCGCAAAATTTTAGTGACATCTGCATTTTTTAAAAAATATCAAAAAATTCTTTTTTATACAAATTCGTATAAAATAGATAACGTTTTATTAAAACGTTGGTGTGAAACATCCTTACGAAGTTTTTTATTCGAATTCACAATCGAATTTATGAAAATATTATTATTTACTTTTGTTTTAACCACGCAGTGGCCAGATCAATGAAAGTGATTTCGATTCTATGTTCACAGAGGGCTTCACTCCAGATTCGGTAATCGAGGTGCCAACTTCACCAATACGGACAGTTCGAACGATCAGCGAACTAACAGATTCGGAAATAAACTACAAATCACAATTCGAACCGAAAACGAAATCTAAGAAAACGGTCACAAAGAAGAAAAGATGGTTGTGAAGTTCACGTTGTTAGTGGCCAACAAGTTGTGGCCATAAAAATATAACTAAAAATGAAAAAATACACAAAAAAAAATATTGGTGACAATGTAATACAAACTAGAAGTAAAATTACACGATTGTATCGTTGTAATATTTCTTGATTGAGTGAGCTGGCAAGCAGGTCTTTATGCCAACATTAAACAAGTGTGCTGAGAGACTCGATAAATTCCATAAAAAAAGAACGCGAGCGTACCACGAAACACTACAAAATTTTGTGGTACACTTTTACGATTCGTTGCGGAATCGAATTTTTTGTTTTGCGGCTATTGATGAGCGATTTTAATTTAATTTTTCACTCTCTCTTTTCATTTTTATGATAAATGATAAAAGTATAGATTTCTTCATATTTTGTATACTTGTACTACCTCTCCCTCAAATTTCCAGTAAAAGCGCTGTGAAAACGAGGGACCCCGAAATTTTTTTAAATAAAATTGGTACTAAGAATTGTCGATTATAGTGAATTGTTCAACTGAGAATGATGTTTTACACCTGCACGCTCTTAACCGATAAGTTTCTTACATCGGGATGCGGATACTTGGTGTTCTAACGAAATTCTCGAAATATTCAGCTAACTTTGAATATTGCGGAGGTTGAAATTTACAATAATAACACAGGCGTCATCAGATTCTTTGAATGAAAGTACTGAGACAATTCGTTTTTCAGCAAGCAAAACGAGTGACTTCATTTTTGTATAATAACTGTTCGTTTTTCATCGTCCAATCAATTTCATAGTGGAATTTACGAAGCTGTAAAGCTGACCCGCCCACTCTCTCGTCGCCAAATCACGGTGGGGATAAGTTCAAATGAGTGCTCAATTGTTATATCTGAATCCTCCAGGATCAAAGGTCAATCCAGCAAAATAGATGAAACATGGAGTAGAGACAGAACACTGTCGTCTTGCAGTTGATCAACAACGCGCGAGTAGCAATGAAACATCGTCCACTATTTTTACTGCTGATCGCGGCGTTTGTAAATCATGGCGGGACCATTTCATTGAACGGTGAATGGAGGGTCAACTTGGATGGTTTTGGTAAATATTATTATGCAATTTCTTCATAATGATGACGTAATTAACAATAATAATTTTTTTTTCTATCCGCATTTTGTCACAGTTCGAGAATTCACGGGATCAGTGCCTGGAGGCATTTATACGGATCTCTTCAATGCCAATTTAATACCAGATACTTTAATAAGAACTAATGATGTTGACAACCGATGGATCGGTAATCGATCAGTGACGTATACCAGAAACTTCCAAGGTAATTTTGTTATGAACATTAAATTTGTAGCTATTCCAAAATCCAAGTAAATTACAACAACGTAAATTTGTCCCGAGTTCGATACACTTTGATTTTTCCCGAATTTATTAATTAAAAGTGTAACCATGTTTCATCGAAGTGAATTCTTGAGAATTACCTTTTAATAATAAATCCATTGTGGATTTGTTTTCTAAATATTTTTGTCTAAATTTACAATGTTCTAAATTCTTGAAAATAGATTGGAAAATGCTGCGTTACACTTTTTTTTAAATGAAAAATATACATTGTTGTAGTTGACCAAACAATTTCAAACGCACCGAGAGTTCTCCTGATATTCGATGGTCTCGACACATTCGCGACGATAGCTCTTAACGATCATGAAATTGGTAAAACGTCGAATATGTTTTTGCGGCATGTCTTCGACGTAAAGAATTATCTCCAGGTAACGTCGACTAATCTTATCCATTGATAAATGAACCTGATTACAAAGAATAATATTTTCCGAAATAGATTGGAACAAATTACGTGAACGTGACATTCAGCTCAGCAATCAAAGTTGCCAGGAACCTTTATGAGAAACAATTAGCTTCGTACAAAGTACCACCGGAGTGTGTACCCGAACAATACAATGGGGAGTGTCACGTTAATCACATAAGAAAAATGCAAGCGAGTTTCAGCTGGGATTGGGGACCAGCAGTTCCATCAATGGGAATTTGGTAATCCAGTTATAAAAAAAGACTTGGGTAAAGCCACCAAATCGGGAATGCTTTTTCCAAATATTCCACGTAAACGCACCAACATTATACCCTGTCCAAGGCCTCAAATCTTTAATATGTTAACAGGAAAAAAGTTGAACTTTTGCCTATTTACGATACTGTGTTTATCGAGTCTGCTATCGATGTGATAGACAGAAGCGAAGATTACTGGCACATTAACGGTACTTTCTTATTTGCGATTGATTCGAAAGCAAACAATAATCAGACAAGTATATTGACTTTAACATTGGAAGTAAACAACGATCACGACTTAGAAGTATCAAAGGAAATATCACTGAGTTCCAATGAAGATTATCACAAAATTTCGGCCATTTTACCGATTCCGAAAGTAATAACACATGAAATTATAAATCATTTGTTTGATTTATCTTCTGAAATTTTTCTTTTGAAGAGCATTTGTTTCATGAACATATGATTTACTTTCAGGATCGCGTAGAACTCTGGTGGCCAAATGGCTACGGTAATCAGCCTCTGTACAATCTTAGGATCGAGTTACTGACTGCAAATAGTTATGAGGTCTTTAAGAAACGTATAGGATTCAGGAAAATCGAACTAGTTCAGGAAAACCTATCTAAGGGTCGAACTTTTTACTTCAAAGTGAATAACGTATCGATTTTCGCTAAAGGGAGCAATTGGATACCGGCGAGTATATATCCCGAATTGTCTTCAAAGGAAGAAGTGGTTCGACATTTGTTGACTTCAGCGAGAGACGTGAATATGAACATGATGAGAGTATGGGGCGGTGGATATTACGAGTCCGATTTTTTTTACGATCTTGCTGACGAATACGGAATCATGATCTGGCAAGATTTAATGTTCGCATGTGCGATGTATCCAACAAATGCTGAATTTTTGGATTCGGTGAGAGAAGAAATTCGACAAAACGTAAAACGATTGAAACGCCATCCGAGTATCGTCCTCTGGGCTGGTAATAATGAAAACGAGGCTGCTCTTTATGGGAATTGGTATGGAACTGGGAATGCTCCAATTTACAGAAAAGATTATGTCGAACTTTACGTAAATGTGATTAAAAAAGAAGTGGAAAATCTCGATCCTTATCGACCCTTTATCGTTTCGAGTCCGAGCGATGGCTCCTGGACCGATGACAATGGCTTTATTGGGCCTGATCCCTACTCAAATCTCTATGGAGACGGTATGTATAGAAGCCGAGATTTCATGTGTCTTACAAGCGAACACACCGAAAAATATTACACTAACAAATTTTCTACTCATTGAATGATTCTAATCCTGTCGAAAAGTACAGAGCACTTTAACCGGTCAGCGGTCGTGCTCCTCTTGGTTTAACGTTAGCTGCGCGTTTGTTTTCTCTTCATTTTGACCTCTGCTTGAGATTGAGTTTAACTTTATTTGAGACTCTGCGAGCTTTTTTTTTTAAATTGCATTTCCTTTCTCTATGCTCACGTGTTATTTTAACTATAATTCACAGTCCATTACTACAACTACGTTCGCAACGGTTGGAACATAAATCAATATCCGATACCACGATTTGCTTCGGAATATGGATTTCAATCGATACCCTCAATCGAAACTCTCAAAACCGCCACTGATGTGATGGACGATTTAATATACGGTTCAGAATTTCTTCAGCATCGACAGCATTTACCTGGTGGTTGGTTTTTCATGAAAACGATGATTACAAAAAATTTGAAAATACCTGCAACCAATGACGCACATCGTGACTTCCAACATTTAATATATCTCAGTCAAATAAATCAAGCTGTTTCGACGAAAGTTGAAACTGAATCTTATCGACAATTACGGAGCAGTGTCAACGAATTGGGAGAAGGTAACACAATGGGTGCCTTGTACTGGCAATTGAACGACGTGTGGCAAGCTCCATCATGGTCCTCCATTGGTACGTTTCACTGCACACGATAAACAATCAAAATCCTAATGTTACGAAATATGACAAAAAACTTTAAGTATATTATTGAGTTGAATTTCCATTTCTTTCTTAATAATAATTTTTCCGATTTCCGAATCAATTCAAATGCTACGATAACAAAAATCATAAGTTCTTCGCAGAAAAGCTGAATGGTTTTTTTCTAACTTGATACGTATTATTTAATGTTCAAATTATTTTTCGTAGATTTTGGAGGAAATTGGAAAATGCTTCACTACTTTGCCAAGGATTTTTTTGCTCCAATAATAGTTACGCCCCGTGTGTCGTATTCAAACGACTTAACGATTTATATCGTGTCCGACAAGTTGGTTTCCGTCACTGGATGTTCGGTGGAGTTGAATATTTACCATTATGATTTATCGCTACCAGCTCACACGATGCGATTCACAGACATCACGATTGTGAGTAAACGATATTAAAAAAATAAAGTAATTATCTTCTGAAAAGTCTCAACATGGAATTGTTTGACAGGCTGCGAATAGTGCGCAGATATTCAGGACGTTTTGGCTTCACGAATTGCTGAAAACAGCATCTTGTGGTGCTGCTGAAGAAGCGATCAACAATTGCTTTGTCGAGCTTGTTCTCCAGGACGAAAAAAAACAGTTGATCGCTCCGAGAAATTACGTTTTTCCTGCGCCTTTAAAAAACGTTAACTTGCCAAATTCAACTGTTACAGTAAGTGTTAAAACACGAGACAAATCCACATGTACATGAAAGCGTGTGAATCCATTTATTTTCTCGTGTTCAGGTTGCCGCAAATGCTACACCGGTTCCCGGCAAATTTTCCAATCATCTGGATTATGAATTCGAGGTAAAATCTGAAGGTGTCGCGCTTTTCGTTTGGCTCCATCTTCCCCGGAAACAGGGTCGATTCTCGGAGAACGGTTTCCATCTGATAAACGAAAAGAAAAAAATTGTATTCCATGCAAACGAGGCCATTACACCTGACGAATTAATCAGTGGACTTGAAATCACGAGCCTTTCGCAAATATACAATCCGAATAGTTGATACGTCAACATGATCGTCATTTATAATGGAAAGAACGTGAAGGAAAGTGTTGACAAACAAACGAACTAATTCTAACTGTTACTTACTCGAGTCAAAGAATTCAAATTTTGTTGGGTCCAATTTTGTTGTTATTTGTTACTCGACGTGTATTATTTTAGTCAAGTTCATTTATAAAATAAAACGACGAAATCCTGAATTATTTTTCCACTTTGTTTAATCAGGATAAAATAAATTACTATCAGAGCTGGCACTAGACAGTGATGTTGTGTGAGATTGCAAAATCGAGAGAACAGTGTGACTTTTTTGAAACATGAACTTTCAGCATTGATTCATTCGGTAGAAGTTCATCAAAAGTTAATACTTTTCCTAACTCAACAGCGTCATTATCTTTGGATAACATCAAAAAAATATTTTTCAATACCTTTAAAACGACAGCAATGTGCAACTCAAGTTCTAGGTGAGTTTCTCATGAATGGAACGTCATCCAAGCAAAAAAATGAAGTTGATTTGTGTTTTTTATCGACATTTTCTACTTCCATCGATATTCTTGGGATGAGAACTCGCTGATTTGATCCATTTTATGCACAGTCTCAATTTTATGGTGGAAAATACATGTCATAGTGCATATACACTTCGACTCCTATGAGAATGATGAGAATTACGAAAGATATTCCCAGCGTTGCATAAAAGTAATCAGTCATTCTTCCTTCGCGTTTCAAAAGCTCCGAATTATTGTATTTTTAAGTTTCAATGCCTTGGTGATCCTGGGAAGAAAAAACATAACTCATAGTTTTAAGCAAATACATCGGCAAAGTGCGATTTTTATTAAAATATGTAAAAGCCCGTGCAATAAAATTACATTATCCATTGGGTTTTGATTTTATAGTCACAAGGACAATTTTTGTTTTTTATTTTCACTTAAATATCCGTTTAAAAAAAAAACGTTACCGGACTAACCGACATATCTGACAGTTGACGATGAACGTCGCTTCTCTTTGAGAACTTGTCAAAAGGTAGATCTTCATTTCAATTTAAGGATTTTTTTTTTTTTTTTTTGTAAAAAATACAATTTATATGGTATTCGGTAAATCAGCTTATCTTCGTTTTTCCTTAAGGATTACGAAATATAACATTTAGTAATATCAATTGTAACATGAAAGTTAGCAAGGCGGTTATCGCATTTTTCTTCACTGCTATAAACAAAAAAAATGCTTTATCAAAATGATAATGAGTCGTGTTAAAAAAAGTTTCAGACATGAAAAAAGTGGAAGAAATAAGAGAATTATGAAACTACAATAAGAAAATGTTCAATGGAGTTGTAACAACTTATTATCTTTGGAGTTGTATAAAAATTGTTCATTGTTCACTGAGTTAAAGACATAACCGGCGGGCTATAAATATTGATATAAAAAAAAAAACAACGTTGCCAACTTTCATGTTCCGTAAAATCTGCATTGCATTTCGATTTACAACGGTTGATATCGTTTTTTTCGTGATTGCTGAAAAGAACTTGACAAAGCCCAGCTTTGAAGATTATTCTAATAAGCGTATATTTTGTTTTTCCTTTATCATTCGCGACTTCTCTCCAAAGCTAAAATAATTAGCAGTTGGCGCGAACGTATGTGTGGAAGCACATTAATCTGTAATATTGGACGGTTAGCCACGCTCTGAATCTTTCACAGCAAAATGAACGTCCTGCGTTTCGTTGCTTCGTAAAACTAAGAAGATGTGAAGACTTTGTCCGCAGTTTCGTATTTAGTCATTTGCGATTTGAGCGAATGTAAAGTTTCCTCTGATGGCGAATGGAGATATCGCCGACTTAAATTTATCGCCACCATTATGCAGCAGAGCAATAATGGACCGAAAATTGCACCCTCTACACCAAGGCACAGAATACCACCGGCTATCGACAAACCTGTCAGATAAGGATGTCCTCCACTGGAAAAAAATAAAAAATGATCGTCAAGAATACAAAAAAAAACTATATTGCTGTAATCAATGAACAATCAAGCTAAAATAATGAAGAAAACGTTTACCCCTTGATCTCCGCATAGAAATCCGTAACGACGATGTTGTATGGAATAAAATGGAAGAGGAGGAATAAGATAGCGATCATTGGTCCTCGAGTGAACCAGAGTTCGAGAGTCGCTGGTATGCAAGCGAAATAGGCATCGAGGAACGGTACGGCACCGAGGACAGCAGCAAAGGCGGCTGGCAAATAAACGATCTTTACTTGAAAAAGATTGTGTATGAACCAAGTCCACATGCCAAAGAAGGAAGCGAGCTTGAACGTTGCGGTAAATACACCGATAATGGCTTCTTGAAGAGCGACTGCAAATCTGTAAATATAAATTAAGAAAATACAATTTGAAGAGACATTTCTTTACGATTTCGAATCTAAGCGACTATGGAGCTAACAAAAAGGTTTGTATGTGTCGCGAGTTATTAAGGGGCATATGCACCTAACGGAGTCGAAAGAAGGATTTTTTTCAAATCAAGTCAATTTGTAATGGCAATGATATTAATTGTTTTGGTATCGTTTGAAATTTTTTTCACATTAAACGTCCAGGTATCTTTTCAATCGAGATAAACATTTATCGGACTACTGCAGCAGTTTCTTCGATAAAAACTCAAACTACGTCCTTTTACTCCTCCTAGGTTCATATGCCGTGTTCAGGATTGACTCAAACCCAAAGTGAGCTACTTAGCAAAAAAAAAATGCCATTATTGCAGTTCTCCATCCCAAGCCAATGAATTTGAATCTATGCTAAATTTTCGATAACTCACCCTCCGACGTCATTCGAGCTGTACGAATTACAGAACAAAAATACATATTGATTTAAATATTTTGAAAATGTAGACTAAATTATTTTAGATTAATTTTGTATGTACTAACTTGTAGCAGCCTATGGGACTGAATGCGGTCATAATCTCAATCGGTTTGTAAGTTTTTCCACTGGAATTCAATAGGTAGAACAACGTTGTAAAGAACACTACCTGAAAGTGTGAAAAAATACAAACTTTTGCAATAAATAAAGAAATAAAGTTTCCAACTGCCTTGAGAAACGAATAAAACCAGCATTTGTTCATAAACTTTTTAACGAAATACAATTTTGTAGTTAAAGTTAAAAGTCAAGATCGTTATTTGTATAATTAGAATCCTACATTTGTTCCTGCAATCTATTCCAAAATTTTTTCATGCAAGAATTAAATTGTTCAGTAAAATAGATCATGGCAGCCGAAAATGTAAACGAGTCGTTTCGAAATTTTTCAATCTTACTGTGCTCAGAGTAAAGTTGAGTACCGCAGATCCGCTCATGAGAACAACATAAAGTAATTCCGTCAAGACGCTGAGAATTACGGACATGTTACCCTTTACGATATTCCAGACGGAATCCAATACAGACATCAATATGCCAACATTCTCCTTTGCGAAGTTTTGGATAGCGGTGATGTTGAACCATTCTTTAATTAAAGAAAAAAAAATTACACTTTAAGCTTGTTCGTATTTAGTCAATTTTTGTTTTCAATATCAATAGTGACGGAACTCACGAGTTGGCAATTTAGAAAAACTTTCACGGAAGCTTTCCCAGACAGACATGGCAGCTGAAACGTCAACCGTTGGTCCAATCATGTCAGCACTACTGTCAGACATCATCCAGGCTTGATACAGTCGATCCCAAAGTTCAAGCACTTTTTTCTCTAGCATTTCAGCTTTTGAGGGTTCGAAATCTTTCACAAGATTTTTTACCTGAAAACAAGACATTAATTGAACAGTGTCAGAAAAAGATCATGAAAGTAGGCTCAGCGATGATCAATAAAAAAAAAAGCTTCTGCAGACATTTAATTGAGTTCATCTTCTATATTTTAATGACTTAACGTAATCAAAATAGGAAATAACGAAATTGATTAATCATTTTCATATGGAAAGAATATTGGCTTGCAGTAGTTTTCTTCTGAATATTATTTTTTTTTTTTCAGTCAAAAAAACCACTCTCATTGGCATGAGCTAATTATAGTATTATTATCGACGCGAATGTATGAAAAAAAATTTAAGTGTTGAGCAGCGAACAAGACGACGTTAATTTTTTTTTTTAATCAGTGTTTACGGTCTCAAGCGTTTTGAAAATGCTACACTGAGCAATTCACTCTTTTTTTTTGTTGCTCGGAAAAAAGTATATCGTTCAAACGAGAGCTTACTCCATCAGCGATTGCAGTTCGGCCATACGTGTAAGCGTTATCGAGCACGCTGTTTACAGACTCTTCCCATTGTTCTGGAAGCCAATCGATATCCGGATTATTAACAAGCGTGGAGTTAAGTATTCCTCCGGTTAATTGAACGAGATGCATTCCTTCGGCGTAAATCTGCAAAATAAGGTCACCGTCATATTCGCATTACAGACTATAAAAATCAAAGTGGCGAAGAATGGATGTGACAATCATTTCTCAGAGCAGTTTTTTCCCAAAAGAGTCGTAAAAAAACATTTTAAGAGTGAAAACTACTTCTTTCGAGTAAAAACAATACTCGAAATATCGTGGATGTTTATTGCGGGTTTGATTACCTGTATCGTTATAAATACAGAGGAGCAAAAAGTGAAGATGAGGAGACCAAAAATAACGGCGATTGTGGCGACAGCATCGACGGATCCTCGGAGAGCTCCGGTCAATTTTTGTTCGACGATTAAGTAAACTTTATAAAGACCACGTGCGGATGCAGGAACCAGAGCTTGGTGTCTTTCGTTGCACCAATTTTTCAGAAGCTCAAGGATTCCTTCAAATTTGCTGATGATAGTGGCCCAAAAGCCGAAGTAACGGCCGATTTGCTTGAGCACGTAATAAACGATGGGAATCGTAAGGATTTGTAATATCCATTTGTGCTTCCAGAGTAACATGCCCGTGCAACAATAAAGAACACCGTACATGTACTTGTCAGAATTTCCAGTATCACTGGCTGGCACGTCGAGGGACATTCTTAGCTCGGCTTTAATTTTTCGCAAGAAATAACGCTCGCTTATGGTCCCCCGTGAGTTAGGAATTCCAGCGTTGCTCGGTTTAGTTCCGAATTTGGCTCTTCTCGATGCTGTGTCCAACGACATTGATTTACCAGCCAATTTCAAGGCTGGTGTTTCTCCTGGTGTTTTCAATGTGGTTTTCAGATCCAGCGATCTGTTACTTTTCAGATCCATATCTTCGGGAAATCTGTCTTCTTTCTCATCAGCGTTCGAATCGTCGATGGACACCATGGCCACTGGAGTATCATTCATCAAAGCTATTCTCATGGCATCCCCAAATGATGCATGATTTCCTAGCAATTCTTCGCTCTCCATTATCACAATTATTTCATAAATAAATCCAATGAGGAATAAACTCTGAAGAATGCTGAATACCAGCACCGGATACACTCCGAAAATATTCGACAAGTAGAGACTCAGCAGCAGCCAAACGCCAAAGGAAGTGTAACGAAACTTTGTCGAATTTTCTGGGGTCCAGTAGATGTACAGTGCAGATATATAGCCAACCGCTGCTGGAACAAGCTGTTGAAATAAAAATATAAAAATAGGTGAAATACTGAGAGATTTTCATTGATTTTGCATATGAAATCTACAGAAATACAAATAATACGAATATTTCAGATACAACTATTACACGAAAAATAGCTGTTAATAATGATTTACGAGTGGAACAAAAATTCCAGTTGAAAAGTCTCAAAATGTTTATTTATGAAGCTCCCTCTTGATGAGCTAATCATTATTTAGCAAAATTGAAGGATACATATTCTATTATTTCACATGTTGCTGAAACGGGTGGAGAAAGAACAAAAGACCAAAGGATTAATCATGTAGAGCATAAAAGTTGGTAGAAAAAAGTAGTTCTTGAAGTAAATTGAAAAATTCTTCATAATCATTAGCTTGATGAACACCCTTGAAAACTAGGAAATTTGGGGATCAAGTCTCAGGACTGAATTTTAAAAACAACAGAATGTCTACAAAACTCCTCTTTGAGTCTTTTGTTTCATTTCAAACCGTTTAAGCAGTGCGCACGATGACAAAAGGAACGTCCTCCAGCTTTGATAA
The DNA here is from genome assembly GCA_013761285.1 of Campoletis sonorensis. Classification (NCBI taxonomy): domain Eukaryota; kingdom Metazoa; phylum Arthropoda; class Insecta; order Hymenoptera; family Ichneumonidae; genus Campoletis; species Campoletis sonorensis. The sequence goes on from JACEOJ010000149.1 coordinate 368,059, forward strand.
ATAATTAAAACCTCATCAAGAAAGCGTTTGATCAATGAACATTATTCAACTTTTGTACTCAAAAATCCATCCTTCACTTTTTTTTGCATTTTGTTTTTCTGGACACTTTTCATTTCAAAACTAAAATATTAATCACTTGACCAACAAAAATAAAAACTTATAGAGAAATAAATTAAATTAATGACAAATATTTTAAGCAATTATATATACCACATAAATGTTGCAGGTTGCCACAAAAAATCCAATGAAAGTAACGACCAGCTGAATGAGTCGCCACATCAAACAGTTGAGGAATCCTGGTGTATAGCTATAAATGAGGAAAGTTCCACCCATAACGGTGAGTGAAATTCCTACAGTTTTGAGATGTTTTTGGAGGAAACTGCCAATGATTTCGGAAAGACGATCGATGATTGTCACTGGTATCATAACAAGATTGACGACTAGAGGTTGAGAGGAATTTTCGTTGACGTTGAACCACGATTGAACAGCATTTGTAAGATAAAACTTGAACGGGAAGAGCGCAGAGCCACAAAGCAAAGCCCATATGAGGGGCTTTACAAATGGGTTTAATATGATGTATAGTCCCCAGCCGGCGGTGCAAACAATACATAGTAAAAAAAGAGCAAGTGCGTTGTAGATTCCTTGTTTCAAAGCTTTTTCATGCCCAGCACTGAAGCTGGACCAAACGTTTAATAAATTGTCCATTGGCGTGTGAGGCAGATCCATGATTTGAGATGTAAAAAAATATTCGAAGATTCACTGGTTGGAGAAAGTGTAAAAATTTGTGTTCAAATTGCAACTGTTTGTTGACGATTTAAAAAACTGTATACATGATTTACTGGATATCGAATCATAAGTATTGAAACGATGCTTCTTTTTCCGATGTGCTAGCGTACAATATTGTTTTATTTTTCGCACTCCCGATCTTAAGATTTCTTCGTTGACATTCATCGAAGAATTACACATTGGTATCTTTCTCATTCGTCGTCATGCTATAAAAATACTTCGACGTATATATTATTCATGCGCACGATCCAAAATGTACTGGAAGTTCTTAGCGCAGTTGCCGCATAACTGCCAAAAAAAGAAAGCGAACCGGCTATCTATAGAGATCCGTAATGTTTACATCATCTACAAAGACGAGAAAATCAGATACAGTGTTCTACAATTATTTACCGGCATTTTATCTACGTTCGAAGGTTTCGAAGTAAACAAAAAAAATGGGAAAACCAGCTGATTGTTGTTTGGGTATAAGTTGTCTGCTTCCTTCGTAAAAAAGCTGATAAAAGTTTGAAAGGCGGAAAAGCGTTGCTTCGATGTTAATTCAGAAGAATGAACATCAAAATTTATTTAGTATTTATCGATGATGGTTCGAGGAATTTTATTATCGACTTTACATAAACAATTCCTACAGCTAAGTAGTGTTACAGAACGAATATCGCATTTGTTTTTCTGAATATTGTAAGCAAAAGTAAATGAATTTTTCTTGATCGAAGCAATGTTTAATTTTAGATAGTACCAACAATAAAATGAATTCTTGTGCTAATAATCCATCAAAATTCCTTTCAATAGCAAAATTTTACTTCATCGCTCCCGAGATAAAAAAACACAAAACAGCTGATCACTGATTATCGTGAGGTGGCGCCCTGCAGCGGTGGTGTAGTGATTAGTTTAAAAGGTGAACTACGAATCTTCAAAGCTGCCTAAATATCAACAGTCACTTAAAGCAGTGTGTTGTTTAACAATTAATTTAAATAAAACTATTCCATCATGGATATAGGAGAATTATTATCGTACAAAGTGAGGCTAAACATCGAAAAGAGTTTTCAGAAAATACTTTCAGTGTAGTTTTCCAACGGATAGCGTCCTAACCTCTACAACGAATTGTTTCAGCCTCCCAACACACCGAAGCGTCCTGTTCCCGGGGAAGATGATGACGAGGATGAGTGGGAAAATTCAAAAAGAGCAAAAAAAGTTATAAAAACTCCTTATCATCCGCGACAAAGACAACCCCGTGAAACTGACTTGACACCTGTCAGAAGTAGTGAACCACCGACTCCTATCAGAGCTGCACTTCCTACACCTGCCAATGACGTCGTCGAGCCTCAATTGTCGGAAAAAGAAAAACAAGATATTATCAACTACGTCGAAAACGAAGCTCCCGAAGTCGAAACTCTCGACGAAGCTAGCCTCAAGAGAATGGTTCTGTTGTTTGAGAAAAGAGCCCTTCGTAATCAAGAAATGAGGGTCAAATTTCCTGATCAGCCAGAAAAGTTAGTGTTTCCATCGAACTCCAATTTATTCTATCATCGAATTTCACAAACTTCAAACTTCTATTCACTGTAGTGTTAATTTTCAAAGTTGAACAAGAAAATGAATTTTGAAGTTTGTATCGCTGGAATATAACGAAATCTTCAAATACTGTAGAACTCAAAATTGATATACGTTCACCTGGTAGTTCAATTATCAGAATTACAAAAATTTCATAAATTCAAAGAAAATAATCTAATCCTAAAACTTTTGGTTTGCACATTAAAAGACTTTTTCACGGTGAAAAATGAAGTCTCTAAATGAAAAAATGTTATGAAACTAATTCCATAACAATAATGAAGCAGAAAACTTCAAAATGAATGGAACTGCATTCAAATTTCTAAATTTCAAGTTGCTTGGAAACTTAAAGAGACAATCTTATTTCCCAGATTCATGGAATCAGAATTAGAATTGCACGAAACGCTTCAAGAGCTTCACGTTGTTGCGACAAATCCTGAACTTTATCCCTTGATGGTTGAACTTGGGGCTGTGCCATCGCTTCTAGAATTACTTTCTCACGAGAACACAGACATAGCTGTAGGAGTTGTGGATCTTTTGCAAGAATTATCTGATGTCGATATATTACACGAGAGTCAGGAAGGTGCAGATGCGTTGATTGATGCGCTTCTGGAGCAACAAGTGTGTGCTCTCCTTGTACAAAACTTGGACAGACTCGATGAGACTGTGAAAGAAGAGAGTGACGGAGTGTTCAACACGTTGGGTATAGTATTTCCAAAATACGTCAATTTTCCAATGGTATTTATTATTGAAAATGAAATACTTCACATGAGTTTTGAAAAAAATCTTTTTAGCGATATTCGAGAACCTCCTGGAATTCAGGCCTGAATTATGCGCTGATGCCGGTAAACAAGGTCTCATGCAATGGCTGTTACGTCGAATAAAAGCCAAAATGCCTTTTGACGCAAACAAATTGTATGCGAGTGAACTTTTGTCAATTTTGTTGCAACAAACTCCTGAGAATAAATTGTTACTTGGTGATATCGATGGAATTGACGTTTTACTGCAACAACTGGCGGTACATTTTCCAACCATTTGCTAGTTCTGAAAATTTAAGCTAATTCTGAAATTACTTTCTCTTTGAACTTTGAGCAAGTGGGTCTGGGAGACCCTTGATACGTAGACTCATTTCATAAATTACGAGGGTAAATGTCAGTAATATGGATGTTCAATTTTTCCAGTATTACAAACGACACGATCCGCAAACAGCTGAAGAACAAGAAATGATGGAAAACCTGTTTGACGTATTGTGCTCGAGCTTAATGTCCACAATAAATCGGGACAGATTTCTTCGTGGCGAGGGACTTCAGCTGATGAATCTCATGTTACGAGAGAAAAAAATGTCTCGGAACGGTTCACTGAAAGTACTCGATCATGCAATGAACGGTCCCGATGGAAAGGACAATTGTACAAAATTCGTCGATATTCTTGGTCTGAGAACGATATTTCCATTGTTTATGAAAACGCCAACGAGAAATCGAAAAAGAATGCTTAGCGCTGAGGAGCACGAGGGTAATTTCATTTAAAATAATAATAATAATTGATTATAACGTTAATTAATTGATATTAATAACAATACTAATTGATAAATTAGTAACTAATAAGTAGTAATATTATTTATTGATCAATAGTAATTTATTTATTTTTAATTCTTAAAAACAAACAAATATGAGATAGAGTGGTAACATTTTTTATTATAATTTCTACTCACAGAACACGTGATCTCCATAATCGCAAGTATGCTGAGAAACTGTAAAGGTCAACAACGGCAAAGATTATTAAGTAAATTTACGGAAAATGATTACGAGAAAGTCGACAGGTTGATGGAGTTGCATTTCAAGTATCTCGAGAAAGTTGAAGAAGTCGAGAAGGAAGCAAAAGAGGAAGAGAACGAAGAGGAATCCTATCTTAGACGCTTAGACGGTGGCCTTTTTACACTTCAACTCGTTGATTACGTCCTCCTCGAAGCATGTACAGGTTGTCCTCCGGCTGTAAAGCAAAGAGTCACCAGAATATTGGCACAAAGACGAGCATCCCTCAAAACTATTCGACACATTATGAGAGGTGATTGAGAAATATTTAAAAACTATTAAAAAATTTATTCAAAAATATTGAGCATAAAACCAAAATCGAGCAACCACTTACTCCATTAAGCATAAAGTTTTAGGAAGAATTTCGTTCGTAATCTTCAATTTCGTCCTATCGAATTCATATTATTATATTCTCGTTAATTGTTACATTGAAATAGAAAAAAAATTAGACAATTGCAATGTTCCATACCGATTACGTAAACTAACGATCAGTGGAATAATTGCTCATTATTTATTACAATTTATATCGGTTTTTAATGAGAAATGATCAAAATAAGTTTTTTTTTGTTTTCCTCCAGAATACGCAGGCAATCTGGGTGATGCGGGAGATTCCGAATGGAGGGAAGCGGAGCAGCAACATATTTTACAGTTGATAGACAAATTCTAATATTTATAATTTTCTCATCCCAAAAATGTCTTCATCAAGCACATTATTCAATATATTGTAATATTCTCTCGTAAAAATCATTATACAGATTTTTTTGATAATAAATATAAATATGCAGCAACATTGGCAGATGCGAAAAACGTGGCTTATTCTATATTCGTCAATAGACGATAGTGACCATCGATGAATAAACTTTGCCTTCAATGCAAAGACAATTATTCTTTTTATTTTGATTATTACTTGTTGAAGGTGACATTGCCTTGACAAGCGGTGTAGACGCCTCGTGACTTCGAACTTCTACCAAACCAAAAGTATTGAATATTGAGGATTGAAAAAAATTGTCCCGATGACACTTTCAAAGTGTCCTTAAAACGTCCAAAAGTCTTAAAGTGTCCTAATTCGCATTTATTAAATGGATGATTATTATTCACTCTTTAATGCATTTATCACATGCATAATTGTATGTATAATTTAACTCCCATCAGGCTTATAAAATAGAATTTTATTATCGAGTATATTCGCTGAATAATAGAACGAAACTTATTATTCGATAAATATGTTTTCAGTATATTGAAATAAATCAAACAGTTATTCGAAACAAACTTGTGTGGTGTGCCTTTGGTGTTGTTTGTTTACGTTCTACCATACGCGCTCCCGTGAGTCTCGTGCGCTTGCTGCGGTTGAGCGTGCCGCATAGTGGGGGAACGTTCGCCTTGCCGGCGTGCCGCGAGGGGGGAAGCGGGGAAGCGCAACTGGTGGGGCGGGCGCGGGACAGTAGGGCGAGCGGGAGAGCGTGATAATGCTATCAGTACGGATCGGGCGCTTGTAGGCGACGCGCGGGGAATGCGGTTTGAGCGTCGCTTGGTCTAATTAAACGCTACGCTCCATCCCCGCAGTACTAGTAGAATTCTTTCTTATCCTCAGTAAAAAAAAGTGACTATCAAACCCTAGGGGTTTTTCGGAATATAAAACAAAATACTAAATAAATTAATAGTTCCATAGGATCAAATTAAAAAAAATTGATTAAATTTTTATTTTTCAAAAATAATAATTTGACAAAGTCATAATTTTCATAAATTACGTTGACAAACAATCGAGTACGTCGTAAATACTATTTCAATTTCGCGAACGAATGGATAGGCCGATACTGATGTGACAGACAGTCTAGTGACCCTTCTAACACAACTTCGAGATTCTGGTGAACGCTCGTGTGCCCGTGCGCTCGGCCGTTACCCTGGCTGCGGAACGGAGTACTCAAGTTATCATGAGCGATTCGATCATCATTTCGTCGTCATGTGCTTCGGCGGTATTCATAAAAACGCGGGAGCAAGCTCTATTCGCTGTGTGCACACATCAAGTTCTCATCAACGTGAGAGTGTGTAGTCGTGTATATGCATACTGGGATATGTATGTACCGATTACACATTCTCACTTTGGTGAGAGAGTGTGATGTGCACACAGCTTATAAGCCCTCACGAACGGGTACTACCACGGTACGATACTTAGCGACGCATGACATAGCACGGAATTTTGCGACGGGGGTTTCTCTAGCTTCGTAGTGCTACAAGTAAGTTAGCACCTATGTTCGGCTGACCGTACGGTTCTTTTAAAATTCAACTTATGCTAAACATCTTTATGTTTAGTTATACGTTGGCTTATTCAAGAATTTTACCGATGCTATAATGTAGGAAGAGGCGAGGTCGCTCGTACGCTTGGCGTTATCGTGAGCCACGCTCGGATCTCCACGAAGATGTGTTAGAGCTGTCGTTAGCACTGTCTGTCACTTAGTATTGGTCAACATTCATTCAATTTTTTATGAAAATAACTTTTTTCACCATGAAAAGATTTTCAGCTCGAACAAATTCATTTTTAATCGTTTTTTTATGCAATTAAAAAATACTTCCAACCGCGCGCGCAAGTTTGTTTGTCAGCGTAGGCATTTCCCTTCGTTAAAAACCGACGTAAGCGTAACGGATACCGGTCGAATCTCGCGAGTAGATACGCGGCGGGGCTCTTGATGGTGCGGATTGTGATGAATTCAAGTGAGAAACAGCCGATCAAGCCACCAACAAATGTGTGTCACGAATTCGATCATTTGTGCGGGATTGACGTAGATGAATATTGCACGATCGTTATAATGGAATGCAGCTTCATCGAATAAAAGAAAACAAGTGGAATATGTTTTAGTGAAAGTTTCGTGCTATGGATCTCAGCTCTGCGATACTCCAGGGTCCACAAGCGACGACTAGATGACGAGTCCGTGACAGGTGGAACATCTAACGGTGAGTAAATTAATCATTCCAATAGCATAAAAATTGAAAAAAATTGAAGCATACTTTAGTGTATTTTCGATGGTGATCTTGTATCTTACTAGCAAAAAAACTAGCAAATTAGGCTTACCAAGATCGTCAATTTTCTAATGAAATCTACTTCGTCACGGAATATTTTTTCTGCAATCGGCCGCCAGATAAAGTTAAAAAAAAATCGATATAGTGAATTTGTAGAGAATTTCTTTAGGAACATAAAAAGGGCTCGTGCGTTAGAATCGCTTGTAAAATACCGATTATTTTCCGGAGAATGTCGATCACAATATGAATTCGTGTAATTTCATAATGATATTAACATTGACCCATAAGAGGTTCGCAGAAAAAACTCGAATCATTTGCTCGGCAGGTTAAGTCGGAGGGCTAAATTAAAAAATGCATGTTTTGACAAAATAATTACCACTGAACGATATAATTGCGACATCACGAACCACTGTACGACCTCCAAGAGGTTTATGTTTTTTTAAATCAATTCATTTGACTTGGGGCTAACTTGGTGCAAACGAATCCTGCGCCGTCGATATTGTAGAGGTACCGCACTAGTATCACGGGCAGTACAACGTATTAACAAAGCCAAAGATCAAGCCCTTTATTCGTACGAGAGACGTGTTATGAATACGGTTTACTGACGTTATCGGGATGGCCGCACATTTATTTATTATTATTTATTTGTCTACATTTTGTTTGCTGGGAATTCATAATTTTTTCGTTCGGATGAAGGTCAGTTAGTTCAGTTACGAAACTTGAGCGTGAGATGTCGCGTTTTGTTACTTCTCATGTCGAGCTTTTATGTTTCCATGGTAACGCGAGGAGTTAGTCTTACAAATTTCTATAGATGCGCAGTGTCGCATAAGAAATCGAACGATCGTTGCTCAAGATTTTACGAAAAGAAGCCGCTATTCGCGCGAGGTATCGAAACCCCTGTATTGAAATTTCGTTCTTCGTTTATAAACATAAAAACTAGCCGAGAAAGCTTGACAGATTGAGGCATTGAGCGTTTTGTCATTTAATTATTGTCGGTGTATTTCTTTTTTGTCGTAATGTATAGAAGTGTTGATAAATGATATCGAAAAAAAAAAAATTGAAAGGGGAAATTCGAAATCAACTCATTTGTACCCGTCAAAAATCCGTTATTTATTTATTTATATATCGCAATACTATGGGAACAATATTATGCAATTTGAAAAATATACAGAGGATTCTTGTTATTATCGTCGAAGTTTATTTCTTACACAGGTTTGGTCCAATGTTATTATGATGTTGAAGCATATTTTTCACAAATCGAACAATAATATCACTCACATGTTGAAAACTACCGTTGATAGTGATGTTCACACAAAAACACAAGACTATAGGGATTTGTGGCTGACATTTTATCATCTGTTAGCCGCAGTTAATGATAGTTAATGAACAAACCATTTAAGTAAATAAAAAACTGTTTTATTGAATAACATTACACAAATCGCAAATTTCGGGTAGCCATGACACTCGCGACCGCAGCGCATCTACGAGAAGTTTGCGTTCCTAAATGAAAACGTACACATAAAGTGGTGGGTCAACGAACTAAGAATCGATTGTGTTTGGAGGTCGAAGGAGAGAGCACCAAAACCCGCGAATAGTACAACTTTTCCAAGCGAGAAGCGAAAAAAGCTCTCTCACCAAATTTATCGGGGTTTCATCAGCCGCTTTACTTTCTTACCCTCCGTATGAAGAAGCGCGAACAGCGGCGCTACACTGACTTGTGTAGTTTCGCGCAGCCGAGTCGTCTAGTCTAACAAGGGGGTGGAAGGGAGGGAGGAAAACGGTGGGCTTATTCTCTCTCGCTCGTGTCAGTCGGCTGCAAGCTCTCCCGGGACTTGGTTCGCGGGGTGTGTTTTTCGTGTTTTGGTGAAAGTGGTATGTGCGCGCGCGCGCCCGCGATACTCGCTCGTATGTGTATATGTGTCCCGGAAAGCGAAGGAAAAAGAGAAAAATACACACCGATCAATCGTAAATACGAATAAAACCAATACACGTTATTGAATGTGTTCGAAGGTCGTGTTTCCTACGTTTTTACAAATATTTAATAGTCGTGCTTATCATGTAGATACAAATAGGACGTAACGCAGTGATTTTTTGACTGCGTGAAAGACACTTTTTCGTTTTGTTCGGTTTCATTATCGAGGAAATACGAAAGGAAGAGTAAACTCTTAACACGTGAATGTACTAAATCTCAGTGCGATTTTTCGACGTTGATGCCGAATGTTTATTCGCTGATTCGACAGCAAAAACATCGAGGAAGAAATCTCCATTGAAACATTTCGCTCGTTCGAGAATACGTTCCGGTGAGTTTTACTATTTACTGTTTATTAATCCTCGTCGGTCGATATTCTCCGTGAAATTGGCTGGAAAAGCTTTCGCCAACGAATACGACTTTTTCGAAATATTCGTAATTTTCGCACCGATGAAGCTTGTTAAATTCTCATTGTTTTCCTTACTGCACCTGCTTTCAATTCGACGTACATTCGATTGCTGAAATTTTTTCGTTATTCGAGTAAAGTCGTCGCGTTAATACGTCGAATAATTAATGACGTTTCGGAACACGTTCAGACAGATACAGCGTGGACAGCTCTTTGGCAAAGAACAAATCCAGCTCACAAACGTTTTTCATGGGGATTTTTCGAACAGGATTTTGAAGAATTAATGTAACAGATTTATTAGCGATTCATATTTTAATATTTTTCGTCCATAAAAATAAACCTTTGCTCTTGCCGTTATTCACGTAACCTCAAGAGCAAGAATATATAATTATATTTGAATTTGATGTTGTTGGTAAGCATCGTTGACGACGAGCACACGAGTCGAAATAAAATAATACAAAAGATATCCATTATTTACGTGTGCGGATGTATTTATTCTTATGGATGCACGTGTTTCACACACTGTGGACGAGTTTTAGTCTCTCCGTATTTATTTATTTATATACACTCGTAAATTACGATCTCAAACAAATTTCCGTATTGTTTATTTATCATCCATCGAAAGTATTTTCCTACACAAATTCTTATTGCATAAAAGTGGTCATCCTCGTGATTCGTATCTTTCGTAGTTATACGTCGAACGATGAATGTGAAAGAGAAGTATAGGTGCAGAAAGAAAGACCGGAATAACTCGATTAAATTTTAATATCACAGAACAATCGATCGTGGGCGATTGTATATTTCGCGCGGTGCATTCACCTCAATTCGTCCAACTTTTTTATCTATAAAAGGCACATTAAAAAAACGACTTTTCTTTAGTGACTATTTTTTTTTCTCAATATATCAGGATGCTTTTCGTTCTCTTTTAATGGAATCCAACAATTTTTTATTTCATATGAAAAAAAAAAGTTTTATATTTGATTTTTAGTTTATCGAGCAGATTAATCACTTGGTCGAAAGATATTTAATGAAAATTCGATTTTTACTTAATTATTGCAGTTATTAGATGTAATTTTTTCGTAAAAAAATCAGTCTTTCGATGACTCGTATTTGGAAATAAGACCATAATTCACCAACAAAACTCTAACAGAACTTTAAAAGAATTTATTTCCCCAATATTTGCTCGTGCTGAGAAAATTAAGTTAAATTAAAGATCGTGCGGCTGGTCTTTTAAAATCATTTGACAAAAAACATACGCGTAATTCGCTTGATTTAAGCTCGCCAAGGATAGAAACTTGTGTGCGTATACGTAGTGGGTCCGAATCGATTTCAGGACAGACTGGTTTTGCCTCGTTTAAATGCGTTTGTCTTGAAACGACTGAACTAGTTCGTCCTGAAATGGTGTTTGGCCGGTAATATATACAAAGAAATTACACATTGTTGAATGACTATATACACACACGTGACGGTGTCTAATGAACTACTAAATTACTGTCTTCTCACACCACTTTGAAGAAAAATTCTTCCTCCTACTTCGGAAGAACTTTTTTTTCGTCTCGTGACTCTGAGGAACTTTTCATTAGCCTTCCAAACTCATCAACGTCTTCATCGCTTCTATTCTCGTCAAACGAAGATTGTTTCTCCTTGTATTATTAGCAAAGGGTATGAGAGTAATATTTGAAATTAAGAGCTGGCCTTTTTTGAAGAAAGGAAATATAAAAATAATGAAAAAGAAATTAAAGACCAATTCCGCTTCGTTCGAATGTAGTGAAAAATCTTTTAGTTGACAACTTTCTGATTATTACTATTGATTTTTTTTTTACATTAGTACTCTAATAATAATCAAAATAAAAAAAGGTAAAAGTGGGACAACTCCAGTGCCATCGTATGCTCAAAGGGTTAAGTGCATGTCGTTAATACAAAATTCAACATGATACATAATTGAGCGAAATAATCCTTCGTTAAGTGGACAAAAAAAAAGAGCGACTCATTTGTGTATACCCAACGTTTTATTTACACGGAGAGAAGCGGAATTGGCGTATCTAGAGAGATTCGCGAATCTTATACCGGTGAAGGGGTTAAAATTTCTCGTTTTTGTCAGTCTGCCAAATCGTCTTTTCCTCTCTATTTTTTTTTGTTTTTCTCACTTTTCTTTTTCCCTTCCTTTTTCCTCCCTTTTCATTTTCTTTATTTATCTCACTTTTTCGCTCTATATTTCTTTGTCTTTTCCTCTTTTTCTTGGTATTTTTGTTTCTTTCTCTTTCTCTATCCTTCCCTCTCTCTTTCTCTTTCTCTGCTTTTCCCTGTACACCGTGTGCACGCACTTGTACGTACACTGCCAAAATGAGCTTCGCGGGCCAGAGGTCAGTATACTGCGGTAGCCATCGCCATTAAAAATATACATATATATGTGTATATACAAAATCTACCGGCCTTCTAAATCCGTTCTCGTTGGTATCCGTTCCCCGAAACTATCGCTGTGTATATATTTGTAAATGCATTTGTATGCAACGGCTGAACTCTTAATACGAATACGTGTTCACATGAGCGCACACACGTAAATCCACTGACTTTGAAATACGTTTGTGTTGCGAGCTTTTCGCTCGTCGAGCGTGATCTCAAATTTTAAAAAATAAGATGCGATCGAGACGAACGAAACTCTTTGAAAGCAAATGAACGGGATTTTCTTTTCTCTCTCTCTCTCTCTCTCTTTCTATTCGATCCTTTGATAAGTTGTTTTTGGCCAACAGTTTCAATTAATGAAAGAATTAACAGTTTTGTTAGTACGAGACGCTACCGCGTCTTTTGATAGAAATTAAATATCGTGCAAGTGTGAAAAATTCTATATGCCTTGGGATCTCGATATTTCATGACTTGTGTAGAAGGAATTTATAGTTTTTGTTGACTTCTGGTTTGCTTTTATGGAATTCGTTCCTGCAATTTCCACGGTTTCGTTTTAAAAATCAATATGTTCTCACGTACAACATCAATAAGTTGTTTATATGACCGAGTGACATTTTCGGTTTCAAAAGGGCTCATGACTCACGTGGTAGTTTATCATAAGGACAAACCCAACGTCCCAAATATCCGGGCATAAATCTTTTGCAAACTCGACAATGTTCGTAAATACATGAGCCTCGTCTTCTACATGAAATAGAAGTCGGCATCGTTCGTCTCCGAAAGTCTCAGAATTGGTGTAATAAAATAAAAGTCCTGAAGTCCCGGAAAATAGGGTCGTCCGATGAATCTGATATCCCTAGTTGTCCCAAGATTCAGCAAATAATTAAAACTTGCGCATTTCGTACAGTTTCGCTCTTATCGATCAGTAGATACGAGGTTTTTTTGAAACCACGTCAAATTTCGCTCTGTGTACGGAATGTCTCGAAACTAGAAGATCAACGTAAACAACTTAGTTCAGGGATGAAATTCCGAAGGATGTCGGATTTTGAATCGTTGGAATGGAAAGAATTTTTTTTTTTTAAGTAATCCATTGGTCAGATTGTTGCTCTTGAACGCGATACAAAACTTGAAACGATTATTTGGGGTGGAGAAGTTTCTGCATTTTTTTGAAAATATGATTTACTTAAGGTCTCGTCGTACAAAAAAAACCATCAAGGACTTTTCGGTGCAGAAATTTGTTTCCAATTCTAATTTTGTGCGATTTGACATTGATTCTTTTGACAGACTGTATGCGTGCGCGTATAGGCGTTACACGTAACCGTTTATAAATAGTAAAAAAGAAAATACATTCAATGACCACTTCTGTCCGTCCCACACGACCTTGAACCAGGGTTTCCGGTCGTCACGATCGGTCAATTCTTGTATAACCGAGATGCCTCGAGCTTTTCTTTGATCCGTAGATTAAAAGGGGAAGAAGCTCTTGAAATGTAATATACTTGCCCTTTGGGCACATGAAAAAAGTATCCGACGAGCGCGTTGAAGGGCACGGAAGATGGGAGAGAGACAGGTTCACCCAAAAATACAAATGTCATTCCGGTACGATTTGGAATAGAACAAAAAACATTTTTTTTCGAACATTGTTTTCTCGATTTTTACGAGTCGTAGAAAAAGGTTATTCAATTTTCAATACCGTATAAATTCAAGCCAAAAACTAAAAAAAATGCAATATTGCATTTGAAAAAAAAATCAGTGTTGCATTATTTTAAATGATTTTTATTGTCACATTTTGATTAATTTGGGAACCGTGAGAAAAGTCGTGAAGTATAAAAATGAATTGGTAAAACTTGGGTTTAAAAATTTTTCTGTGCAGCTCTTTTTATTTGTTTTTCTATTCGTAACATATTAAAAATAACTGGGGCGGAAGATTTTCGAGGGATACATTTATTGAAAGAATGATAATGCATCGAAATAAATCGATGGTAATAGTCGTTGAGTTTTATTAACGAAGAAGGCTTTTTCGACAAATAATTTATGCAAGAAATCATGGAATCGGATGAAGGGGTTTCTTTTTTCTTGTACACGGATAAACAGCTAAGTTTTCATCGTGACAATACCCGCTTACAAAAGCTTTTTTTTGCGAAGCCTCACAGATACGATGAAAGCCTGTATCTCTGTCTTGTTTATCGATCAAACTGTCCCACATTCGTGGGCCTCGACAACGCGACGACGTAATATTGTGGTGCGTTACCTTCCGGTATTAACATACGACCTCCGACCTCTCGTTTGACCTCCGACTTTGGTGCATGTATTTAATACACGTTAATAGGCACATATATATCTTCGTGTATTTAGCTAATCAAGAGCATTGATACTATAACGAGATTTGTAATTGAAAACCAACGACCTCCAATCTCCTTCGGCCATGATCGATAGCCAAAAAACATCATCGTCCTTATTATTTTTAAACATTTATATGTATTCATGGTCAAATAAACGTGTCGTGTCAACTAAATTCTTTTGATCATTCACTATTTTGAAATACTTGACAAAAATTTTGGTTATCTATACTGACAGCGTTTAGTTAACTTTTTCATAGTTTTTTTTTCTTCATGTATTCGTTTCTGTCCATTAAATCTTTTGTTGTTTGTTATTGATTAAGTATTTTGTTGGAAGATCGACATAATTCATTGTTTCAACAATAATCGAATATTTTGTCTCATTTGAATGATATTCTGTTGACTAACTGGATATAACTTGGCCAGCTGTAATTATACTGTCAACATATGACAAACTTTGGATTACGAGCACAAACATTTCGCTGTACATTTGTTTATTCAAATAGTTTGAAAGGTAGATTGGGATTAATGGATCCTTTGATTTGATGCACCTTTTGTCAACATGCAAATTGAACATTTCCAATGGAAATTAGTATCGCAGGGCTTTCTAGGCCAATCTACTTTCTGCGCTATTTGCATTACATGGACACTCGCAATTCGGTAGCGACAAATATGAGGGATGCTAGGATATGTAATATGGATCGTAGAATTGAAAAAAAAGGTACTGAATGTACTTGTCACGCTGCACAGAAAGAATTGAAATTGAAAAATTTACTTTACAGCAAAATAAACGGAGACAACCCTCAGTTTTGGGAGTTTTTCGGTGTGCGAAATGTAAATTTTGTTGCAAAAAGAAACAAAAAACGTAGAAGAAATTTTAATTCATTTTCATGAAAATTTGACAGTTTTTATAGCAAGAGAAGTTATTTCCGCAGTATTATGTCCATTGTGTCTTCTTCTTTTTTATTTTGAACAACTTTTGAGGCACTTTCTTTACGAAAAGACAAAAATAATGTGTCCGAGGGTTTAATAGATTTTCTCGACTTATCGGTAGTGAACAAGGCCGAAAGATATGTACACGTGTTCGGGTGAAGAACATGGATTGCGAAGTACATGAGGTATATTTACTGATTTGAAGAGTGTACTTATTTTGGCCAAACCTGAAACAAGGAAAGCCTCGACTCTCGTTACTTGACTTTTCGTTTAACTGTGATTTACGCCTTTTTTAACACACACCAAGTATTCGATATACGTATTTTCCAAGAGTCTCTGGGGGTTTTAGAGTGTTGGAACATTGGCGAATAGCCAGGTGTGCAAACCTTCCAGATTCTTCGTTTCGTTTCGTTCACCTGGTTGAGAAAAGCTCACTGAGATCAACGCCAAGCTCCGCCGGATCTCATGACGCCTCAACTCTCTCTCTCTCTCTCTCTCTCTCTCTCTCTCTCTCTCTCTCTCTCTCTCTCTCTCTCTCTCTCT